>CM073764.1:48673525-49183498 GCA_037127475.1 Arma custos | reverse complement strand
TTAATGGCAAATCACATGATCATAGTTGTTAAAATAACAGGAGGAACATGAGTGAAACTATTTGTTTTGATATCCTACTAATCTTACTAATATTATAAATGTGAAAGTTTGTATGTTTGTCTCTCTTTCACGCAAAAACTACTGGACGGATTTGGATGAAAACTTACAGTAATATAGGTTATACATCAGAATAATACATAGGCTATAGCAAGCGCAAACTTAAGGGGGGAGTGCATGGGGGCACGTGCCCCCTCCTCCCCCCGACTGTATTTTAGGTACTGTGGAGAATCCATTATTGTACATAATTAAAGGCAAATCACATGATCATAGTTGTTAAAATAACAGAAAGAACATGAGTGAAAATATTTGTTTTGATATCCAACTAATCTTACTAATATTATAAATGTGAAAGTTTGTATGTTTGTATCTATTTCACGCAAAAACTGGTGGACGGATTTGGATGAAAACTTACAGTAATATAGGTTATACATCATAGGCTACAACAAGGGCAGATTTATGTGGGGGCATGTGCCTCCCCCGTTATAGTACATAATTAAAGGCAAATCAGAAACTTAGCATCTTGAAATTTGTAGAAAGGTTCTTTGTATAGTTTAAGAAAGAAATTTGGATAATTCCACCCCAAGGGTTTTCCCTTTAATATAATAGGGGTTCAAAGGTTGTATAGAGTCCGTCAGTTTTGAAGTTAGACATCTGATATTTTGGATGTATGAGTAACTTATATTTTTTTAAAATAATTATTTATTTAAAATGATCATTCACAAAACTTTATGTGGCAGACCAAATTCCACGCGAGCGAAGCCTCGGGCATAAGCTAGTATTAAATATATTTACTAATTTCTTACTAACAAATCACTTTATACCTAATACATACCTAAGACATCTTCGGAAGGAGAATCCGAGTACACACCGATCATAGGCCACTAAAATGGATCGGAAGACTCAAAGAGACATCGGTGAGGGTGTCCAGGTGGAAGGAGTTCCTGGCCCAATACAACATGGAAGTGGTCTACAAACCGGGAAAGGAAAACGTTGCAGCGGACTGGTTGTCTCGAGCCATTACCACGAAAGCGGTAGAAGAGGTGGGCGATTCGTCACGAGATGTGCGGCAATTCCTGAGCGAATGGACCCCGGAGAGAGAAGCAGGCGAAGCAACGGGAGGGCAAGAGATACCGTCAGACAATAGTTCAGCGGCTGACAGACCAGAGAGGATGGAGGAGGTAGACGACATTATTAACGACAAGAGGCGACAGGTAATCTGGAAAACGCGACATCTGGGTTACTGAAGATCGACTTCGCAAAATATGGGTCGAGCAGCGTCATTACGGTATGGTCCCAGCCTGGGGTTGGAGATGACCAAATTTGTCGAGTCCTCAAAGATGTGTCGAAGCAGGGGAAGGTGCACCACCTCTACGTGGGTAATGCCACTATTTGGGATAAAATCTAACGGGTATAAAGAGCTGAGCGTATTGGGTTGGACGGCAGCTTCATTCGCTGCAAACGAATGGTGGAGACAATTCGGGAGGAGGAGCGGCAGCAAGAGGTAACCCTAGCTTACCACCAAGGGAAGACTAACCACCGTGGCATTTCAGAAACCATGATGGCGTTGCGGCGGCGGTATTTCTGGGCGAACATGAAGAAGACGGTGAGCGAACTCATTAGTACGTGTCAGGTATGCCAACGCACGAAATATTGTTACGGCCAGAGGAAGCAAAGGATTAGCGGCTTAAATCCGTCGGCGGGAGAAGTTAAAATAGGATTAGCACCATTCTAGATCGTCTCCTTTTGTCGGAAAAGAATTAAGAAGATTCCAGAATTATCTGGCCCCTCCGTGTTCTAGAATGTTCGGCCTTGCCTATTTAAATACTTCCCTCACCTCGAGCAAGTCAGTCTTAGCCTGAGAGTAGACCACGCAAGATCTGTGATAAGTGAGTGTCAGTGTGATAAACTAGTCAGTGTTGAACCGGCCCGTGTAATAAGTGTATCAGTGAACTGTGACAGTCTCGCGTGTGTAATAAACTGTTTCTGTTTGTTACTGTGTGTCAGTTTTGTCATACTTGGAGAATCTTACGGTCGGTGGACTAGTGAACTGTAAGTGTTAACTATTAGTTATAAATTGTAGTGTGATTTTATAATATTCATAGAAACTATTGTAACTAGTTAAGATATCTAGAATTAGTAATATCTTATATTATTGTTATAATTAAATAGAAGTTAGGCCTAGATTATAATCTTTAGAATATTGTCATTATAAATTTATATTAGTTTAATAACATCCTTTGTAATAATTTACTTGTATCCCTTTTTATCACTTTTGTTAATAAATATTAGTATCTTTAATTAAGGAATTATTTAATTCATTTTAATACCCAGTAGCCCGTAACAATATGATCGACATCCACCGAGGGTCATGCAAGAAGAGACAGCCACAGCGGAAGCGCCTCTCATGGACATCCAAATAGATGCATTTACCTGGAGGGGATTTAAATGGGTGACAATGGTAGACCTATTTAGTAAGGTAGCTATGGCGTATATAATACAGGAACGATCGGCGGACGCGGTGTTAGCAGCACTGCAAAGATGGTTTCAGTTCTACGGGGTTCCGGAGCAAATCTCATCAGACGGTGGTCGTGAGTTCGACAATGCAGCGATTCGGGAGGAGATGCGCGTTTTAGATGTCAAATGGCACCAAAACTCGCCGGGACACACCAAAAGCAGGGGATGCATTGAGCGTCTTCACGGCACCCTCAGCGAGCATCTGCGGGTCTATCAAGGAGAAAAAGGGTTGGAGCCAGACGTTGCCATGGTCAAAGCCATCGTCGCGTACAATCACTCTATCCATGCGGTCACGGGGTTCTCGCCGTTCGAGGTTCTTTTCGGCCTGAGGGAGCGTCGGAGGGATTTTAGAGGGGCCACGGAAGACGAGAAACAACTGGTAAATAACCGCATGGAAATGCGAGCGATGTGGAAAAAGACTCAGAGCAGGATTCGAGCCGAGAAAGAGAAGAGGGTGGAGCGAGGAAATTTGGCTGTGCGTGACGTGACAGGGGAAGTGTCAATCGGGACGATCGTGTACCGAAAATTAGGGTCCAATAGAGGAAAAGAGCTGTCGAGATACGAAGGGCCATTTAGGGTGACCGTTATCAGGGAACACAATGTGGTTACCATTGAAAGCATGACCGCGCCACACAAGCGACGGACGGTCCATATAGAACAGTTAAAGATTCCAGTACGAGAACCGCCGGGCGGGTAGTTTACTGGAGTATCCTCCCGCACATACAGATGCCAAACCATGTATCAGTCATATTTTAGTTTGTAAGTTTGTTAATAGCAGTGTTAAGATTTTTGTTGTTTTGTATTGTACCAAGTGTATTCTAAGTTGTGTATATTAAAGCTATGTATTATGTACTATATGTGTAAACGTCTTTCTTTTTTTTTATTCTATCTTATTGTATTATAGATCGATTGGTAGTGCGTGAAGTTTCTAGTACTTTATTTTTTGTTCTAATCCGTTATAAGATTCTATGTTGTTTATCACTATTACTTTGTACTGCATTTCAGAGTTTCCGAGGACTGTTCGGAAACTGGTAGGGGGGAGTTACAAGTTACAAGTGGGCTAGGACAATATTATTGCTAATACCATTAATGTAAATGTAAACACTGCAAAATATATAAAAGCAGGATTATAAGAGAGAATAAATCAGTATTGTTCTAAAAGTCTAACAGTGAGTTTCATTTCCTTCCTTTTTAATCTCTTTTTTTTATTATTATCTGTGTCACGACACTTAAGTTATATATATATATATATATATATATATATATATATATATATATATATATATACGTTATGTTGTTTTACGTTTAGCAAAAATAATTTTAAACAATATCAAATTAAAACATTTAATATTAATAATTACATTGAACAAAGATTTCACAGTTTCATACAAAGCAGCTTATAACTACGAAGCCCGGTAGACTCCAATAGTGCTGTGGATTGAAATAAACTCGGAAGAATTCCTTAGTAGGACTTTTTCTTTTGATTGGTTTCCAATAGTTAAATTCTAATATCGATATTATTTATATTTTTTATAAAGTAAAGGTGGCTTTTGAGACAGAAAGCAATGCCAGTTTTTATCTGAATTTAAATTCAGTCGCTGTTTCCTTAGAACCATCGAGCAAAACATTTTAAATTATTGAGATACTTTTAACGCAGTAGTAATGTTTAATAAGATTATAAGCACTAATTTATATCTATATCTTTACGGCAGGGAAATATTTATAGGAAATATTGGTATCGTGCAGGTTTGGTTCACTACACATTTGGAGACTCCTATAATAAAGTAGAAGGCCTATATATTTTAGATATAACTAATTTATCCGTTATTTCTGAGCCATTATCGGAAGACTGATATTTCAAGAAGAAGGTCACGTAGCCAACTCCTTTTCTTGTTTTCCAAGCAATCATTCTGCTAATACTGGCATTTTCTCTTCTGCAACGGGCGTGACTACATCCTTACGTGTTCGATAGATTCACAAGATATTTCTTCTTGTACATTTTTTTCTATTTTGCGTTTAATAATAATCATTTTTAACTAAAAATAATATTAAAACCATTAAAACGTTAATTTTTAAATCCAAAAGTATACTATTTATTTATTATTATTATATAGTATATTTGTTATTTATTTACTAGCGACCCACCCCGGCTTCGCACGCGTAGTAGAGTATAGATAAAAGATAATGGGTATAATAAGCTATCCGTATAAGGTAGATATATGCTATCCAGGACTTTGTTGTCTTATAAAAGGAATATCCCACCATGCATTGTTCTGTTTCTTTTTCCAACACTTCCTACAATTATCGTTATATTTCGATCAATTTACACAGTACCTTGACAAATAATATACCTAAACCTTCCGTATGAATCACTCTATCTATTAGTGAAAACCGCATGAAAATCCGTACAGTAGTTATTAAGTTTATCTCAGATACCAATTGGTTTTTATTAAGATATCCTCTGCATGTTAGTTTTGGCACCTAAATAGTTGACTTACGATAATTAGTTTTGCCTATTTACAATAGATCATTCTTTAATCTTCGGAGGTTAGCTAGAATCTAACTAAGGTAGCGATTATGGCGTAAAGTTAGATATATCTCTAAAAATTATCCCCAGCTAAAAGGTGAAATTAATGGGGATATATAGGGAGAAAATGAGTCGACAAAAGCTCATATAAAACACAAGCACCCCCTGGCAGTTAATCCTCGAAATATCTTGAATTAGGGCTGCATTGTGTTCAACACCACCCTCATTGCGTTTTCTCTCTGGTTATTAGTTTTGTTTTGCTTTAGCTTGACTTTACGAGTATAAACCTGCTACTATATATATGTATAATTACTAAATGCCGCAGTATTCTTTGCTAACCCTACATAAATCTACATATCAATGAAAGAAAAGGACTACAGACTATATTTTGTTATTATCCAGTCATTATGCTTGTATAGTTCCACATTTTAGTTATTAACATGTATATGTATAACATTGAAGGTATTTGACTATTTTATTTATTAATTTCTCAAGCATTCTTTATCAACGATTACTACCGCATGTTGAGAGAGTTCTGGAGAAATATCAGTGTGGCTTTCGTAAATGTAAATCTACAACAGACCAGATATTCGCCCTACGAACCATACTTGAGCGCGGAAGGGAACCATACTAGACGCACCATCTATTCGTTGATTTTAGATCAGCTTATGACAGCATTCAACGTGAGGCCCTGTATCAGGCAATGAAAGATCTCAATTTGCCTGTTAAGCTCATCCGTCTTGTAAAAATTACAATGAGCAATACCGAATGCATGGTGCAAATTTAGGGAGAACTGTCTAAATTAATGGGAATAGATAGGGAGAAAATGAGTCGACAAAAGCTCATATAAAACACAAGCACCCCCTGGCAGTTAATCCTCGAAATATCTTGAATTAGGGCTGCATTGTGTTCAACACCACCATGGCGACGCCTTGTAGGTCCCCTGGTGCACACTCCTCCCTGTAGACAGTGTAGGCTTGGAAGTACAGGAAAGCAGAGATAGGTATCATTGTTTCAGTCAGCGCCACCACCGTCGGTCGATACTGCTGTTACGTAGGACTCACGAGGACCATCGCCAGTTCTGGCGACTAGTCAAAACACACGTAGCAAAGAGGAGGACTGTACACCTTACATCCGGGGGCAACCTACTGACACCTGGGGAACAGGCTGAACTCTTGGCGAAAGGGTATGAAGAGATGGAGGCTGCCCGGCTGATAGACGCTCCACTGATCCCGGAGGGGCCACTACCGTGCCCCAATAATAAACATCTGTTCTTCACATTCGGCCAACTCGAGTCGATTCTACGCCGCACGAATGGGAACAAGTCATCAGGCCAGGATAATATCCCGTATGTAATGTTGAAGATGCTACCTAGGAAGGGTAAAGCCTTTCTACTTAACATCTTCAACTCCTGCCTCAGGATCTCATACTTCCCTGATGTCTGGAAACGTGCCATAGTAGTGCCGCTACTCAAACCGGCGAAAAAAGGAGACCTACCGGAGCACTATCGGCCGATCAGCCTGCTCTCTCATATGAGTAAGGTTTTCGAAAGGCTGATACACCATCATTTACTGAATCACTGCAGAGAGGAAAATGTCATCCCACCGGAGCAGACTGGTTTCCTACGAGGGGTCTCTTGCGAACACCACCTAGCAAAACTACAGGCCCACACCATAGAGCAGATGCATCGTAACAAAGCAACAGCCTTCATCTCCCTGGATTGCACGCAAGCCTTTGACTGTGTGTCCCACACACTTCTACTCCGTCGTATGGAAGAGTACAGGTTTCCCGTCCCTCTGCGTCGACTGATTGGAAACTATCTCAGTGGAAGATCTTTCGTCGTAAGAGTTAGCGGGGACCTATCTACGCCTTACCATACCACTTATGGGGTACCTCAAGGGTCTGTACTGGGGCCACTACTCTTTGTCATCTTCACGGCACCTGTGGTCTCGGTGAAGCATCCAGGAGCTTTGGTAGCAGCCTATGCGGACGACATCGGCATATACGCCTCAAGTCTAAATGCGAAGAGAGCATTGAAGATCGCCCAGAACGCATCAACTGCCATCACCGACGAACTCCGGCTAATCGGCATCAAGGTGAATCCGGCTAAGACGGATGCCATCGTGATGTCGTTTCAGCGCGGAAAGAAACCTCTACCCTCAACTTTCACTGTGGAAGAAGAGGAAAAACCAGTCTCGTCATCAATTCTCTACCTAGGTGTCACTCTCGATAGGCACCTCACCTTTTCGAAACACATCAGGGAGAGAATCAAGTTAGCAAGGCACAAATCTCATAGGCTCTATCACCTTCTCACGTCACCACAGCTTTCACTACGGCTTAAGCTGCAAATATATAAGGCCATCATTCGACCAACTATGCTCTCTGGTGCACCACTGCTCCGCTACATGTACCGGTCATCTCTTGTGAGACTGCAGGGCCTCCAGGGTTCTGTCCTTCGGCGAATAGTCAAGGGGACTATACTCCAAAGGGCACGTAACACCATCATCAGAGAGGAGCTCAGACTACCCTCGGTGCCTGAGTATATAAGCCGGAGGCACATCAAATTCTTTGATGGGCTGAAGGCATGTACTAACCCATTATTTAATTCGATATCCCCCTCTCCCAGGCCTGGGAGATGGCAAGGAAAAATCCCCCTGGTTGACGTTGTCGCCGAGGGAGGGGGCCCGGACTCTGCAGTCTAAACCTCCTCAATCCCATTTCCCACTCCTATATCCTCACCTCCCCTCATCCTTTCTCCTTCCCCTCCTTTCCCATCCCTCTCCTTTCCTTATCCCTTAATAAAGCATAGCCCGGAAATGGTCCCTCCCCATTTATAAAGCCAAGGCAAAGGCAAAGCCACAAAAAGTAAGCTCCCGCATACAGCGGTAAGAGCACAATTGCCTTATAATACCCCAGGGTAAAGGAAGGCCTTAGCTATATGTATTAGATTTAAGTTACTTTAGTCTTAGATTTAGTCTGTACTTGTATTATAAGTTGTAAATAAAAAGGAGGGTAAGAAAAAAAAAAAAAAAAAAAAAAAAAAAAATCAAAACCACCCTCATTTCAACATCACCTCTTATAATGGCATTCGACAGGGAGATTCCCTGGCTTGTCTGCTCTTCAATATTGGTCTGGAAAAAACTATAAGAGAATCTAAGATTCAGACCAGTGGGACCATCTTTAACCATATGGTACAAATCCTGGGATATGCTGATGATATCGACATTATTGGGAGATCAAGAACTGTTGTGGAAGAGGCCTTTCTTGCCCTTGATGATGCTGCTAGGAAGCTGGGACTTGCTGTCAATTCTGACAAAACCAAATATATGATTGCTGGTAAACAAAGAGGTATTAACGAAAGATTTATCCAAATTGGCAATTACTCTTTCGAACAGGTTGATGAGTTTGTATACCTCGGATCTCAGGTCAATTCCATCAATGACGTCTCGGCAGAAATAAAGAGGCGAATAGCATCGGCCAATAGGTGCTATTTCGGACTGCGTCGCCACTTAGGAAGTAGCTCGTTATCAGGATCTACAAAAACAAGATTATATAAGATGCTAATTCGACCAGTACTAACCTACGCATCAGAAACTTGGGTACTTACAAAGTCTGATGAAAATGATCTCCAAACATTTGAGAGAAAGATACTCAGACGCATCTACGGCTCAGTATAGGATGGTTCAGTTTAGAGAATACGCACAAACAGGGAAGTATACTCATTGATTGGTGAACCTGATGTCGGAAAAATTGTGAGGATTGGTAGGCTGCGCTGGGCAGGCCATATAACAAGGATGGGAACTGATGAGATCCCAAATAAACTGCTTAATGAGCGCCTACACAGAACAAGGCCGAGAGGCCGCACTAGGCTGCGATGATTGGATAGCGTTGAAGGAGATGCAAGGACCCTGCTCGGAGTACGGAATTGGAGAGCAGCTGCACTTGACCGGTTAAGCTGGCGGAAGTTGCTTGAGGAGGCCAGGACCCAGTAATGGGTTGTTGCGCCGATTGAAGAAAGAAGAAGAATTTAAGCGTGTATATTGTTTTAAAAAACTGATCCTATACAATCCATGAAGAGCCTTAGGTTCAATACAAAGCAGAAGCTTTACTGTTTCAAGTCAACACTTGTGCAGTGAGGTGATATTGCCGAGATTACAGTCGATATTTTTTTTTTCTGAACCTCCTTTATTTTATTAAATTGCAATTACAACATATAACAATATAATATGTACAGGCATAATATTAGGAAAGGTAACTATGCAGAGAGAGAGAGTGGGAGAAGGAGCTCCGATATACCTCGCAAAAGTCATGCTGCAGAAGTTCTCGTGTTGGCCGGCAACGCTAGTCGTGATAACAAGAAAACCAAGATCATTCCGCGTCACCTCCAGCTCGCTATTAGGAACGACGAGGAGTTGAACAAGCTGCTGTCGGGAGTCACCATCGCTCAAGGCGGAGTACTTCCCAACATCCAGGTCGTTCTGCTGCCGAAGAAGACAGAGACCTCTTAAGCCTACAGTCGATAGCAAGGTTATTCCCGCTTTATAGAGGCTAAGTGACCCCCAGGAAAAACTGAAAAATGGCACACACAGTTTAGTAGTTTAGGGTGATTTAACAATCTTTTTCTTGTATTAAAAATAAAGTTTCTAATTCTCCATTTCGAATTTGATTCGTACGATTTTAAGAGCACCATATACTTGGAATGTATTTTCTTGACTTCTACTATGTGGTTCCAATAAAAGCTTAAACTCTGACTATAATTGTTAAAAGATTAATAGATGAACTCCTCAAGTTTTAATTATAGAAAAAGTGATAAAAATAAATAAGATATAAATATAATATAATAAATAAGATAGTTTGGTTTTGAGGACGAAAAACGATGGGACGAACAGTGAAAAAAGAAACGGTCGTAATCATTAGCATATCTAGGTCCAAATATTTTATTGATAATTTATTCAAGAAGTGTTTTTTTTTTTTAGTATGTATAAGAGCCGATTCCTTTCACGGTGTCCTTCGGGAAAAAAAATATACGCACTTGTGCAACTGCTGACCATGAACAGCCATTATTCTTTAATCTAGATCGATTTTTTACTTTCCCACAGCCTGCGTTTTCTTAGATAATGTACTTAGGTAAATAAAGTAATCGAGTAGAGAGCTATGGACGGCTTTCACCATGGGAACCATGGTTTATAGCAATATGAAAATGGGTGACCCCCTTCAGGTTTCTTTACCAACACCGCCTAAAATTTTTCAAGGTAACATGGTAAGAGTGTTAGTTTGACAAAAGAAAGAATATGTAATATATAATCAAAGTTCGAGAAAATTGACCCATCTCATTATGGTGTCTTATGAAGCATGTTGATGTCATTGAATTCACTCTTAACATAGAATATTATTTATTGGGTAGTAGTGAATATATAATATATATATATTATATAGTTAAGACAAGACGATGATCGCATAGTTGCTAATATCAAGCTGGCATTGTAAACAGCTGTTAGAATCTATAAATAGAGGTTCAAGATGGCTATAAAGTCAGTATTAAACCAGTGTTCGTGCGAGTTGTTTCATCTTTATTTTCCTTTTTTTCACCATATAAGTGGTGCCGAAACCAAGAAAGTTTAAAGATAATTTTTTTGTTGGATTAAACAAAACAAAAAAAATTCTCTATTTCTAAAATACTACAGGTGGCCCTAGCAAGCCGGGTTAAAAGAAGCGTACTGAACCTATTACAGGCGGATGAGGATACCCCGTGGATACCTATAAAAGAAAGGCTGAAAAAAGCATAAGGAGGGGGGCGATGGTCCCCCGAAGAAGGCATGCTGCACATGTTTAGGGAAATTAAAAGAACTAACCAGTCGAACGGGCAATACACGGCAGGTCTAATCGCCAAATTAAACAGGATCAATGACAAACTACGAGAAGTAATGGATACTGGCGGAGTGGAAGCATGGATGATTTTTATGACCACGGTCCTTAAAGTGCAGTTATAAAGGCTAAAGGGTACTGAAGAACGGGCAGGGAAAGGTCGGGGCGATTAATCAAAACGAAGATTGTCGCCACGCCATCAAGAAGGAATTCAAGGATATATTTTTTAATGATGGTGAGATCCTCAGTGTTACAGGACAGACGGTACAAGAAATCCCGTAAAAACAGTACCGGGTGACATACATTAAAGAACGTCGGTACCCGCAAGCATTACGGCAACACATACGGGAAGAACTACACAACCTTAAAATGCAAGGGATCATCGTGGACAGTACGTCACCGTACAACAGCCACCTATGGGTCACTGTTTTTACACCTTATTCTGGCTCCCACTCGTCCCACTAAATCGCATCCGATTATACCCCTATACTCTCGAGGCATATTTTCCACCACATCAACGGTCATGCGCCCGTCGGAACCCCATCTCCTAAGTTCAATCACGATCTCCCCTTCTGCTTTACAGGGACCACTCAGAGTGACTAATTTACAATCACATACCTGTAACCTTTCCCCTGTACACAGGGCCTTCACCATGCTCCGACAAATCACAGTGCTTAATTTGCCTGAATTCACGAGACACTCCACCTCTCTTCCGATTCATATGATACACAATGCACCATAGACACCTTCGATGTTATTGATCACTATACGGTTGCCTCTCTGCCGACACTCTCCTCATTCTCCACTCTTCACCCTCCTATCTCGGCGGCTCGACTTCCCCTCAATCCTCTTGAAACGTCTTTCTACTACGGCTCCCCTGGCTCCTGGTGTGCTCTCCTCGCCGTCTGTTTCCGACACTACACTCGGACGGTCGCCTCCTTGTCCACATCCTCTGTGCATTTACTTCCATGGGCTCCTCTCAGTCCACCTCTCCCCGTCTTATATATGCATTGCCGGGTAAAGTGCCTTCCGATTCGCATTAATAGCACCTGGAGCGGGGGCATTCAGCCACAAGGTGTCCCACTTTGCCGTACCCGTGACATTTCCTTTCCTCCCTGCGCCAGATCCTTCTATCCGGTGCCTGTTTCTTTTCCCGGAGTTGCGGTCTCTCTCTCCTATTGAACTCGACTTCTCTCCGTCTTCCAATTTCCTGTCTTGACGGAGTCCTGCCTATATGCATCGATCCGGGTTCGTGCTCGTTGCGTGCTTCTTCATCCCAAGCACTCGAATCTACAATTTCTTGGGCGTATTCTAAGAAAGGCTTACCTCGAGGCACGCAATCCTTCTTTCCTGTGTCTCTGGCCAATTGCACTTTAAGAACCGTGGACATGAAAATCATCAAGGCTTCAACTGCGCCTGTATCCGCGACTTCTCATTGATCCTATTTAATTTTGCGATTAGACCTGCTGCATATTGCCCGTTCGACTGGTTAGGTCTCGTTTCTCTAAACATTTGCAGCTTTTCTTCTATGGGGGCCCATCGCCCTCTCCGTATGCTTTTTTCAATCTTTCTTTTATAACCCTCCACGGGGTATGCTCATCCGCCTGTATTAGGTTCAGCACGTTTCTTTTGACCCGGCGTGCTAAAGCCACCCGTTGCCTTTTAGCATCCAGCTCGTCTATGAGATGCTCCGCGGCAACCTTGGATTCGATACTGGACATAATACCATCACCACATTTGAGAAACTGGTTCAGCTCAACCATATCGCCATTGATTTTTTCCGAGATCACTCTTCTTACATCCTGTGCGTGAGCTTTTTAACTTCATCCGTTCGAGCGCATTGGTCTCCTCTGCGATCCTGTTCGCCTCCCTCGCTGCTAGGTCCGCACGTGTCATTGCGAGCGTAGTAGTCGGTAAAGGCGGGAACTTAGGGTCCACCGGTTCCGCCCGTCTCGGTTCTATCATTATTATTTATGGCAACAAGAGAGAGAAGAAATAGAAAAAATTTATAAAGGAAATTTTTTTTTGTGCGTGTGTGTTTAAACCAAAAAAAAAAGATCTTTAAAATCCCCTGGTTTCGGCACCGCTTATAAAGTTCCAGTAACAACACATAAAAAAAAGGAAAAGTTAGTATGAAATGACTCGCACGATAACAAGGTTAACACTGACTTTATTGCCATCTTGAACCTCTATTTATAGAATCTAACTAGAATTGTCTTAACTTATATATATATATGTGTGTGTGTGTATGAATGTATGTATGTATGTTTGTATACTTGTGTGTGCTGCATTTAGAGGAACAAACACTGGAAGGAAATAAAAGAAATTTAAACTTTTTATCTCAATTTTTCGTTTATTTCTGAAACAATTTCAGAGAAGCTTTGTAAACAAAATAAGGTAGTTCCATTATTTCAGTTGTTGAGGACTTACTGAATACCTCTCCTTTTCCCCGCCTAAGGGATATGTAAAATTACGAAATTTCTCGTGCTGTTGGTTCACGTCAGAGCGATATCGTTTCATATCGCCTCGATAAAAGAAAGACTCAGAGAAAACTGTCAGCGCGTATTAGCCAAAGCAAAGGCTCTTCCATTTCCCCCCTACGTATCCGCCACGAAACAAATGTCAAGGAGCCAAGTAGCATTAAGCGCTTCACTGGCTTCAACGACGTGTATTTTCACATGAAAAAATGTTTCATAAAAGATGAAATATTATAAGCCGAGCAGCCTTTGCGAATAAGACTAACGTGTACTTTTCTTGGAATGGTAGCCATCTTCTCCAGGGTGGAATAAAAACGTTCCCATACATTAAAGATCCTATATCATTCATTAAATTAGGAAGTAACTCAGCAACTGTATTCTCCTCTCATCATGAGTCCACAAAAGAACTTATCTTAGCATATAGTAATATTTTATCATAAATTATATATGTACTAAAATTAGATATAAATCATATACTGGTATATCACCTATTAAGGGGACCTTAATTGAAAATAACTGGCAAAAGTTATAAAATTAGCATTCCAGAAACCTCAATATCCATTAATCTATGATAAATTTTAAACATAGTTTTTGCATAATTTAAAACCCTTATAGGTCGTAAATTACCTTTCTCTTATGACAACATTTCTTTTTCCGGTAGCACGTCAATTGGGAAGTGACACGGCGGAATCGGTCGGAAATTATTATGAAAATGATTGTTTTTTCGTATTTACCGAAACAAATTTGTTTTTTACTGTTTTAATAAAAATAAATGGAAATTAATTTAATTTTTTTTTAAATTAGAATATAATAATTACACTAGGCTTATTTATACATTTTCAATTTGCATCAATCTTATTTTAGAAAATCTGGAGGTTTTCTATTTCGAAGTTTAAAAAAAAAAAAAAGCCTGTACCACTACTACGGTTCTGTGGATAACGGATGTAATCTTTTTTTTTTTAACGGAGGTGATCTGTCCTAGATCAAGTTCAAACTCCAGATTTCTCCCCTTATTTTTGGTACCCTATTTTTATAACATTTTATAGAGGCTGTTTTTCACCCCAGCCCAGGGTGAGCCCAAGAAGGGTTCTAGATCGTATATGATCCATCTTCGGCTACTAACAGAATAAATGAAAGTCTTGCCTGCAGCGGGATTTGAACCAGGATTTTCGGCATGGGAACTCAGTGCTCTAATACTCCGCTCCCTCGAAGTTCAAATAATTCTATCTAAAAGTAGTCATCATGATTTTATTTAATTAGCATCACTTGGCTCAATTTTTTTTAGTCCTGTTTATCTTCAAATCTAATATATAAAATAAAATTGGAAAATAAAAATAGCTAGAATTGAAAAAAAAGATCATTTTTCATAATGTGAAAGAGATGATAAATTTTAAACGAAATTATTCTCATTCCAAAGATTGATGAAGTTTAAATAGCCAAGTTATAGAAATAGCTCCACAATTAAATGTGATCATTGATATTAGTAAATTAATTAAATAATTAAAATAAATTAAAAAGTAAAGTTAATAAAGTAAATTAAAATAATTGTTTATGGTTATACGTTTTTAATTCATTTACATAATGTTTTATAGTTTCTATTATTTACTTTTAAAATCTATATAACTCTTTCATACAATCTTCCGACAAAAGAGAAGCAGAAGAAATGCCAAACTATAACCATATAAATAGTGCTCAAAATTGACTAGGACTGAATAACTGTCTATCTTTAATATTAGCAAAACCATCTTCAATAACTATGAACGATAAATTAAATTTCTAAATGAGATTGAAATGACAAATATTTTAGTATATCTTCTTCACATTAGTTTTTCCCAAAAAAGAAATAATTAAAATTTTAATTGTTTTTTATTCATTTTAATTATCCTTGGTTAAACCCCTAACAAACAACATAATGTATAATCATTCGATATGTATTTCAAAGCATCACATCAAAGCATCAAACACACTCCACACCAATAGGAATGTCACACAAATAGTGGAGGCCTACACAATGTGGATAAATAAATAAATGTGATGTGGCGAAGCTGCAAGCACTAAACTATAAATACATATATCGGTATCTACGTTTCTAGACCCTGAACCTCCTTCCGAACAAATATGGCCTGAAATTGTCAACCGCCCATACTATGCCTAACAATTCTCTCTCCAAAGCGCTATACCTAGCTTCGGCATCGGACAGTCTTCTGCTCGCGTATGAGATGGGCCGTTCCTCGTGGTCATTCCCTTGCGATAACACAGCACCCAAGGCATACTCGCTGGCATCTGTGGTCACTATGAATTGCTTAGGGAAATCGGGGAATGCTAGCATCGGCTCCTCCTTCAGATGCTCCATACATTTCCTCAGAATGTCCTCCATACCCGGTGTGACAACTAACCGCGCTCCCGTTATTAGCAAGTTATTAATGGGTACCAAGTAACGCGCCATGTCTGGTACAAACCGCCAGTAGTAGTTAAGGGTAACCAGAAGTCTCCTGATGCCTTTCACGCCCGGGGTATTGCCATCTTGGGGATCGCTTCCATCTTGGACCTACCCGGCTTAATCCCTTCTCTGGACACCGTGTGACCTAAAAAATTTATCTCGGCCCTACCCAAAACACTTCTCCGGGAACAGTTTTAGACCAAATTCCCGAACCCTCGCAAATATCTGCCGAAGATGTTGCACGTGTTCTTCCTCCGATTTGCTGAACTCGAGGTCAACCATGTAGACCTTGCAAATCCCCTCGTCTATAACCCTGAGAAATTCATCCATTAGCCGTTGGAACGTGAGGGGTGCGTTCTTTATCCCAAACGGCATTCTCGTGAACTCGTAGTGGCCCCGTTCAAACGTAAAGGCCATTTTCGCCTGATCCCTAGGATGAATTCTGATTTAATGATATCCGGCTTTAAAGTCTAATGTGCTAAATATGACGGCTCCGCTTAGCCTATCTATATGTCATCAAACCAGGGAATCGGATAGGCTTCATTCTTCGTATTCTCGTTTAATTGACGAAAGTCCACGACTACTCTATATTTCTCTTGCCCTGTCGTACTCTTCTTCTTTACTGCCCACAGGGGGCTATTAAACGGGAATGAATCTATTGATTATGATTTCCTGTCACTTTAACTCTTCTAAATCTTCCCGGATATGCTGTCCCAGCGCTTGGGGATACCGCTTTACTTTTACTTGCGTAGTCTTGTCTTGTGCTATGTATTGCCGGCCCCATGAAAGAGATACGGAGCGGGGAAAATGTGTCATATCGGGACACATGAAAGGGAATGAGTTTTGGACAAAGAACAGACCTTTGGGTTCCCTTGTGGTTTCATGGTCCAAGATGGTGGAGAAAGAAGAAAAGGGGGGCAAAGTACTACTAAAACTAGGCTGAAGAAGTCACTCTGGAGATAGACACGGAGAAGGAAGGAGGCACTCTGGAGACGTACAGCAAGGAGGAGAGATCTTGGGGAAGAAGGGCGACAAGAAGAAGACCAACCTGTAACCCAATCTACCCCTGTTCACAGATAAGCTTAATTTATTTCCTGTAAGGTATTTTATGGCAATCCTTTTCATATATTTAAAATCTGAATCATTAACCTTGTTTGAAATTGAATAAATAAACGATCCTTATTATAATTCTTTTGGTGCTTACATACCCCAAATACACTATTTATTTATAAATAATATATTGAAGGTATAATAGATGAGTAAATTGGTAAACACAAGAACAGACCTTTGGAGAGGAATCCAATTAAGATATAGGCATATAAATAAAAATTTGAGTACTCAACCTAAATGAGACTCTGGCATCCCAAAATATCAATATATATTTTCAAAATAAATTTAAGAGTAGAAACATAGCACTTGTTTTAGCGGGATTTCATGCACCGTCTTTCCCGTGACACCTAATACCTCCCCTGCCTTATAAAGATGTTCCGGAATTCTTTTAACAATAATTTCAACCATTATATTACCCTATTCACGGTCCCCACCCGCGCACCGTTCGGTGACATGCGCATGACTTATCCCCTAGCTTAACATACCATATGCCTTGCTTATGTTCCACCTTAGCGCCCACCCTCTCTAACAGGTTGCACCCAACTATGGCCTGATATTCCCTGGGCATGCTCTCTACTACATGAACCTGCAGGCGCGCTCCCGTTTTCCACCACTCACTCAATCCCATGTCCGTCTCACCCATCACCATACATGGCCCTCCTAAGGTAAGCAGCCTACACTTGCATTTTCGGATCTGAAGTGTATCCCTCTTACCACACAATCTCTCCGCTGCTTGTCTCGACAGCTCCCTGTGTCTACGAGGCACTTCACTTCACTGTTCGTCTTAATAATAGGCAACCAATTTTTCAGCTTACCTGCTACCTGATTGATGTCGCAAGCTCGGTCGTCACTCTGCGAGCACCCTCCTCATACAGTCGTCTGTTTCCGTGTCGCCATTGTCGCCTGCCGCTGTCCACGTCACTGACTTGCCTTCTGCTGTCGACTCCAGTCGTTGCTACAGCTGCCCTCGCCTCCGCTGCTTCCTGGTTTCTCCTCCGTCTCAGACGATCCCGATACACTGGATGCGTCTCTGGAAGTCTCGCCACGCCTGCCGAGTATCTCCTCCTTCGCACCTCTTGGGCATTTACCTCCATTGGCTCCCCCTGTTGGCCATCCTTCCTGCGGTAGATATACGGGCATTGCCTGGCAAAATGCCCTTTCATTCCGCATTCATAGCATCTGGTGCGTGGCTATTGTGCTACCAGATGTCCGGTCTTACCGCATCCATGGCATTTCCTCTCGTCCTTTCTAGGCCCATTCCGTGACCGCGGCTGCCAAACCTTCTTTGCAGTCGCCCCGGGTCTTCCTCTGATGAAGGCTCTCCTTCATGGAGCCGAAGGGGTTCTTGGTCGGTTTCCCGAGACCTTCGTCCACTCGGGTTCGTCCCCCTCCATCCTGTTACTCCCTTCTTCCCGAGCTCTTTTTCGGCGGGGAATCCATATTTTTTTCCAACCTGCCTCGCCAGCTGCATCTTCCATACCGTGGACAGAAACAACATTAGCGCATCTGTCTCCTCCGCTGATATGAGCACTCTCATCTTCGCGTTGAGTTTTTGGTATCGCTCTAACATAATTGCCGCGAATTGTCCTGTCGTCTGCCGTGCTTGCCTTCTTTCACAGAACATCTGGAAGATGTACTCCTCGGCCGTCCATCTTCTTCCTCCATACGCCTTCTTTAGCCTCTCCTTTAATATTTCCCAAGTGGTTTCTTCATCTGCTTGAATCTGATTCAATATGCCTCTTTTAAAACGGCCAACGAGATTAGCTCTCAGAGACTCGGCATCAAGCGAGTCGACTAAATTTTCCGCTTCTTTTGCCGCTAACCTTGCTGTAAAGCGGTCGCTACCCTTGATAAAGTGGTTCAACTCACCCATCTAGCCACTGAACTCCCTCAGGCTGGAGACATCCTTCCGCAGCTCCTGGACCGTAGCTACTTTGACCTTTATCCAGGCCAATGCATTATTTCCGTTATCTTCCGCCAAGTTTAGTGTTGCTGGTCTCAAAATGCTATTTCCAATACCGTCGGGTATTATTGTTCAATATTTGCACCACACAACAAAACAAACAACAAAAAAAAAAAATTAATCTAGTTTTACTGTATACCGGCTGATCTTAGGTTTCGGCACCATTTAACGTGTTTGAGATACTAATAATAGAAAAAAAGGAAATGTTTCAAAGAAAGCACGCACTGATAGATCGATTACAATTGACTTTATTTATCAACTGATCTTCTTTAGATAAAATCTGGGTGTTGTTTACATTCTCAGTAGGATTAAGTTCTAATCACCAGGCTCTGGTACTTAACTTATATATATATATATATATATATATATATATATATATATATATATACATATTTTTTTTCAATTACTTTGTATAATATAATTGTTAAAGCTTTTTTTTTAATAATTACCAGTAAAGTCAGAACTGAAATAAATTTGCAATTTTCTCGAGTGGCAGTTAATAAGGTCCGTTTATTTCTTTTAGCAGGGTTCATTCTGTTACCATTTATAATTAAAAATAATTTCCATGTCAAGCGTAAAGACTGGCAGCCTAATTAAAGAGAATAATATAAGTTTTTTTTTTATATTTCTCATTATCATTTATTTTTCTTATTTTCACCTGTTCATTAATTTTATCAATCTTGCCATTGTCTGTTTGAAAACGGGTTATTTAATAAGAAGAAAGGTTCACTAAGAAACAAGAATTATAACCCCGTAACAACATAAAGATTCGTGGAAGATTCCAAAAGATCATCATTTTGGTCAATTTTTTTAATTAAGAAATAATTTGAGCAGAGCGATGAAACCAAAGTCACTCATATTTTAGCAAGCCTGGAGAACCGCTGTCGGTCAGTGATCCCATCGGACCAAGCCGGAAGGAACTTTCAAGAACATCCACCCAGCTTCCCAATGCAGTCATGAGATCCAAACGAGACATCAATTTTCTTTAACGCTCTAATATTTTTATATCCTTCAAAATGGAAGGACACTGAAAGGTTTCATTTTTTGACACAAAATATCTTTATCTTAATGAAAGTTCACTTTAAAATTTTTTGTCAATTATATTCGAGATCTTTTATCCATCTTGTACTTGGCACCTCTCATTCCAATACCAATCCGATTTCAATCCTTCCTTTTGAAGCGGCAGAATAAGATGGTATCTTAATCTTGTTTCTTCAAACATTTCTAAGGTGCTTCATCTTTATTCTATTCTTTTTTTGATTTCACATCTGCCATGTTCATATCCTTCAATTATCACTTGACAAATAAATACGAAATATACACTATAAACTAAAAATATAAAAAATCAGTATAGAATAAACATTCATTCCTCAAAACCTCATTTACTAATGCTCCGCCGATTCTACAACTGATTACATAGTTATAAACAAAAATACACACACACTCATATATATCTTCAGCCCCAGTGAATATGTGGATAATTCGAATTCCAAACACAGTTTCTTGTACTGAGGGAAAAGGAGTCGTGTTGCTTTCACAACAAATGGGAGGCTAATTCAGGCATTGGTTGAAAAAGAGTTACTTCTTATATTACTATTCTATTTGAAGTCAAAAACTACGAGAAGGATTCAGCTTCCCCCAACACAATTACAACCTGGACAAAATTATACTTAACCATTTAGTCACCGGGGCTGCAGATATATTTCCATAATAATAAAAATTAATTGTCATAAGTAGTGTTGAACAGACTCTAGTTAAAAATTGTTGTTGTTGTTTTCACTTTTATTTTGGAAAAATGAATTGTTAGGTATGTGAAAAAATAATAATTCTGTACCACTACAACATGTGAATGGGTCTGGGGTTCAGTACTAGATGGAAACAGTGTTTTTTCATGGACAATGGTTGTGCACAGAGATAATTTGTTCTAGAACACGCTCAACCGCCAGATTTCCTCCCTCATTGTGGGTACCTACTTTATGGAGAGATTCCCAGGAGGGTTATAGATCCCATATGATCCATCTTCGGCCGCTAAGATTAAATAAAAGTCTTACCAGCAGCAGGATTTGAACCCAGGACCTTCGAGATGGTGAATCAGCACCATTGAGCCACACCGCTCCCTGAAAAAATCATTATAATAAAAGAAAATAAGTAAAACAAGTAACGGGAGTTTTAAAAAACCCTAGACAGTATTTTTTTTTCAATTAATTACTGAAACCACTCTCCTGCAAAGCTGTCACAGAACTAACCGTTTGAAGTACCCTCCTCATTCTGTTAGAAGTTGCCAGATGCTTTGCCCCTATTTTTGAACAGGATCGAAGCACATCCACTTTGAGCCTAAGCTTAACAACAAGCAATGAGATGCGGCTATCTTTCATCCCAACATCTCAATCTACCATCACAAAAGATATTCAGGGACTTAGCACGAAATGAATCCGCGCAGTTTCTAAAATATGGAACGTTATCATAATAACACAAAATATATCTCTGTACCTTAAAATAAATTTGCATAACTATTTATGTAATATTTGATAAAGAAATATATAATAGCATGACGTGGTGTCAGGTCTCAATAGTTGTTTAAAAAAAGTAATTCCAAACGAATTTTTATGTTACTAATTGAGCCGTTCAATGCACAAATATAAAAATAAAAACAGAAAGTGGAGAAATGCAATGAAATAATGTACAGTGGTTTTTTAAATTCCTCTTATAATATAAATTCAAATAATTATTGTAGAACGCATACATATACATGTAGCTTTCATCTAAAAGAATAAAATTAATGAGAAAGGATAGCCTAAACACAATGTCAGAAATGTTACAATTATTATGTGACTGGTAGAGTTAATCGATTTAGCAAGTGAAAAAAGTGATTTAAATCCAGTGTTTAAAATTCTTATCACAGAAAAAGTTAATTATTAATTATTTTAATACAAATAAAAATTAATATTAAGTTTTGTTATATTATTAATTGAGATTAATTCGTAGTTCCAATATTTTTACTGCTGCAATCAGAAGAATCCGAAGAAACCCATAACCGTTTTCTTTTATTTCCCTGTTGATAAATTGTATTGAAGAACTAATGATTCACTATTCTGAACATCCACATTGTTACTAGTCTCAATCATCTTGATTATAAGGGTATAATTTATAATGGACCGAGAAAACTTCAATTTGAGGTGAGTGATTTCATGAACAAAATTAATATTAATCAATATTTTATCAAACAGAAGAGGACTGAGATCCATATTTACCTCCAATTAGAAAAATTTAACCAAATAAATAAATTCACAATATTAAATCTCAACTGTTAAATATACATATATATATATGTGTGTGTGTGTCTGTTTGCGATGATAAATATCAGTAGAGAGCGATTAATTGGCAAGAACACATTTAAAAATCATTAGAAACGGAAAGTGGGAAACTCGAGTCGCGTGTCGGAGCTGACAAATTTAAATAACTGTAATAATTCAAATTCAATATGAAGATCTGGGAGTGAAGGTGAAAAGGCTGAAAAAGGATGAAGTTCGTGTAAGACTGGTAACGTACACAGAAGGTAAAATATACCAAATTGAGCTTTATTCTTAATAATAATTAACTTGACTTGATTCTACAGCAAGTAGAACTGTCAGCGACTAATTTATTTTACTTTTATTCTGATAAGATGACACTAAAAATTCACCGTTATCATTTAGCTTTTGCTAGTGTATTTTATTTGGATTATTGTAACGATTTGCATTAGAGTACGGAGTTGATCAAAATGGCCTCTAAAATAAATTATTCTTATTTAGTGGTCAACAAATTTTTGTCATTTAATGATGCTAACCTTTATTGTCTTGGAATGTTTTTATTAATATAAAAAGTTATGACTATACCAAGTGCTTTTAACTTAAATTTAAGACTTTCAAAAAAGTTGAGTAAGTCGGCTAGCTCAGCGAATGATTCAATTAACAGTCAGATTTTTTTTTTATATTTCTTATCCTAATCAAATTACTTAAAAGGAGAAAAATAATTCGAATTTAACTTAATTTATTGTAATATTAAATTGTGTGATGATATTAAAAACTCAACAAGTTGGTCTCAAGACAGTTGTCGAGCGAGAGGAGTTCAACATTTGATTCTTGTCGCTTCTCTCATCACCTCCAACGCAGATGTTAACCCTCACTTAAACTTAGCGATAAAAAACATTGTAATTAATTGTATCTCACAATCATAAAACTATCAACGCATCGACTTATCACCACTCTACTTCAAGAACTCATTTATCAAAGACCAATGATATTTATTTCAAGACTCCTTCTTACTTCGTGTAAAGGTGCGTGTACACGTGCGAGTTTTTAACTATTGAGAGTAGCTGGTTTACTCTCGAGATTAAAACTCGCAAGTGAAAAGGGTCCTGAGAGTGCTCGCCGATAATAGAGGGGGAACTCGCCGAGAGTTCCCCTCTTTCGTCATAGTAGGAGGTGTAAACGCTTCTGAGAGTTACTCTCAGACATTCAATTCCAGTTTGACTTCCCGAGAGTACTCTCAAGAATGTCTTGAGAATGCATGAGGAAAATTGCAGGCTCATCGAAGCATACGACGAGTCTCACCCAATCCTTTGGGACATTAAGGAGCGAGATTACAAAAATAGAAAGAAAAAAAATTGAACAAATTTTGATACAAATGCAATGGAAAAAAATCCACAATTTGAGAAATCAGATAAGTTTATTTCAGATAAACAATAAAAATTGTACATTTTAAAATTCACAATATTCTAAAATGCTGGGCTTCTTCTAGTTCCAATTCCCGGGTCAATGTGTGGTAAGCGCCTAAATCATTCCGTCTTTGGACCCAAGACCTGAACCTTTTTTTTTCTTCTTCAATTCAAGAAAAACTTTGACATACACAAAATCAACAAAGCCGCTGCTATTTCTCTTTTCCTCGAAGACATCAAATAATGCACAAGTTTAGTAGAAATATTTCTAGAACTGATAGCACTGAACTGAAATCACGAGATGTTTACAATTAGAAGACACTCTCAGAACTAATAGAAATCGCCCGTGTAAACGGTCTGAAGGGTACTCTCGAGAGTTGCCATGGCGAGTAGCTTTCCGAGAGTGAACTAGGGTGAATTTCACTCTCTCGTGTAAAGGGCTCTGCGACATACTCTCGAGAGCACTCTGGGCGAGTTCCTCTCACGTGTAAACGCACCTTAAAGCTACTCGCCATGGCAACTCTCGAGAATCCCTTCAGACCGTTTACAAGGGCGATTTCTATTAGTTCTGAGAGTGACTTCTAATTGTAAACATCTCGTGATTCCAGTTCAGTGCATTCAGTTCTGGAGTTATTTCTACTAAACATATACATTATTTGATGTCTTCAAGGAAAAGAGAAATAACAGCGGCTTTGATGATTTTGTGTATTTCAAAGAAAAACGAATTAAGGAGAAAAAAAAAAAAAAGGGTCAGGTCTTGGGTCCAAAGACGGAATGATTTAGGCGCTTAGCACACATTGTCCCAGCAATTTAGAATATTGTGAATTTTAAAATGTACAATTTTTATTGTTTATCTGAAATAAACTTACCTGATTTCTCAAATAGTGGATTTTTTTCCATTGCATTTGTATCAAAATTTGTTCAAATTTGTTCAATTTTTTAACTCTATTTTTGTAATCTCGCTCCTCAAAGTCCCAAAGGATTGGGTGAAACTCGCCGTATGCTTCGATGAGCCTGTTAACTTCCTCGTGCGTCCATTTTTTTGGTAACGACATTCTTGGGAGTACTCTCGGGAAGTCAAACTGGAATTGAATGTCTGAGAGTAACTCTCAGAAGCGTTTACACCTCCTACTGTGACGAAAGAGGGTGGCTCTCGGCGAGTTCCCCCTCTACTTTCGGCGAGAACTCTCAGGACCCTTTACACTTGCGAGTTTTAATCTCGAGAGTAAACCAGCTACTCTCGATAGTTAAAAACTCGCACGTGTACACGCACCTTAAGAATTATTCTTAATTATATGTAATTCCTTTTGTAGATGTAAGAGCTTAATAAATGTTTTGTTTTCTATGCAATACTTGTTTGTTTTTCCAAGTGTCCATACAATTTAATGTTTAATGGGGGCGTAGGAGGTTTTCATTTAATTTTAAGTTTTAATTTTCTTTTATTGAACAAGCGCGTTTCGAATTCCCATTGCGTTTATTTATTTTATTGTTAGCGCAATGTGTGAAGCACAGATATTTAGTTCCTTGGTTCGACAAGATGAAATATGCTTTCTATTAAGAACTGGAGTAAACTAAGCGAGGGTACCCTTAATTCGGTAAAAATCAATTCTTTACAATAGTCTCTGTGACGAACACGATTTGAAGTGGTATATGTTGTTTTGTCGGAAGTTATCGCTTAAATCTGATAACATTAATCAAGGTAACGTATGAAACGTATAATCTATAAGTATCATGCTAGATAAAAATTCAAATTCAAAATGTGAAGCTTTGAAATTCAAAATTAAAAAATGAATATACACTCCCTATTTTTCTTTGTTTGTTGTTTTAGAAATACTAAATCTAGCTTAATCAACCTCTTTTGAACGAAAATATTTCATCAGTCTTGTGTATTTTCATCCATTAACATTAAGGACATTAATTATGACAAATAAAATATTTTAGGAGAAACTTTAGGAGAATATTTTAATTATTACCATGTATCTTACCGGGCGTTATTATAAAAATGAATATGAACATGCATAATGAGCAAAAGGTAGTTATAAGAAATAAGTCAGACTAGTAGTACAAGAACCCGTGGTCAAGGGGGTCAAGATATACCAAAGAGGGGGTCCAAGACTACCCCTTTGGAAAAACATTATCTGGACAGACCCGAGGAAGAAGGAGGCCGGCGGAAGATGTTGCCGCAAGATTGTCCGAAAGCGCCATGCCTAAACCCTGACCATAGACGTAACCTAGAAGTACCCCTGTTTTACCGGATAAGTTCTAATTTAAGTTCTGTATGTATTTGATGACAACCCTGTATATATATCTGAATCATTAATCGTGTTTCAAATTTTTAATATTAACAAAGTATATTCATTATAATTCTTTTGGTGCTTACTTAACCAAGATGCGCTATATATTTATGAATAATATATTGATAGCTTAATTAATTAGCAAATTGGTTATACAAATATGTATATACAATATGTAAATTGGTACACAAAACCAACCTCAGGAAAAGAATTCAATTCAGAATTAAATTAGGACGTTTTACGTAAATAATAATTTGAGTAATCATATTAATTAATAACTCAAGCATCCGAAAATCAATTGACATATATAAAATACATAAGACACACAAACATGGCACTATTTATTCTTGTTTGAGTTATAAGTATGATTTTCGCAACTAATAAACAAGCTTTTATTTATTTATTATTTAATTTTCATTTGCACCTACGCATTAGTTAAATATTATTGTTCTTATATCAATCGAATTCTAACCTTCGAACTAGAGTTGATTAAAGCAAACCTCAAAACTCATGCATAGACTGCTACGTGTCGCCAGTCTCGCGCAATTCATTACGAGCATATTGAGCATGTCGGTGACACCAACCCATAAGGATTTTTTCATTCCAAAAAATTACACATTCGAAAAGGATGAAAATTGAAATGTAAAAAATAGTGAAACATGATTTATAAAGTTTTAAATATATGTTAGTAGCTTACTGGTGAGTGATTCTGGCCTCATCAACCCCAATATTGAGAGAGGAAGAGGAGGGAATCAGTAATCCGGTGTACAGGATCGGACGCGATCTGATTGGGCACATTAGAGGAGGCTATATTGAAGGCCCTGTATCAATTTGCATAGCCACTTGTTCCCCAACCACCTGTGTACTCTACTCTCCGCCCTACACTAACTCTGATTACTGCAAACGATACTTCCCTATACACAGACTCTGTTCCCGGACCCCAGGTACATGGGGTACATGGGAGTGAGTCATATCAACAGGTCCTCCATAGTACCTCTTGTCTCTAATATATTAATTATTAATTTATTAACCCTAATGACATTGATAATTGGACAGAACGAGGATTTGATGAATAATAAATCATTTGTTTCCTTCCTAATCAGCGGATATATTCTGGAAGAAAATTCAATTTCATTCCCAGCAGGTTAACAGGGAGGAATGTTTTGTTTACAGAGGGTTATGTTTAATACAAACAATCAAATACAGCATAAATTTCTTTAATTTTCTTCATAATTAAGAATATAAAAGAGCTTTTTTTAGACATAAAATAGTGGTTAGAAATGAGTTTTGCAATAAGCAAACAAACAAAATATTTTTATACTTTTATTGCTGTTTAATTTTATATTGTATAAATTAATTTGAAACGAAATTCATCGAATATTTTATTTTATTTAACGATAATTTTACATCTTAGTTGTTTATCGTACCCAAACGTTCTCGCCAAAGATCTCTGGCCAGCCAGCCTCCTTCTATAAGACCCCTCGCTGCCATGCTCTCCTCCACATCCTGCAACCATCTTTTTTGTGTCGCCCTCTTTTCTTCCTTTCTATTGGGCGACAAAGATTCTTTTAGGCCATCGTTTCTGTGACATTCTTTTTAAGTGGCCATGCCATTTGAGTCTCCTTGTGACTATTATGTAGAGAATAGTTGTTATCTGCTGTATCAGTTGCTACTGTTCATGCTGTTGCTACTTTTTATGCTTTTATGCTACTCTTAGAGATGTGATTTAATTCATTATTAACCATAAAAATAAAAAAAAATAATACATGAATACTAAGATATGGATGAATCAATAATAATAAAACTTTTTTAAAATAAAATATATAATAAAAACATAAGTAATAGATATCCGATTAGTTGACAGGTTATGGTGGATAATTCTCAGGGAATAAAAAAAAAACATTTCTAGCCAACGTTTCTATATCTCTAGAACTTAGTTCTTTCCGAAAGATCAAATGATCTTCGGGAGTCCATATAAGTATGAAATCATTACCAATAAATGATATTATTATTATTATTATATTTATTATTATTATTATTATTTAATTTTCATTTGCACCTGCGCAATTGCGCATCCAGCAAATTTGATCCAGATGTTTTTCTCTTTGCTATTGTACAGGAACATCGAGTTTTGGAATGAAATATCAATTTTTCAGTAGGTCTCTTGGCCAATGTCTTTTTAATCATTTTTTATTAAGTCCAGGTAACAGGGAGTAGGAAAGCGGAAGAACGAGTGGGTTTGGGTGATATTGTGTCGATAAGTGGAATGTTATGTATTTGTTATGAATATATGATTTTATAGTAGGAATGTTCATGTCATTGTGTATTGTGTGATTCGAAACATACCACGGTGCATTAAGAATTTTTCTGAGAATTTTGGATTGTGTTATTTGAATCTTGTGTACGTGAACTTTTTTTGCTGAACCCCAAAGTTCTGCTCCATATGTCCAAATAGGTTTTAGTATACTGTTATAGATAAGTCGTTTGTTCCTCAAGTCAAGTGAAGATCTGTAGTCCAGAAGATGTGATAGTTGTTTGTACCGTCTAGTCAGTTCTTGTCTTTTTAATTTTGTATGTACGTTCCATGTAAGTCTTTTGTCCAAGTATAGTCCTAGGTAACGTACAGAATTTTTGGAAGGTACTTCGTCGTTGTCAATTTTGACTGCTGGACACGAAGCTTTGCGTAGAGAGAAGCTTACATGGCTCGATTTTGAGGCGTTTATTTTTATTTGCCAATTATAGAACCACTTTTCTAAATCAAATAAATGATTTTGAAGAGCTATAGATGCTAGGTTTGGGTCTCTGTGAGAAGAAATAATGGCTGTATCGTCTGCGAAGGTATAGATGTTGGTGCAAGAGTGCTCGGGAATATCAGAAGTGTATACGGAATAGAGAATGGGGCTTAAAACACTGCCTTGCGGTACACCCCTGTATTGAGGGATGAAGAAGGAAATCGAAGAGTCAGCGGAAGTAAAGAAGAATCTGTCTTGGAAATAAGATTGAAGAATTAAAAAGTATGTAGGAGGTAAGTGAGGTTTTATTTTCCAGAGAAGGCCCTTGTGCCAGACACTATCAAATGCTTTTTCAATGTCAAGAAAAATCGCAGAGCAATATTCTTTTTTCTCAAAAGCGATAGATATTGCATCGACGATACGATGACACTGTTGTACAGTAGAGTGATAAGAACGAAAGCCAAATTGGTGGTTCGGTATCACTCCGCTATTTTCGAGGATAGGTTTTATGCGATTAAGGAAGAGTTTTTCAAATAATTTAGACATTATAGGGAGGAATGCAATTGGACGATAAGATGAAGGATTAGTGACAGGTTTAGAAGGCTTAGGTATCATTTTAATTGTGGAAAGTTTCCAAAGGAGCGGAAAATAGGTTGTGCGCATGATTGAATTATAGATGAGAGTAAGAAAGAGAACAGCTTTCCGAGGTAAGTGGCGGAGGATAAAAGGAGTGATGAGATCATAGCCAGGAGCTTTTTTTTTTGGCATTTTGTTCAGTACTTGATAGATTTCTTTTGGATGAAATGCCGGAGGAGGGAGTGATAAAGGTAGTGCTGTTGTCAAGTCGTCATCTATTTTGTCAGTGAGAGCAGTATTCTTAATTTCGTTTCCCTTGAATATATGAGCAAGATGTTTTGCAAATTCGTTTGCTTTTTCTTCGCTCGTCATCGCCCAAGTGTTGTCTGTACGTCTAAGAGGGTA
Source organism: Arma custos (assembly GCA_037127475.1). NCBI lineage: Eukaryota > Metazoa > Arthropoda > Insecta > Hemiptera > Pentatomidae > Arma > Arma custos. Next base: position 49,153,839 of record CM073764.1, on the reverse strand, counting down.
TTGGTATTATATATAATTTAAATTTTTTTTTTACTTAATACAAAAGTGAGGACGCTGAAAAAAATAGATCATTTAATAAGGTTTAATTTTTCCATGATTTTTATTTTATATTTAAATATAAATTACTAGCTTTTGCCTGCGGCTTCGCTCGAGTGGAATTTGGTCTGCCACATAAAGTTTCGTAAAAGATCATTTTAAATAAATAATATAATTTTTTTTTAATTAAAAGTTACTCGTACATCCAAAATTTCAGATGTCTAACTTCAAAACTGACGGATTCTATACAATCTTTGAACCCATATTAAATTAAAGGGGAAATCCAAGGGTGGAACTATCCAAATTTCTTTCTTAAACAAACAAAGATCCTACCTTTAATTATGTACTATAATGGATTCTCCACAGTATCTTATAAACTATCGGGAGGGCCGATCCGCTCTTGCTGCAGCCTATGTGTTATTCTGATGTATAACCTATATTACTGTAAAGGTTCGTCCAAATCCGTTCAGTAGTTTTAGCATGAAAGAGAGACAAACATACAAACTTTCGCATTTATAATATTATAAGTAGGATATATATATATATATGTATGTAGATTAATAATTACTGAATATATATAGTAACTATTACTGTCACTATATTGGGATTACATTAACTACTTACACATACTGTTTTTATCATCATCAATACTTCGAAATATTTTTTGAAACGTCCATTTCTTGGTGTGATCACTTCAATATACACATTTTCCATAATTATAGTATTTTTTACATAATGATACTCACGATTATTTTTATTTTCGAGTATATTATAAAAAGGAAACAAACAGGTTCATTCAGAAAGGAAAAATAGTTGTGCTTTAATTTATTACAAAATTTAACGATAAAGCTGTCCATTTCAATCTTAATGTACATTAAGAAACACATTGTGTTAATTTGTTTAATTATATTTCAATGGTAAACAAAAAAATGAAAGAAAAAAAATATAAAAACTTGTTTTAAAAAAATATGTACAAAGCAAATATTAAGGTAAAAATAAAAAGTTAAGAAATATTATTTGGAATAAACTAGATAAAAGAATATTATTTTTAAATTATTATTACAACTCAATCATAATTAGATTAAACATATAATAATTAAGTTACAAATGTTGACTATTGGGTCATAAACGTGGCAGATTGTAGCGGAAGATGAAAGGCCAGGGAGCAGAGGGAAAGAAGTGAAAGCGGTGGGCGTTTGGATGACTCATCCTTACCTGGTAAATAAGCCCTCCCCCCTTAGGGCAAACTCAAAAAAACAAAACAAAAAAATACAAAAATAATTACTACACTTATAATCCAAGAGTGCCTGGACCGATTTCAATTTTCTTGGGTATTCTTCTTTTTTGGTCGGCGACCAGTCCTAGATGGTTCGAATAATCGAAATCGGTCCAGAGTTTCTAGAATTGTTAGGTCAGTAACTAACGCCACTCTCTTCTAAATATATAGATGTACTTTAGAAGAATGAATGTACCACTCTCCAAAAATTATATATACAACTTTTGTGGAGATACATTTATATGAGGCACTGGACTCACCTGAATAGATCCTAATTTCTAAAATCATTTTACGACTTATCGAGTAGATACTGGCGATTCCAGTTCATAATCTATTGATCTTAATGAAAAAAAAAATTAAATTAAAAACTATTATAAAAATTACTAAATATTTGAGAAAAAGGATAATATTGTTTAAAACTATGAAATGAGCTAGATGGGTCAAAAAATGGCGGAATCAAAAAGTTTTTTTTTCCTTAAGAGAAGTCAAGAGTAGGAACATTACAACATGGTCTTCCTTTCTTCTGCTTCTCAAAATCGTTCAAATATTTTTTACAAAAAGGCGGTTGTAAAATAGAACTTATATTACGTGAAAAAATGATAATGGGAAGATGAGCGGCATTATAAATCAATATAATAAAATCAATCCGTTCTAATTTTATTTCCAACTTTAAAGGCATTAATATTAAAACTACCACTGCTAAATATTCCGCATCATAGATCCATTTTTCATCTGTTGTGAGGGATGAATCTTAATCAATGGTGTTTAGTAATAAATATCACCAAGACTCGATCTATTCAAATCTAGATTCTCATAACTTTCATAAAAGGGAATAAACAATACAGGAGGTTTTAAACTACGAAGGTGTTAAGTCCGTGGATCAAAACGATCATATTTTAAGTATTTCCACCCATACTTGCACATAAATGGGAAAATAAACTTAATGTGTCCTGACTAGTTTTCCGCATTCGGGAAAACGCATGATAGGGCGACGCTAACTAAAAGAGTTTGTGAGACGCAAACCTTAATCCTATCATAGGTTCTAAGGTACCTCGGTTGTCTTGGCATATTTGGAATCTTTGGTCGTTAAGGTCATCAGGTTGCTATGAATGATAAAAGAGGAGATTATACTGATTGTGAAGATAACTTACATACCCATTATTATATTAAAGAATTATAACAATAAGAAATTAAGATGAGGGTTACATTTGGCTAACTAATTATTCAATTTAGACGTAATTAGTTTTTGTGAAAATTAATCCAATCGTATAAAATTTTTCATTGAAATATAAATTAAGAGCTACTGAACATAAATAAATGACTTTAATAATCAATATAAAGTTATAAAAATAATAATAATCACCATTGCTTGTTATATATGTGAACTCAAACTACAAATTATAGCTACGAGTTCGAAGATTGATTGTAAATTCGACAATTACAATGCGGATATGGAATGTTAAAACACGTTAGTATACAATACCCACATCTAAAATCTAGGATATATGCAATTAAATTGATAATGGTGTTAAAACACAATAATCGAAATAATGATCGTATTGATTGTATAAACCGAATGTAGAATGGATTTTCGCGATTCAGCTCTAGCTAAATTATTCAAGAAAGATGTGGGGAGGTAAATAGGTTAGTTTTATATAAAAAGGATACTTTAGGGAGCGAAGGGATGCTACGCGGCCCATAAGAAGGCTCCTTCCAACACACATTCCCTTTTAGCTAATGGAAATCTTAGTTGCTAACTCTCGCCTTCTCCTTTAGCTATCTCCAAGGGCCCAGGTTACCAGTTCAGTATTCTAAAATAATCGACTGTATAAAAAGAAAAAAGACTGCCGACAGGAGATAAAACTCTAAAATTTGGAATAACTCTGTTCTTTAAATGCTTAACCCTTAAAGGGGTATTTCCACATTTATGTGTTTGTTGAGTAATCTGTGCGTACTGTAACCGCATATAAGCGTCTATTGAATATCACCAACTGGGATTATGGACGCATATATGCGTTTTTATATTTTCACAGTTTTCAGATAATAATGGCAAGAAATTAATAATAATAATAATAATAATAATAATGTCTTTATTTATTCTGGGACGAGTCCCTATAGAATAACAATACAGGCATTGTAAGCTATTAAATCTTAGAGTGTTAAATAATTACTTTTAATTAATTATTACAATTAATTTAATTAGTGAGAACGAATAAAAAAATGAACAAATAAAAAATGTGAATTACCTACAATTACAGTATTTCAAAAACATATTAGAAGAAAAGAAAGAAAAAAAATTAAAATAAGTTTACAATAATTATATAAGAGAAACAAATTTATGGTCACATATATCAAATTTATGCCAAGAAAAAAAACAAAAAAGAAAGATTAAACAATATTATCCGAGATTTACCTTTCATCCCTTTTTGTCCTTTTTAATATCTATCTATATGACATTAATAATACATATGTACGTGGTTTAAATTCCACACACTCAAATATATGAATACAAAATAACACACACAAATGTACATCTAAAAACATCATTCATTCATCTAATAAAGAGAGCATTAAGTCAATACTGATCCCCTACTATTTTCGATTTTTTGGGAATTGTAGGGATAATAGGTGCTGGAATATACGGGATTTGAAGGTTGGAAGATTATTGGAACGACGAATGGAAGAAGGTATAGAGTTCCAAAGGGAGGAGGATCGGATCAGGAAAGCTCTGTCAAAAGCTGCAGTTCGGTGGGATGCTGTATATAGATCAGAGAGTCGAGAACGGGTGTTGCGGGAGAGGACTGTGGTTTTGAATTGAAGGAGATCGAAAATGTAAGATGGTCGACGGGATTGGATAACTTGGTGAAGGAAAGATGCTAGGACGTACTTACGGCGGTAGGAAGGGTAGAGCCATTTCAATTCTTCGTAATATCGGGTCACCGAAGCATCTCTAGGGATCCCAAAGATGAATCGAACGAAGCAATTAAGCAACCGCTTTAATTTTGCTTCGAGATCCCCAGGGATACCCCCATACACCGAACAGCAATAGTCAAAATGGGGGAAAATTAAGGAAGAAACTAGGAGTTTACGGATTTCAAAAGGGAACAGGTGACGAAGGTAATTGAGACGCTTTAAGGTGGAGAAGGGACGACGAGAAATTTCAGAGATATGTTTTTTCCAGGAAAGGGTCTGGTCAAAAGTAATTCCAAGGTTTTTGACAGTTGGGTAGAATTTGATAGAATTATTGTTTACAAGGATTGGATTATGTAAATTACGATAAAAATATTTCGTGTATCTTTACGTGATACAGATATATACGTATAACTTTAGCTATGACAAAAAAGAAAGACGGACTATGAAACAATACTGGCTTATAGAAACAAATATTAAAAGTAAGACAACATATTAATGAGTTCAAATTAACAAAACTATCCTGATATTTTTAACAAATTATTTGGTAGGTATTGTTGATCTTTTGATCGTAATCGACTGAGATCCTCATTAGTTACAAAGACACACTAGATTTTTTTTTTGTTTATGTTATGCAACAAACTTTTCTCATTTCAATAAAATCAATAATGCTTAAAAATAACGTTCCCTTAGATGTAAAAGAAATATATTACTAATTTATTAGCCTTGCCAAGATCTTATTCAAGTCATAGAGCTGGCACGAGTGAAAAGTATTAAGTCCACAGCGATGGTCAGCCCGTGCAGTCATTCTGGACCACATCCCCCGAGAGTCGGCCGCACTTGAAGGGTTAATCAATTATAGACTGCATTATTTAAATTCCATTTTTTTGATCAAAACATATGATGGGCTGCACAAGCTCAAAATATCCATAATTTAAGAAAAGTGATAATAATAGTTCTTCTGACTAAAGAGGCCCATTGTGCTCGAGTCCTAAAATTCCTATCGTAGTTCTAGGCTTCTGAGATATTTTAAGTAATCTTTAAATATCAGTTCTTGAAGTTCCTCGTTTCATCCAGGGCCAAGGTCTATTACAGTTTCATCCTCCTACGTGCACCGTCTGCACCAGCCAACCAACTTCCTGAGTTTGCACTGTCCAGTAATAGCTTCTACCATACTCTTGAGGTCGGTTATCGACATACCCTCGATATGCTCGACAAACGAGCGGCTTCTTTCTTGATTTTCTCAGAAAGTTTATCATTGTGATCCTTTATAAAAAGTTCGGGGTGCCTTATCTTGGCTCTGTTCCAAAATTAGCTAAGTATTAATTTTTGTCTTGGCTAGTTTCTTAATTATATCCTTAGCCAGAGAAAGGGGGACATCACACCATGTTTCTAGTCCTATTAGAGCATTTCCTGCTCCTTTCTTTGCCAATTTGTCGGCGCTCTCATTTCCTGACATATTGCAGTGTCCAGGGATCCTAAATATAGCTGTTGTGAACAGCTAATTCATCAAGCCTTATGCAGTATTCCTCCACTATTTTTTTTTATATACTTTGTTGAATTATTACAATCTGCCACTTGTGGGCAATAAGTAATAGTGCTATGTAAGTAAACAATCATTCAAAAAATACAAAACAAAAATAAATGTAATCAAAATATATCCAAGCAGTATAAAAGCAAAACAAAATAAATGCGAAAATGTAATAAAAATAAAATCTAAAAATGAAATAATTCTAAAAATAAAATAATCTTACATTTATACCATAATTTACAATAATTTGCCGGGAATCCCCGAATTAAGCTTCTTCCTCAGGAATGAGGGCAAAGCTGGAATCCGAGAGGCCCCAGCCCCATTTCCCAGCCGCGTCACTGGTATTAAACGCCAATGGAAACTGGTAAGGGCGCATGAATTCACACACACAAAGGTCGTAAGTTGAAACAAACAAATACAAAGGCCAGTGCCAGTAAATTCAAGTTCAAATAACTTTATTACGATAGGTCTCGGGGCCATTGACGGTTTAGACGGCGGGGTGGATAGTATTCCTCCATTAGTTTGGATTTTGTCTCTATGTTTTGTAGCGCATTATATGCTGGCCTTATTCTTGCGGTCCTTCATTCAAAGGCTCCTTGAATTATTGTCCATATTTCCGCTTGGAAGACAGTAGGTGTCGTGCTATATAATAACCTGTGCTCTGGCATCGCCTATACCAAAATCCCGAGCCGGCACCAATACCCCTTTGAGTTCGTCAGTGTACACATTCAGACCACTGGATGGGTTAAATAAGTCATTCTTAATTTTGCAGATCGCCTGTGTATTAACGCGGAATCTTTTGTCAAAATTATATTTATTCAGCATTAGGTCTGAATGCTTTTTCAACTCTGCATTTCGTTCAATCGTATCAAAGATGCTTCTGTGTCCAAAGTCATTATGGGGTTCTTTAACCACTCCTATTTTTACTAGCTTGTAGGATGTCTTCAAAGCCTCTGTTTCTATTAGAATATTTAGAAGAATTAAATAAAATGTAGTTTTAACTGAAGCGGTAGGGATGGTTCTCATGGCACCCAAGCCGCTGCACCTTTTCGACCTTCAGCCTATTTGTTTTGGACACAGGCTCTGTGTCACCAGGCTATTGAACTATGAGTTAACACGGGTCTGACAATTGCAGTGTACGTCCAACGTTCATCTTGGAGCTAATTGTTGCCACAACGGCTCTTACAATTCCACAGAATGCAAGGGGCTTTCTTGGTGGCATAATCAATATGTTCATTCCAGTTTAATTTACTGTCCATAATGACGCCAAGGTATTTAAACTACTTTCTAAACTGAGTGATCATCCCTTTTGCTATGTTTCTACTCTTAAATTTATCTTGAATATATATATTGATATTTGGGGTGCCAGAGTCTCATTTAAGATGAGTACTCAAATTATTATTTATATTCCTTAATCTTAATTGGGTTCCTTTCCAAAGATCTATTCTTGTATTTACCAATTTACTTATCTATTATACCTTCAATATATTATTTATAAATAAATAGTGTATCTGGGGTATGAAAGCACCAAAAGAATTACAATAAGGATCGTTTATTTATTTAATTTCAACAAGGTTAATGATTCAAATTATAATATATATAAAAAGGATTGCCATAAAATACATTACAGGAAATGAATTAAATTTATCTGTGGACAAGGGTAGATTGGGTTACAGGTCGGTCCCTTATTGTGGCCACACCGCGTACTGCGCTGCACCATGTTCTCAGTGAATGCTCGTTGCGTAAGGAACAGAAACCAGCTAAGTGTCAGAGCTGTAAGGGTGACCAATCGGCGTTCTCGAAAGAGTATCCAGTGAGAAAGGATCTTATCGAGCAAAGAAATAAGAAGATGCCTGCTACCCGTGTCAACCAGGGAACGAGTTACTCGTCACTCCTAGGAGGAAACCCAGCCCAGCCGATCAGCCAATCAGGTAAGAGACCGCATTCCCATTCCTCCCATGCCCCCACACTACCCCTCACCCCCACCCTAATCCTACCCCCATCCCATACCTCATTCACTATAGTATGCCCCGTGGAACACAGACTCCTCAGAGCTCATTCTAGCCTCAGCTATCTCAGGGAACAGGCCTCCCAGCATTCCAGCCACAGCAGTCTACAACTGAAGCCCTACTGACAACCCTCTTAGCCCGTAAGGACCAGATTATGCACATGATGTTGAAGATGATCAACAGGACCTTCGAGACCAACAGACGAAATCACTGACACCACGTCATCAACTACAATATCAGAGGTCTGCTCTCCAAGCTGGCTGAGGTTGAGATATTCCTGCAGCAAAACCGGCCATCGGTAGTCACGCTGACAGAGATCATGCTGTCCACCTCGGATCGAATGTACATCCAGGGGTACATCGTGTACCGAGAGGCCTGCACACCGGGGATTCAAGCGAGCGTCGCCATACTAAGCCGAAATGATGTGCCCAATGGAGAATTCCTAACCGAGTGTGTCCAACTAATGGTAGTCACAGTTGACGTACGGTTCAAGGCCCGTTTCACCTTCAGCTGTGTCTATAGGAGGCCACAAGCTATACATTTTTCTTTGAAGTTGTAGTAGAAGCACGCCCAGGCTGTGAGCCGATACATAGTCCTAGGAGGCTTCAATGCTAAGCACAGCCTGGCAATCCTGGCTATGGTCCAACATTGACAAACTGAGAACTACCATCACCAAGGTAGTTTGTGTGTCACCCTTCAACCCTTCAGGCATACAGCCCGACATGGATCGACCTCAACGCTGGACCTTCTCCTAACCAAGTGGAAGATCTCCCCACGATCACCCGTATCAGTACACTGGACAGGGCGGTGGGTGTCATCACCACTACCATACAGGCCGTGGCAAACCAGCACATCCCAAAGTTCAGTCCTCTACCCAACACCATCAGGAAACCGCCGAAACACATTTTAGCTCTCATAATTCAACAGAATAACCTGAGAAAAAATTTTCAGCGCTCTCGTGACTACGGGCTAAAACCGGGTCTCAATTGGATGACTCAGCAGATAGCCAGCCTCATTCGAGACTGGGAAATATCCCACCGGCATAAGCAGTTGCATCACTCACGTAGAACTCACGACGATCCCCGTCAGTTCTAGCGGCTCGTCAATATAGACGTAACCAAAAGGAGCAGATTGTTTCTTTCATCTCGAGGCAACCTGCTGATACCTGGGGAACAGGCTGAACTTCTGATGAAGGCTTATGAGGAGAGAGAAGCTGCTTGGCTGTTAGATGTTTCACCAATCCCGGAAGGACCACTACCGTGCCCCAACGAGAAGCCCATATTCTCCACAGTCAGTACTGCGACGCACCAAAGGTAACAGAGCACCAGGAAATGATGATATCCGCTATGTGATGTTGAAGATGCTTCTTAGGAAGGGTAAAGCCTTTCTATTGAACACATTCAACACCTCCATGAGGATCTCGTACTTCCATGATGTGTGGAAATAAGCCGTCGTAGTGCCATTACTCTACTGGGAAGAGTGGGGGACTACCTGAGCACTTTCGGCCAATCACCTTGCTCCCTCACATGAGCAAAATCTTTGAGAGACTGGTTCATCATCACATGTCGAAGCACTGTGGAGAGAACAACATCATCCCCCCTTAGCAGACTGGTTTCCTGAGAGGAGTCGCCTGTGACCACCACCTGGCTAAGCTGCAGGCGCACACCATAGAGCACATGCAGATGAACAGAGCTACGGCGTTCATTTCACTGGACTGCACCAAGGCCTTTGACTGTGTGTCTCATGAGTTGTTACTTGGAAGAGTTTAGCTTTTCCGCTATTTTAAGCTATCACAGCGGAAGATCATAAGTCGTACGAGTTGGTAACAGTTACTCGAACTCTAGCACCACCACCTCTGGCTCTGTATTAGGGCCACTGATGTTTGTGATTTTCACAGCACCCGTGGTCGCAATAAAGTACTCAGGAGCAATGGTAGCAGCATATGCGAATGATAGTGGGATTTACGCCACCATCATCAGTACCCCACATGCCCTTAACAAGACTGAAACCATAGTGAACGAGCTAAAACTGATTGGCATCAGGGTGAATCCATCTAAGACGTATGCCATCGTGATGTCATTTCAGAGTGTGAATAAGAAACCTAAACCGAAGACTGCGAGGATAGAAGATTATCCACTTCAATCCTCTACCTTGGCATTACCTTTGATAGACATCTCACCTTCTCAAAGCTCGTTCAGGCAAGATTGAAGTTGGCACGACAGAAATCCGACAGGCTATACCATCTGCTCTTGTCACCACAGCTCTCATTGAGGTTGAAATTACAAATTTACAAGTCCATCAAAAGACCTACGTTGCTCTATGGTGCACCACTACTGAGGCACCTCTACAAAGCAACGCTGAAGCGCCTGCAGCATTACCAGAATTCCATCCTTAGGAAGATCGTATGTGGCTCGCTTACTCGAGGGGAGTCGCTTAACACCACCATCAGGGAGGAGGTTCGGCTTCCCTCGGTGCCCGAGAACATAGGTCGGAGGCATATCAAATTTTTTGATGGGCTGAAGACCCCCTATTTAGGGACACCTGGGAGATGGCAGGGCAGTATTCCCTTGGTCGATCTGCTTAAATTTGATCTAGGGATGGGGTAAGTACTCCCTTGTCCTTATCCTTCCTTCCTTTTCCTTCTCCCTTCCTCCCCATTCTTCTTTCTACAACTATTTCTTGATCCCGCTAAACGGTCCCTCCCTGTTTTGTATAGTATAATGTCAGCGGCCTTAAGCCGGTTCGAGTAAAAACCGTCTTCAGCGGACTCAGCCCATTCTAACGCCTTAAAATACCAAAAGGTAACAGAAGGCTTTTGTTTATATAGAAGCATTTTCAGGTATTAATTGTAAATTTGTATTTATATTGTAAACAAAATCTTGGAGGATGTGGAAAAAAAATAATACTTACTGTGTAGATATTAATTAGGAAAGTATTCATTTTCTGTTCCATTAAGTTTCGATAAGATTGAAAGCAATTAAGTAGTTTCGGTCCATTTTAAAAGAATTTACTGTTTTCCTTTAACAAGTGCAGTGTGCAGTAGAGTTCAGTCATATAAAAACTACTGTGTCTGTTTGCAGAATTCGTTTGCTATTGATTTAAACTGTAGGGCTTTAAAGAGTTGTGATGAGCTTCCCTCGGATTCTATAGCGTCTGAGTGAATACAATCGTACACCACGCGTAGCCAGCTTGATGTGAATAAACTCAATCCCCTCCCATTTTATTCCCAACTTTTAAACCATTAATATTATTACTACTAAATATTCCGTATTTAAAAATTCTTTTCTCAGCTCTTGGTGTATAAAAATAAATTTAACAAAGAAATGGCCTATTCGAATCTAGATTCTTAATTATATACAACACTAATAGAAATGAATAGAAACTGGATATGGTTACAAAACGGTCGGCTTTTAATGATTTCTACGCTTATTTTATGACATGATTACGGAAGAGTTAACTGAACGTATTTTGGCATGTATTTTGTTTACCAGATTCAGAAAAACTGACGATTGACTGACGCTAACTGCAAGTTTGTGAGATGCAAACCTTAATTCTAACGACAGCTTGAAAAAAACGGATTTCATGGCAAACTTATAATATTTCTTTTTTGTTAACGTATAAGTTTTCTATATATACAGGGTGTCCCGAATTTAAATGGCAAAACTTAAGAAACTTATGGGGGAACGAAAAACTAAGACAAAAATTCCTTTTGAGATTTGCTCGTTTTTGCTTAGTTTTTCAGAAAATCGCTAAAAAAGAAACAAAACAAAAATATTACAGGTAGCTATTATCACCTTTCAAAGTTCGTGAGGCTAGGCAGTGAGATATGTAAACACTTAATGTTATCTTTTACATTATTTTATTTGTTTACCTGTTGGCTTCCTTCTAGGATTATAATTCCTAAATCAGCCTTCAGTCAGTTACTCAGATATTTTTGTGTGAATAGCATCAGCAACAATTCTACACATTCTAATGTTGAATACGCTGATATGATTTTTGTGTATGGTTTCCGTAACGGTAATGCTTTAGAAGCGGTGTGGGAGTATGCATGCCGTTTCCAAATAGAAGAGGGCCTAATCGACAAATCTTTTCGTTAACTTTTAATAGACTACGGGAGACTGGGTCATTCTTAATACGTAATGAAGGCGACCAATTCCAATGGACCGATGAAGGTACCTTTACAAGAGAAGGAATTGTTAATCAAAGAAATTATCATGTATGGGCTCTTGAAAATCCCAGAGCTATTAGAGAGAATAGGTTTCAGCATGAATTTGCTATTAATGTTTGGCTTGGAATTTGGAACGGATTACTGGTAGGACCATACTTTTTTACCTGGAAGATTGAATGGTATCACATTTACACATTTTTTGGAGAACGACTTTTCTAATTATTTAGATGGCATTCCCTTACAACAGCGGATTGAAATGTGGTTCCAACTCGATGGATATCCAGCTCGTTATAGCAGAGCTGCTCGAGCTTGGCTGGATGGATATAAATTATCCACAACGATGGATTGGACGTGGAGGAGTAGTACCTTGGCCACCCAGATCATCTGATATGACACCCATGGATTTCTTCGTATGGGAACCTTGAAGCAGAAAGTTTATTCGGTGTCAATCAACTCAAGAGAGCAATTAAGAGACCGAATCATAGATGCAGTGCACAAAATATCATCAGAACAATGTTTAGCTGCAATTTATCAAGTGAGTGCTAGATGTAATGCTTGTATTGGTGCAAGAGGACAACATATTGAGCAATATTTACATTAAAAAGAACATAAGATAAATATAAATGTATAAAATGAAAACTTCTTTTGTTTCTTTTTTTGCGATTTTCTCTAAAACTAAGCAAAAACGAGCAAATCTCTAAAGGGCTTTTTGTCTTAGTTTTTCGGTCCCCTATAAGATCCTGAAGTTTGTCATTTAAATTCCGGACACCCTGTAGAATAGAATAAAATAATAGAAAAGGAGATTATACTGATTGCGAAGCTAACTTGCATACCCGCCATGAATTTAACAATCCAAAACCAATCTAACGACGCTATGGTCCTTGCAGGATCTTGGCCTCCTCAGTGATCCTCCTCCACTCCGACCAGTCTTTCGCTGCCCTTCTCCATCTGCCGACACCTAACGTCCGAAGGTTGTGTTCGGAACATGATTTATTCTCTACTATTATTATTTTCAGTGATAACCGTGCCCAAATACTTAAATTGCTGTACTCTTTCGAAACGATATCCAGCCCCCTCGATATGCCTGTTCCCTTTTTTTTCCTTGCTGGTCCTCACATATTTAGTTTTTTCCGTATTAATTTCCAGTCCTGTTCTGCTAGCGGCTACTTAGCACTCCTCGAATGCTCGCTGCAAGTAATGCACTGACTGTTCTTCCAGTAAGCACAATGTCATCTGCAAACATTAGATGCTGTGACAGTCTGGGGTCTGTTTCGGGAAACATATACAGATTGCTTATTCGGTAATTACGATTACTTATGTAAAATAACTCCATATGTTTGAGAAATTTAACATGCAACCTAATTACAAATCTTCATACGACCTGGGACAAAATTTTATTCTGATTGCTGGTAATTGGGAATAAAGCAAATTGAAGGCATGAGGTATAAACATTACGTCGTTAACAATTAAAAATTTTTATTGATTTAAACAGAGGTGCTGATACACAGAGGGTGAAATCACTTTGGGCTTCAGTCAAACGAAGAAACAAAAAAGAATGTGAAACGAGTAGAAGTACGTTGGATTCATATTTATGCGAATTCATATGAAGGAAACGGTACGAGAAAGAATGTTTGCTTACTAAGATTTTAGAAAACATTGGTTATTGTTATCCACCAATTGAATTGGAGTTGTTTTGTTTTGACGTTGTTTATAAATATGCACATGTTTAGTTATGAGTATTTTATTTAATACCATAAATAAAAATAACAAAAAAATTAAATGCATGCGTTTTCCGAAACAGACTCTCAGTCTGTGGTAGATACATCATGATTGTCCGGATCGACCTCATGACCACTTCTAATACCATATTGAATATAACTGGGAAAAGAGGATCTTCCTGTTTAACACCTTTCTTAATATCAAATTCTTTTGACAATTCTCCTTGAATTTTGACAACTCTCTTGCTGTCCTTCAGGCTCATCTTGATAAGCCTGATAAGCTTCAAGGGATATCCTAGATATTTTAACTTTTCGTACATCCCATTTCTGTTTATGATGTCGTATGCTTGTTTATAATTTAGGAATATGAAACTAAATTTGGGGTTGTCTAATGTTCAATTTAGAGGTAATTAAGATTGAATTTATTTTTAAAAAAATAGAATCAGGACAAGCTGCAATTAATAAATAGTCGCTTTATCAATATAAATTTATATAAATAATAGATGATCAAATTACAGGCTTGAAAACCGGTAGTGAATTCGTAAATTTACAATCCTTATAAGCAATACTTTAGCCAAATAATTGATTTCAGTTTCTATCAAAACCTACTAAAATGAATTTTATTTAATAGTTTGCGGTTATATTAGTGGTATTATTTATTACGATTAATTTTTTATTGTCATTCGATTACCTGGCATTGTGTTACGAATGTTAATTTATTTTGAAGAGAAGTAAATTAAAATATCCTTTTAATTATAAAACGCTCTATGTGAATCGGATCAAAAAATTTCCTTTCATGAATTCATCATATTTTTTTTTAATTATTTGAATTGGTCAGGGATTTTATTAATTAGCAAAACTAGTTTGCGTAATCCCTGTGTGCACCCCCTGACCAATCATTATTAGAATTAGCCAGTCAACTCCACTCAAACATAATTTTGTTTTCACAATTAATAGAAGTATATCCAGTGATGTAGTTACAATAAGGAACAAATCGTCCGATAGCAAACCTAGATTTTTTCTGTTATACTTAATATTCTATAATCTAAAAAAGGGAGGTAAGATAACTGGCACACACCGAAGATTATTCTGTGACTCCTTGCGCGTGCTTGATAGACTATCGAAGGCATGAGTGCTTGAAACTTTTATGTAAATAATTTCCAAATAACCATTTACTCTCATCAACATGCGTATGAACGATCATAACATTGTTTCACATTTTTAATAACTTTATAACAAGATCATGATTAAGCAGGTGATGTCTCATTTTAAGGGAGAGATTATATTTAAAGAAATCATCATTATAACAATTTATTAGTCATTTACTCATATATTTCATTAAAAATTACGTCTCATTAGTCTCATGTCAAAATATTCATAAAACTTTAATAAACTAATTATTTTTTTAACTATCCTGCGGCCCTCTCAGGACTCACCCAGCCTCGATAACCTGGGTGCCCTTTAATTGGGGAGAAAACATGGAGATTGAGTGTGTTTTGGCTAAATCACTATTTTTGGCGAAGAAACAATATTTTTCAGGAATTGGCTACTTTTATTGTCCGCGGGTTTAAATCAGCCTTAACAAGAGTATTAAAAAGACGTTTGGGTCAGAGATATTTTCATATCACAGCCTTTTGGTGGATAATAAGAAGATAATATATAAAGAAAATAATTACAAACATCCTCGATCCATTAATTATAAAACATAACCATTGATACAGAAGAGAACGTATATAAATAAAATTTATTCTATTAATTTCTTTTTATATATTATGCATTGTTTTCGGAATTAAGGAGGAGCAGTTGACATTAACAAATGGGTCACTAGGTGACTCGAGGGTCATAGGTTGCCAGCCTCTGGCATAGTCTCTACCTTGTACTGATTCCATGAACCTATGTGGGTTATTGGTACAGGTTTTACGTATAAACTTCAAAGCAACTATAATATTGTTCGTTGTAAATAGTTAAGATTGAATATGTTATCCACAAAATATGCATTCTATAACATATAAAGAGCTGCTCAACTAAGCCCACGATCTCCCTCTGTGTGCTCCTAGCGCTGGTTTGTAAACATTAAAGGATCTACTATTACCGGAAGCTTTGAGGCTTATATTTCTGGTCGATGTGTTTGTCTTTAGAGGTCCGGTCCTCGCCTATCATCCATCTTCATCTCTCTCCTTCGTTCTCCCTCCTTCTATTTATTTATGCTTTATTCCTTTTATTCACTGGACTGAATCTGTGCGCATCACACAACTTTCACTAAACTCCTTACAATAAGAAAGTTTTAAAGGTTTCCAGTTTGTGTGCTTAGAAAAATTGTGTGCTTTATGTCACTTTTCATATTTAAAACTAAGCCTTATGTATTATTTTCATAAATTTGTTTCGATGCCGGAAAATTTTTCAAATCCTTTCATAATTCAAATTGGTGAACAAAGTAATTGAGCAATATTTTAATTCGAAACAATAAGAGAAGGATAACTAATGTTTCAAATATAGAAACCTCGGGTGAAGGGAAGCTCTGTACGTAGGGTGCTGGGTACCCCAGCCTTCGGTCCTATTGTAAGACCGGCTGTGGCAGATAAATCATTTATTCTAACTACAGCCATGAATCGCCACTGTGAGCTCTGGAAATATTAAAATTTCTAATTTCTTCATACATGTTTTTGGTGAGAATGTTAAGGTAGCAGACAATCTGGTTTTCCGAGTGAATAGAGAAAATAATAACACAATATTTAATAAAGAATATTGTGTTCTTCTTTTGTGAACCTCCCCTTATGAGTTATTATGAAGACATAGATAGCGAAACATTCCATTAAAGGCACACTTCTAGCACGTTTGGTTTCTATCTAGTAGAACCCTGCTCCAGTAACGTTTCCCTCCTAGTCCGATCCTCATGTAATGTGCCTGTCAGTGAACAGTACAGAGATGGAGTAGGTTTCTTCATTCTGTAGAGTGAATCAAAATATACGTAAGTACTTAAATAAAAATATACTATAAGAATATAATATACTAATTTCAACTCGATTTCGTTGCGGAGGTACCAGACGGTTAGATTACCACCGCCGCCATGAGAGGAGACAACAAACCAAACCAGAACTCCAACGTCAATGTGAGTCGGAAAAAATACTTGCCTGGGGACAAGGGAAGGACATCAGCCGTGGCCTCAAGATAAACTGATCGCTGTTTATTTTCTTCATTTGGGTCTCTCTTCTTTTCGGAATTGTTTTCGGTCCAAGAAGAGGGGAGGCGGACAAATAGCGGTGATTTCCTGCGAAATGGCGTCTACGAAGAACCACCTCTATCCTCAGATCGTCCGTCGCTGACAAAGCGAACTCCATTAGCAAAAAACATTGTCTTCCAACAACTCTCTTTCCTTTCGTTAATTGATTTAAACAAGAAGGGAGAGGAAGAGCAGGCAAAAAATAAAAAAAATAAAGAAGAAAAAACCGGTAAGATTAATTTGGTGATGGAGAGGAGGAGAGAAGGGACTCCTTAACGAATAACCAAATAAAAATCTAATCGAGACTTCCTTTTCTCTTATTTTTTTTTTTTTATCTTGTTGTCATACTTAGTCATTTCGGTTCAAACAATTTTTTCCCCTTGTCTGTTGGTCTTTAAGAAAGGGGTGTTTGTTCAACGTTTGACGGATTGGGGAGACAAAAAAAAATCTTAGCTTATTTGTTAGTTATGAAATTTCTTTTATTAAAATAAGCAATAATTTATGAAATTTCTTTTATTAAAATAAGCAATAATTTACAAACATCCTACTGAATTGTAATAAAACTTATTAAACCTACTGAAGACTCATACAATCAGTGAAACGTGCTAACAGAAGAGAATTTCAAAATTTAGCTTTGGAATCTTGGGAGATGTATTGGGAATAGAATCATTTTATTTTATAACTTTAGTTAATAATAATAATAAACATTTTTCAAAAACATTTGACTTTAATAGGCACACCAACTACAATTAAAGATTATGTCCGATAAACATTTATTTCTAGAGTTTTAGTATTTTTTGTGCCATAAATGTTATCTATTGTATTTCTATAAGAGAATATTGATGAGGACGAATTAGAAGAAACCCTGATAAGCATGAAGCTAGAAAAATCAGCAGGTATGGACGAAATAAGGTCCGAAACCTTAAAATATATGGGATTTAAAGGAACGGAAATTATGCTTCATCTACTAAATTTAGTTTGGAAACAGAAGAAAATCTCGAAGGATTGGGAAATGGCCGTTATAGTCCCAATCTTTAAGAAAGGTGACAACAGGGACTGTAATAACCACTGAGGTATATCCCTCTTAAGTGTGCCAAGCCTCCAAAACCTTGGAAAAGAGAATTAGAAGAAGAGTCGAAGGATTGTTTCAAGAGGAACAATACGGCTTTCCTGAAAATTGGAGCCCCCAAGACCTGATTTTTGCAACGTGGCAGGTTTTTGAAAAAGTCCTAGGAAAGGAAAAGGAAATGTCTTTTTGCTCTGTCGATCTCACAAAAGCGTTTGTCCGTGTAAGAAAAACTGACCTCTTGCAAGCCTTAAGAGAAAAGTAGTTGGATAATGGTGAAATACTTGCGGTCAAAAGTTTATATCAGAAAACGAGGAGTCTAGTCAGATTTGCCAATTACTTCTCAGGAAGTTGAGACAACCATTGGATTCCGGCAGGGATGTAGTCTGAGTCCCCTACCGTTAATTTGGTCATGGATTCAGCTCTTCGAAAGGTCCAGACAAAAATGAAGAAGTTCCACTTAGGATATGGCAATCTGTACCCAATTGTCATTAGCGAATGACATTGTGGTTTCCTCAGAGAATTACAGAAACCTCCAGCACAATGTTAGCAGATTAAAAGAAGAATTTCTGACTATAAATATGACCATGAACCCTAATAAAACAAAAGTGATGAGGATAGGAAGGAAACCAAGGAGAATAATGAGAGTCATTAGAGTTGAAGATAAATTACTTGAACAAGTGGAGAACTTCAAATACGTGGGAGCACATCTAAACGAAAACGGATACATCGACTTGGCAGTGACCGAGAGAATCTGTGCCGCGGGCGGGATGTTTGAAGCGGTTAAGAGGATTTCTTAACTGAAGAGAAGTAGAATAGGAAATGAAAGTGGCTTTATTTAAATCAACATTCCTCCCTATCTTCACGTACTCTTCAGAATCATGGACATTGACAAAGAAACACCAATCCAGAATACAAGCAGCAGAAATGAGATTTCTCAGGAAGATAGAGGGCAAAACAGAAAGAGACCGAGTCCGTAAAACCACTATAATGTCGAACCTGAATGTTAAACCAGCCAAGGAGCTAATAGAGGAAAACAGACTGAGATGGCTTGGACACCTCCTGCGGATGGATCCTAGCAGAATTGCTAGCGAAACCTACCGAGTCAAAGTAGAGGGCAAGCGAGGAAGAAGCAGACCTAGGAAGAAGTGGGAAGAAGAGATGAGGAAGGACTTTGAGATGAGGGGACTCCATTGGAGCAAAAGATCACTGTTGATGGAAGACCAGCAGAGGTGGAGAAAGCTTACAGAATTCCTTCTCATACTGCTTAGGGGGTTATGAGAATTGATTATGGTGATGATGACGATGATTATATTCTTTAAATAGGAGAACAAAAAACCTACTTCCAGTAAAAAAAAATTGTATTCCTTATTTTCGAGATACGTTTCGGCCTAGGCCATTCTCAATCTTCTATTCTAATTGTTTCATTTTTTTACTTATTATATGGTTAACAATTTGACCATAAGTCATTCATCTCTATAAGTCTCTTATAAGACTTATTATTAAATGACTATATAGGATATGGTTCCCTTTGAATTTGAAAAAAATTTTAAATGGAATAAAACAACTTATATTGAGATGAATGACTTATGGTCAAATTGTTAACCATATAATAAGTAAAAAAATGAGACAATTAGAATAGAAGATTGAGAATGGCCTAGGCCGAAACGTATCTCGAAAATAAGGAATACAAATTTTTTTTACTGGAAATAGGTTTTTTGTTCTCCTATTTAAAGAACATATTATATGATTGAGTCCAGTTGACATTTTAAAAAAAAAAGATGATGATTATATTTCTAGGTCATTTCTATAGCTCCATTGTGAAATTAAAATTAATTACAGATCTTGGATTCCATTCACACTCTGCCAAATACCAGTTATATGTAAGAGTTCCAGCAGCTAGATTGTTTGCGAGGTCATAAAATCACATAATAAACAGAGTGGGTTAAAAAGTTGCCACAACGTGAAAAAGATAGCTAAAGAAGAACGAATTTCATTTAGGATTTCTTACCCTTAAGTTGAATGAGGATTAAAATGTTTTATCTAACAACTTCATATAATAATATAACCAGTCTAAGAGGAATAAACACGATCTACACTTCCTAAACTGGACCTTTTATAACTACGATAATGGCGAGTCCATTCTGTATTGAAGAACACTGTGAATAAAGTAGAATTCTATCAAGTCTAACTGAGCTACAAAATGCTCCACAAAAAAAAAATATTAACATAATTTCACATTTCTGACAGATCATAAAACAACTCATAAAAGTCCTAAACCAGTCAGGGACAGTCAGCTTCTGGTAACGAAAAAAATACCTCTTGCCTCTGGTGATCCCGAATAGCCAAAATTCCTGGGTGAAATCGATTTGTCACTGTAAAATAGCACATTGTGTGACCTTAGATTTCCATAATGCAAATTAATTAATTAAATATATGTATTCGCCGCTTCAGGCTACATTAATTTCCTTAAACTTAATCCCGGTAAGCAGTCCCTCCCCGTTTTGATTGTAAAAAGCCAGCGGATTTGTTCCGTTTTTGCAGAACCCGCCTTCAGTGGACTCAGATAATGTAATTCCTTGACATACATTCGGATAACAGAAGGCTGTTGATTTTTTAGGTACATGATATATTGTTTTAATGTGTTGTGATTGTTTTTTTTTATTTATTTATTTAAATTACAATCAATCTCTTTACGAGCTTATTAGCAATTTTTTTCGGAAAATAATAATAATAACAAAACACTTTTCGTTTTCTTTTTCATGATTAAGGAGCTTCAAATGTCTCTAGGTCTGAACGTAAAACACACTTTATATTAGTTCATGGGGCTTCCTTCTCTTTAGCGTTTTTATTAGTGCATTGAAGTCGAGGAGATGGGCGGCCTCGGCGTTAATGTGGTCTTGCAGGCGACTTTTGTCTGGGCGAATTTTTGGATTACCTCTTCCACGGTCGGCACCCGAAGATCACTGTGGAGATCATCATTCCTGATGTACCAAGGTTCATTTACGATGCCCCTTAACACTTTATTTTGGGATCGTTGAATTGATTTTCTGTTGGAGTCCCTTGTGCATCCCCACAGCTGGATTCCATATGTCCAGATTGGCTTCAGGACTTGATTATATATTAATATTTTATTTTTTACAGACAGTGTGGATTGTCTGCCTATGAGCCAATATAACTTTTCATAACTCAAATTTAGTTGTATTAGTTTTTTTAACGTGTTCTTTCCATCGGAGTTTCGCATCCAGAGTCATCCCAAGAAATTTAGCCTTATTTGAATAAGGGATCACTTTGTTGTTTATGATTATTGGTTGATAGTTGATTTTTTTTGTTAGTAAAATCAACATGCACAGATTTTTATTCGTTTGATTTAATTTTTCATTTTGTGGTCCATCTTAGTATAATAGCCATTGTTATGTTTAATTTTCTTATGGCTTCCTAATTGTCATTTCCGATGGAAAGAACAGCTGTATCATCGGCGAAGATGACCATGGCACCTTCTTCAATTTTTGGGATATCTGCTGTATAGAGCAGAAAGAGTAGGAGCCTAGTATGCTACCCTGCGGAACAGCGGCACTTATTTCATAGAGCCCAGAATATGCATCTTCTTGTCTTATTCTGAAGTACCTATCAGACAAGTAGGACTTTAATATAAGAACATATCGTCTGGGGAGAATTTCTTTTAAGCTTTTCTAGTTGCCCTTGATGCCAAACTCTGTCAAAAGCCTGCGTTACGTCTAGGAATACAGCTGAACAGACTTTTCCTTCTTCCAGTACTTTCTCAATTTGGTAGGTAATCTATGAACTTGATCAATGGTTGAATGTTTCTGTAATTGTTATTTAATGAAAATAAAGGAGGTTTAGAAAAAAAAAAAAACTTTGTTTTCAAAATAGAAACATATCATTCCTTTTTATTAGATTGGTACATTCCCGCTCGGGTATTGTGGATTGTATATTATGTAGATTATGTTTCTTTCTAATGATAATAAAAGTTTTCTTACATATTACATATAATAATGATAAAAGACAGGAAACGATGGGCATTATTGGGGCGGATGCCATTGCCCATCACAGCATCTAGGGCAGTAGCAATACAAACGGTAGAGGTGAGTCCCTTCTGGAATATTTGATGGTTAATAATCTAGATATAGTTAACAAAGGTAATACACCAACTTTTGAAATTTCTAACCGACAGGAGGTCATAGACCTCACTCTGAGTTTCAAATCAACTAGAATGATAAATATCACAAACTGTCATGTCTCTAATGATTTTCCAGTTCTGATCATAAATATAAAAGGTGGGAACTTGAGGCCACAACCTGAAGGCCTGCAACCTATAGAAATCCCAGAAACACAAACCGGGAAGGCTTTAGGACAAATCTTAAAGACTTAATTAACGAATGTCCCCGTTTGACTTCTAATACCTATCAGCTGGAGTTCCTAAGCTACATCCACACTACTAGACCAATGCTTAGTGCTGGTCTCAGAGACGTGGATTAGCTGGTCTAGCTAGGTGGTTGCGGAGCCGTTGCTGAGAATAATCCCCGTTGCTGAGTCCGTCTCTGACCAAAATAGCTGGTCTAAGGTCTCCCGCTCCGAATGGGAGCCCTTAGACCAGCGGGCCTAGACACGGCCAACTCTGAGCAATATTCAGCATTATTATTGTCATTATAAATTGTGGATTATTATTGTAGATCGTAACCATCATGTGCATACTTAAAATTATAAAAATAATTCAATTATGTTAATTATAATATAATTAAATGACCTGTCTTAATTTATTTCACATTACGATAGGCGCACGTATCTGGCAGATATGCAGTGGAAATGTTCATTTAACTATCTTTGATCCTTGTCGGTTTTAATATTTCCCTCTTCTCACCACCCAACCAAACAACAGTCTTGGCCGAAAATTCCTACAATAAAAGGTTAAGTTAAAGTGTTGTGGATCTGATGAGGAATACGTAAATTCAAGTAGTTTTTTATACCTCATTTTTAATTATGCAATGTAAAATTTTTAATTCATTGGTAATTTAAACAAACAAAGTAATTGAATTTTCACTTGATCCAAACTATTACAGACCATTATATTACTATTAGTTTTTTTTTCAGATAAGCGCGACCTTCAATCATTGCATCAGTATTTTACTTTTCTATTCCTTGCAAATTTGTATTTTATTTCAGTGTGCTATCTTATTTTCTATTATTATAGTCGACAGATATATTTTTAATTTGAATAATGCTTTAGATGTGAAAGCTATGCTAAATGCAATTATGTGTGAAAAAGACGATGAAATTGATTAAGATATCGCGACTTTCCTGAAAATAATTGTTAAGTATAATTTGATTTAGCTTGTCGTTTTTAAAATTTGAATTAGTATTTTTTCTGAGTTTCTTAAGAATAAACTTTTATTTCCATCTTCTTTTGACCCAATCCAATGACTGAACATAAATGGTTAGGTAAAAAAAAAGTGTTTGTATTTGAGAAATACGAGCATCCATTCGTCATTTTTTAAAAATATTTTAGCTGTAATTATTAAATATAAAATTGGTAAGTCATTTGTAATTTAAACTAGCATATAAATTAAACTTGCACTTTATTTAAATCATTACTGAAGTTAGATTTTTATATGCCAGATAAGCGCGACCTTTAATCATTGCGTCAGTTTTTACTTTTCTATGTCTGGCATATATTTATTTTATTTCAGTGTGCTATCTTATTTTATGCCCTTATAGCCGAAAAAAAGTTTTTTTTAATGTGAATAATGGTTTGGACGTGAAATCTGTGCTTAATGCAATTATTATGAGCGTGATACGGATTATGAGATTGTTAAACACAAAGCGACAATCATAGAAATAATTTTTAAGTATAATTTAGTTGTTACAAAGATGGCCGCCGATACGGTTCACGTTTGACAACGCTCTGTGCTTACTGACATTATTCAACAAGTTTTAGTTAGTGCACTGCTGTTAAATTTCGTAGACAGTACTATTATAAATAACAGTACACTCTGACAATTACAGTGAGTGAGGTGAGTGAGCAATTAACTATTAACATTGCTAAACGTACTAAGTACAATAGTTTACCTGTTAGCAGAGTGGGGCGTTATCTTGATCCCCTTCTCAAGGTCTAGGGCTCGGTGCAACTTATATGTTTACGCAGCCTACACATACCAGACAATTATAATTATTATTATTATTATTTTAAAAATTTTTTTTTTTGTTGGGACCTTAATTGATTTTTGTTGTTGTTTTAAATATAATTGTACATATATATTAGTGTAGTTTATTTTTAAGTATTGATTTAGAAATGTTTCTTTTTTGTTATTTCTACTGTTATAAATAATTTTTCTATTAATTTCAGTTATTTTCATTTTTTATTTTTTTTAAATGGATTCAGAGCGGTCATTGGGTACTGAATCGGAGGACAATGTAACAATGTCCGAAATTAGTGAAACTGATTCACAATATCTAAAGTATCGTCAACTTGAAAAACGGCAGCGAAATGCTGCTCCCGGGTCTGCTGGTACCTCTCCAAAAAAAAAAGAAAAATAAAAACAAATCAGCGTTAAAGCCAACCTCACCACCAAATACCCGTAGTAAAACATCTGCACCCATAAAAAAATCAACAATCAACATAACAACCAGCAATCAATTTGCAGCCCTCGAAAATGTACCCACAGAGTCACCTCAACATCAAGAAACATCTCAGATTTCCGAACCGGTTCCACCTCCCATTTTTGTCTCAAATGTTCAAAACTTCTTGACCTTCTGTCAAGAAATAGCCAAACTGATCGGAACAACCAATTTTAAATGTTATTCTCGTGTGAAAGCCATAAAAATTAATACGAACACCAAAGAGAATTACAAAAAATTGGTTTATCATCTCACCGAAAAAAAATATCACTTCCACTGCTACCAGTTAAAAGAAGATAAGGCCTACAGAGTTGTTCTGATGCCTACTACGGGACCTACTGATGCCATCAAACGGGACTTGGAAGAGATCGGCCACAACGTCAGAAATATATCGGTCGTCCTACATCCCGTTGAAAAGTTCCCCCTACCGTTATTTTTCGTAGATCTGGAACCAGCCAGAAATAATATTGAAATATTCGATATCAATAGGCTTGTCTATTCAGTCGTTCGCTTTGAAGAGCCAAGGCAAAGACCTTCAATTGTCCAATGCACAAAATGCCAAGCACTCGGACATACAAAAGCGTACTGTCACTATCCGGCCAGATGTGTCAAATGTGCTGGAGCACATGCAACAGAAATATGCAAGAAAACGAGGGAAACACCTGCAAAGTGCGTGCTATGCGGTGAGGACCACCCAGCAAATTATAAAGGATGCATGGTGCATAAAAACCTACAGAGGCTAAGATCCCACCATGCACCATCAAATAGTAAAGAAGTAAATGCCAAAGAAGAAATAGAAAAATTACAAGACATTTCATTTCATAGTAATCAACAGCAGCCGTTGACCTCAACAAATATTAATCCTCCTCAACAGGGACAAAAAAAATATTCATTCATCAGTCGAAATCAGCAGCCCCGACATCAACAGATCCGGCAACAGGCGCCTCAAACCTCCCAATCTCAGCCAATGGTTCCCAAATCTCATCCACCTCCACTACCTCCACGCCAAGACATCCCTTCTCACCATCTTCCTCTACGGGTGAAGCTTCCACCTCAGAGTGAACCCACAATTCCATTCCAAACTTCTTCCATTATAAACCTCCAAACCCAAACACCATTGAAAGTCGAAGCAGCTCACAGTGTCCCAAGAAGGGTCCAACTCCCAAACAACTTTCCAATAAACACTAATCCTCCATCTCAACCTTCTGTCCAATATCCTAGTCCCAGTCAAAATCCAGTAGACATCAACACAATCCTTTCGACCTTCTTATTTGAACTTAATAATACCATCAAACCACTCATTTCCCTTCTAACCCGACTCCTTTCCGAAATGCCATTTACTACCCCACGATGAACACTAAGCCCCTATCAATCATACTGTGGAATGCAAATGGCCTACATAACCATCGAGACGAACTTGACTTATTTCTTCATGACAATCACATAGACATTGCCCTATTGACTGAAACACACTTCACAAAGCGATCATATTTTTACATACGTGACTACATTACTTATAGATCAGATCATCCTGACAATACAGCACATGCCGGTTCTTGTATCCTTATCCACAAATCCATTCCTCATTCTCTTATTCCTTCTACTTCAACTGACGCCATTCAATCAACTTCAGTAACCATTTCAACTAGTCCTTTCCATATGACATTCTCAGCTGTATACTGTCCTCCTGGTAACTCCCTTTCTTATAACCTCCTCGAATCCTTATTCCGATCCCTCGGACCGCGTTTTATTGCCGAAGGAGACTACAACGCCAAACATCAACGATGGGGTTGTCGAACATCCAATTCCCGTGGTAGCATCTTATCCCGAATTTCAACCTCTAATAGTTTCTCTATCCTCGCACCCATAAACCCTACTTATTGGCCTACATCGCTCAAAAAACGTCCAGATATTCTTGACATATTTGTTTCCTCACAGATTTCCTGCAATCAAACAACTATAAAATCCCTGGATGACCTTTCCTCTGATCACAGTCCAGTACTACTTCAAGTACATTCAATTCCTATTCCTAAGCCCTCTCATCTCAGACTGATTACTGGACGTGTAGACTGGGATAAATTTCGATCGAATCTGGAAAATAATTTAGACCTCAAAATTCCGCTTAAAACAAAAGTTGACATCAATTCTGCAATAGACAAACTAACAAACGCAATACAAACCAATATAAGAGATAGCACCTTACCAAGGAAAAATCATTATCAACAGAATAACTGGCCACTTCATATTCGCGAGTTATTAAAAGAAAAACGACGGGCAAGAGCGAAGTGGCACCGCACCAGATATCCATCGGACAGGATTCATTATACCAAACTAACCAACAAATTAAAATCAGAGATCAGAACATTCAAAATTCAAAATTTGTATTACCGTACAGAAAATCTGAGTACTACTGACAAATCCTTATGGAATACCACTAAAAAAACTCCTAAAATATAAACATTTCAACCATCCACTTTTAACCGAGTCCCAAACCTGGTCAAGATCTGATGAAGAAAAATCACAAATTTTCGGCCAGCACCTATTCAACACATTTAACCCTCATCCAGATATCCTTAATCCAACCCACTCTGAATGCATTGAAGCAGAATTAAGTATTCCTCTTCAGATGTCCCCTCCTCCTAAAGCATTCCATCCTTCCGAAATATCAAACATTATTCACAGATTACCCGTCAACAAAGCCCCTGGCCACGACCTAATCACATCCCATATTCTAAAACGCCTTCCTCGGAAAGCGATCCTACTCCTTACATATATATACAACGCTGTACTCCGCACCACGTACTTTCCTGATTCCTGGAAATTATCCATAGTTAAGATGATACCAAAACCTAAAAAACCACCAGAACTCTCATCCTCTTACCGTCCTATATCTCTCCTGCCCATAATGGGCAAAATACTTGAAAAACTCATTCTGAAACGTCTTCATCCTATCATAAAATCCAATCAAATAATCCCAGATCACCAATTTGGTTTCCGAACATCACACTCCACTATCCAGCAATGCCATCGTGTGGTGGACGTTGTCTCATCCGCATTAGAGCGCGGAATGTACTGCGCGGGAGCTGCTCGATGTAGAGCAGGCTTTTGATCGAGTCTGGCATCCGGGACTGTTGTACAAACTCCGTAAATTCTTACCTTCTACTTACTTCCTTATTATCAGTTCCTACCTCAGTAATAGAGCCTTTAAAGTAAACCATAATTTTACCTACTCTTCCCTCTTTACCCAGTCTGCCGGAGTTCCTCAAGGTAGTATCATGGGTCCCATCCTATACACGATATATACAGCTGACATCCCAACCCATCCAAGCACTGTCCTCACTACGTACGCTGATGACACATGTGTGTTATCAGTAAATAATGATCCATTTGTTGCATCCCAAACTCTTCAATCCCATATCTCAAACCTTCAAGAATGGTGTCAAAATTGGAGAATTAAAATTAATCCTAACAAATCCCATCAAATTACCTTCACCCTTCGTCGTAAACCTACAAATTCCTGCCCTACTGTATCCTTTAATAATATTCCTCTGAACTCTGTCGAACAGGTACGTTACCTAGGACTCCATCTGGACAAACGCCTCACTTGGAATCCTCATACAAGACTGAAAAGACAAGAAACTGCTCGTCGTTTTCGCCTACTTCAACATTTACTGGACAAACGCTCTAAGCTCCCAATAAATTACAAAAGACTCATTTACATGACAGTTATCAGGCCTATTTGGACATACGGAGTTGAGCTTTGGGGCTCTACTAAACCATCCAATTCATCTCGTATCCAATCCTTGCAATCCAAAATCCTTCGTAAAATCCTCAATGCTCCTTATTATGTCACAAACAAACTCATCCATCATGATCTTAATATCCCATATGTTACTGATTTGGCCCAAACTAGATACCTATCCTTCCATGAAAAGCTCCATACACACTTGAATCCACTAGTCTCTCAACTTGCTTCCCATACTATTCCTGATAACCCTCCGAGGCGTCTGAAAAGAAGATGGCCTCGAGACCATCTACTATAGAACTTTTTAGAGTGCTACCGATGGGTAGTTTCTCCACAAGTGCTTTTCAAGTCGTATTATACATATAGCAGATTTACTTATTATAATTGTATTATAGTTGTAAATATCAATAAATTGAATTAAAAAAAAAAAAAAGTATAATTTTATAATTCTAGTCATTTTTAAAATGTAATTTTTTATTCTATCTTATTTCCTTGAGAAGCTGTACAAAAAAACAAAACAAAAAACTGTTCTATATAACATGTTTATTTTTAAATGAACTTTTATTGTAATTTATATCTTTTGAGAAACGCAAGTAAACTGAACTTGTGAATTCTTCGAAAATAAAAAAGTTCTAAAATAATTAGTTTTTGATTTTCACTATTTTCTTCATTGATCGCATTTGTTTTGCGGAATACAATGGAACCAAATTGGGCTCGGAGCATTTTTAGATATAGAAGGGGCATTTGATAATACCCCTGCTCATATATTAACTAATGCCCTGCTAAAGCATAGCACTAAACCAAACATTGCTAATTGGGTTATTGTCATGCTAAAGAACAGGGTCTTTAAGCCAATATGGGCAATTATCACCTAAAGGTTAAGGCAGTAGGCTGCCGCAAGGAGGTGTTCTTTTCCCACTCCTATGGAACCTGATAGTGGATGAACTACTACACCTCCTAAATGAGGCGGGTTTCCAAGCGATAGGCTATGCAGATGACATAGCAATTATCATCAAGAGCTTTGATCAGCAAACCATCTCAGAGTTGATGACTATGGCACTAAGAATGGTGGTGAGATAGTGCACGAAAGTAGGATTGAACATCAATCCTAATAAAACCGTAATTGTACCTTTTACCAACAATAGGATACTGAGGAAGCTCAACCCCCCTAGGATGAAAGGGGTGAGCATTCAATTTAGCAAGAAGGTTAAATACCTCGGTGTTATCATGGACAGTAAATTAAACCGGAATGAATATATCGATTATGTTACCAAGAAAGCCACCAGGATTCTGTGGACTTGCAAGAGCCTTTGTGGCAACAAGTGGGGAATTAGCCCCAAGATGGCTCGATGGTCTACACAGCAATAGCCACCAGACCTGTGCTAACCTATGGCTCAATAGCCTGGTGGCACAGAGCTGGTATCCAACAAAATAGATCAAGGTTGGAAAAGATGCATCGGCTCGGGTACATCATGATCACTGGGGCCATGAGAACCATCCCTACCGCTTCACTGGAGACTATACTTGATTTAACTCCTCTTGACATTCTAATTGAAGCAGAGGCATTGAAGACAGCCTACAGGCTAGTGAAAATAGGAGGGATTAAGAAACCCACCAACGACTTTGGACACAGAGGTGTCTTTGATATAATCGAGCGAAATGCAGATTTAAAAAAGCATTCAGATTTAATGCTGAACAAGTTTAACTTTGAAAAAATATTTCACTTTAATAGACAGGTGATTTGTAAAAGCAAGAATGACTGCTTTAATCCTCCCAATGGTCTAAATGTGTTCAGGGGTTGCCGGGGCACGGGTCATTATTTAGCTCTGGGTACGACACACACTGTATTCCAAGCGGAAATATGGGCAATACTTGCAGGTGCCTTCGTTATGAAGGACCACAAGAATAAGGTAATCAATTTTCTCACTGGCAGTCAGGCAGCATGCAATGCATTACAAAATGCAGTAACAAACTCTAGACTAGTGCAGGAATGCTGTACAAGACTTGATGAACTAGCTGTACATACCAGAGTCAAGATATTTTGGATCTCTGGGCACAGTAATATACTAAGAAATGAAATGGCCGACAAATTGGCAAATAAAGGAGCGGTTATTGCTCCAATAGGACCAGAACCATGGTGCGGTATTCCCCTTCCCCTGGCTAAGGATACAATTAACAAACTAGCCAAGAGGAAGATAAAATCACGTTGGGATAGAGCCAAGATAAGGCATACTAAACTTTTTATAAAGGATCCCAATGATAATCTTTCTGAGAAAACCAAGAAAGAAGCCGCTCACATGTCATGAACCGACCTCAAAAATATGGTCAAATTCATCACTGGGCACTGTAAACTCAGTAAATATATGCTTCGCTTGGGCATTGAACAAGAACCTCGGTGTAGATGGTGCACAGAGGAGGGCGAAACCCCCTGGCACGTTCTCGTTGAATGTAAAGCACTAAGTCGAAAGATGACACTTCACCTTGGCCCTGGAGGACGCAAGGAACTTCAAGAACTGAGATTCAAAGACTAACTAAAATTTCTGAGAAGTCTAGACCTAGGTTAGGGATCTTTAGGACTCAAGCACAATGGGCCTTTTTAGGCGGAAGTGCATGGTAATAAACAAGAGTCACACATAAATAATTATAATAATGATAACAGAAAAACAGGCTTATGCTTATATTAATAAACGATTCTGACTTGGTGGTGAGGCATCTATGAATTGTAAATGTCTTCTAAGTAACTGAATTACATACTTCTGGGTATTTGCTAATATCCACCTTACCTGCTGCCAGTCTGCTTAGTTTTCTACTCCATCGCGATGTTAATATTCATGTTGAAACATGTAGAGCTCGTGTGCTTAGCTCTCTGAAGCAAATAATAGATGTCTCTTCCTTGCTTTGTTAAAAGGGGATGTACCAGAGAAAGGAGTAAAGATAATTGTTGTTTTACACTCAGAAAATTAGGCTTACGGATTAGAGGTTTGGGATTCCATTAAGCCATTGAATTCAACTCCTCATATTCCAATATGCGTAAAATCCTCAATGCTCCTTCCATTGTTATGAATAAAGCATCCCATAATGTCCTATTTGTTGCAGTTTGGCCCAAACCCGATATCAATCCTGTCAAGACAAACTTTATTCCCTCCCCACTAGTTTCGAACCTACCCCTTCAATATCCGATAATCCTTCGAGGAGTCTGAAAGGAAAAAGGTCTCGTGAGCTTTTAAATTTAAGTTGTTATTTGAATACTGCCGGTGGGTAGTATCTCTAATTACCTATAGATTCTCATGCCAATGTTCATAATTCATTCAATGTATTTGTATTATTATAATACAGATTTAAATATCAATATTTTTAAAATATGACTATGCTAGTATGCATAGATCATAGTAATAATCTCTTACATTAAAACTAGATTCATAAGCTTGCTATCTTCATCTGAATAAGCCCAAAGCACTGTAGGATGAAGCCTAAAGATTATTAAGCCTTTCCGAGGAGCATTTAACGGACTTTATTCGGAGTGTAGTAGCAGTTTCTAAGGCGATAGATACAGAAGGCAGTGGGGTAAATATACAAAGGACAAAAAGCCCCGTAAATCCCACCCCCCTCCTCCATCGTATAACTTCCCTTTCAATTGTCGTCTAATATTTTCTCCTCTTTGTTGCTTTTTTTTTCTTTTCTTTTTTATCTCCGTCTTTTATTCTCGAATCCATTTGACGCAAATGAACCTTGTCAAATGGGAATTTATCATCGGCTGGATCATTCCTTTCATTTCTCCTTTGGCGTCGCTTAAAAGGCCATTAAAAATAAATGTGTCCGAAAAGTCCGGGGTTAGAATACGCCAGGGAGTTGAATCCCACGGTGGAATTCATCAGTTATGGATTGCTTTTTATTTCATATAAAACAATTAAATATCGCTTATCTGACAAAATTAAAATGATAAATTTTATTTTATTCCCCTAGGCCCAACAAGTCTTTAATTTCAGCCACTTTATTTGGAGGAAAGACCAAATCAACTCGAAAACAAAACAATCGTTATTTGCGTAACAGTACAGTTGTGTCCATTTCATTGAGCTGCACCAAATAACGTCCTTGGCCTGTTCTAATTACTTACCTAATTACCTAATTACCTGTACTAATTAAGTAAATCACTCGAATCAATACAAATAGAGCTTATTCACTTTTTCAAGATTCTTCTTCTTCTTTTTGCGCATCATCCATTTCGGAAGTTGGTTATTAGCATGGCGATCGTAATTTTGTTGGCAGCACTCTAAATCTTTGGACAGTTAATAGACCGAACCATAGCCTAAAATTATGAAGCCAGAAGTGTCTCCTCCTTTCAGGTACCCTCGTTGAATCAATCTTTCCCTGATCCAGTAGATGATATTTTCCATCCAGCCGAGGTATTCAGTTATCCAGCGAACTAAGGACCACGTTCCTATTTCAATTTCTTATCATTTATTGCTTTCTTTTCCTCCAATAATCTCTGATCCTTTTACCATGACTCATCTTTCTTTCTTCCGACCACTTCTTTCCTGTTCTTTTATTGCTTGTACCATGGGATACCAAGTAGCTGTGCTGCAGCTTCTGCTTTTATTTTGTGTATTTCTAAATATTTTATAATTTCTTGGATCCAGCCTGTAATTAATTTATTTTCCCAGAGATACTTAAAAAATCTATTATGACAGCCTATTGTGATCCATTCTGTATAAATGTCCAAAAAACAACAGTCTTCTTTTCAAAGATTTTATAACAGACAGGAAAACAAAACATGCGGCCAAATGACGTTTGATGATACTACAGCTTCTCCCCCCTTAAAGATGTCTTGGTCGGAGCTGATCGGCGTGCATTCCCTTCCGATGACCTTCCACCAGGACAATGTAAGAGAGCGGTCCAGTCAATTTTATGATCTACCCTTCCCCTTACTACTTTCTTCCCTTGAGACTCACCCAGACCTCCTCTCCCGCTACGAAAGAGTTAGGCCGGCTCTTTATGTCATGGTGATTCTTTTGTTTTACAACAGCGTTTTCGATGTCGTTAGATACACATGACTTGAGAAGATCTAGAGTGGTACGTAGTCTTCCAAAAAGGATCTTGACGGGTGTGAACTCAGTTCATATCCCTAGAAAACAAGAACTTTCTAAAAGCAGCAGGAATAGTGGGCATCACATCCTAACCTTACCACCCTCGGACAAATGGAAGGTCGGTCAGAACCTTCAAAAGAAGAATGAAGGCATCAACAGATATCAAAGATTTCCAAGCTCGACCGCGAAAGGTTCTATTCTCGTATCGAACTTCGCCCCAACGAACAATCCGTAGAACACCCGCCGATCTTGGAAGATCTTTTTTGGAAGACGACTACGTACCTCTCTAGATCTTCTCAAGCCATTTATTTCTAACGACATCGACAATGCTCTTGTAAAACAAAAATTTCAACATGACACAAAGAGCCGGTCAAAATCTTTATTAATTTATTAAAGAATATTATTATGATTATTATTTTATACCAAAATTATGTAGATACTGTTGTTAAGTTCAGATTACATATTTTTACTTTTTTTAAATAAACTTTCTCAGAAACAAAAAATCAACTATTATTATTTCCCTCATTTTTGTCCTAACAAGTGTTGTGAAGAAAAATGTTGTGATGATTTTATCCTGGCGAGTTCTGAGGCCCTAATTTCGACCATTTCCCAGTATGGTAAATTTTCAAAACATTTTCAAGGGTGACAATTGAAATAAAAAGGGTGACAATTGAGTTGGAAAGCGTTACATTTACTTTGGAAAGGGTTTCAACTCATTTGGAAACTGTTACATTTGAAATGGAAGGCATTGCTTCTGACTTGGAAAGTGTAGATTTGTAGACACTTGATTTGTAAAAGGCTACGGTTGACTTGGAAAAGGTTCAAATAGACTTGGCAAATGCTATATATAAAAAACAAAAAAAAGAACAAAGAAAATATATTCTATTTTAAGGTGTCGGCGTGGACACAGATAAACAATTAAAACAAATATAATTACTTAATTCTAATATCATTAATATATACAATGAGAAAATAACATTAACGATTCAGATTGCTAATGTTGGCATAAAACACATATTTAATTAATTACAACAAGGCCGAAAAACACATCAATTCTATCAGATACGTATACCATTTTCGCTTAATACATCTTGGAACCGAAGCCAAACGATGCCGTAACGTCTTGAGAGTGACTGTAAAAGGAAGGATACAAAGACAGCGCAGGAGGGGCATTAAGTCCTGGGAGGGTGGAATTCATTGGACGACCTCCCGAGGACATTATTCAAGAACTAATCACTGTGAAAGGACGAGAGACAATATAGCCACTAAAGCTCTAAAGTAAGAGACTCCCCTCCCGCAAACCGAAATAAAAGCTAAGTACCATTTAGGCAAACTGTCCTCCGTCAGATGGCGCTTTTCCTCTTTACGGCCTTATAAAAAGGAAACGAGGCCTCCTTTATAAACAGTCCGGCTTCCGTTCTCGCTTCGAGCCTCTCCGCTACTTTGCTCTAGGTCTTCACCTATCATAGGTTCCATGACGTCACGGTATCTCTCCAAGTCATTCAAAGTTATTCTGAACTTCATATTCCCTGCCATATATATAATTCACCTAAATAAGGGGTGTAGCAATTTAAGATGAAAATGGAAATTTTAAAAAATAAGAAGAATAGCCAACTGTATCCTTGTACAATCGTTTTCCTAGAAACAGTACACTCTCTATCAAACTGAACGGAGGAACAGTTTCTACCACGTACTGAATCCATAAACGGTCACTATCACTTCATGGGTTACAGTTGTACAGGTAGGATTACAGCATATAGTGGATTCCGTGTCCTTCTCCACTAGTGTTGCTAGGTATTACACAATGTTGGATTTTAAAAGGAATTAATATTTAGAAAATAAGTGAAATAAAGGTTGCAAAACCACGTAGGCAGGGAGCAATAGAGCTTAGAAGGGAGCGATGTACCTGCAGAAAAGGAAAGAGACCTGGAGGGGAGGCTGGAGAAAGATGTACAGCCACCTCCAAGGCGACAAGATTCGGGAGGTGCGAGGGCAGGCAGGACCAACGGACCTACCTGGCGAAGGACTCCTTTTGTGCCTCACAGTTAAGTTTTAATTTAAATATGCTTTTTAAGGCCAGATTATTGATATGAATCATAAATAGTATTATCCCAATGTACCAATCGTATCCGAAATATAAGCAATGAATTAAATGTGTTTTAATGATTGAATTGTGCACTTAATATTATTCACTATGCATTCATTATTACATTATGAATAAATCTATAAGGCATTAACTGTGACTAATTAGCAAATTGGTAAACACACAAACTACCTCTGAAAAAGAACCCAATCAAAAACATTTATAGATAGAAATCAAAAGAATAAATAACTTTGAGTAATTAGCTTCAATAATTACTCATGACATCCCGAATTAAATTAATAGCCTGTTAAAGGACAGAATCTAGCATTTATCAAATGGCAAATATTTATTGAGAAAATAAAATAAATGTATCGACCAACAATATTAATAAATTATTTATATTTTTAAGAAAACATAACAGTATATGGTTTTGAACAGTACTTCTTCAATATTACTTCTGCCCTTAATTGAGACAGACTGCAATATCGTAAATAATATTTATAAATTTTGATAAAGGTTTTTACTTTGCTATGATTGAAAAAATAAGAATGACCAACATTTTAACAATAAAGAAATAGAAATCATGGCAGAACTTATTCACAAAAAAAAAAACATTACAAAAAACTACTTAAAACATTAGCAACAGATGTAAAATAAGAAAAGGGACAATAAAAACCTTATAATAATAATTCACTTTGAAAGTTAAAGATATCAAAATCTATTACATCTTTACAAAATATTTAGCAAGTAGCTTAGATCTGTCAAACTAACTGAAAGCATACATAATTGTCTGTTGAATTCCCGATTCTTGTTTGCAGTGTAACAAACTACCTAATTAAAGTTAAGTGTTAACTTAAATAGCTTATTACTATAAGTTGAAGTAGAATAGCTCAGTGTGTATAGAGCTGAGTTCAGTCTGTAGGCACCGGGTTCGAGACTTGCTGTGGCAGATGAATTATTTATCCTTTTAACAAACATAAACCAACCCTATAGGGAACCACCTTTCAGTATCCTGTATAATGTGGACAACCTTTAATGGGAGAATAGCCTGGTGGTTGATTGTAAAGTAGACCAAATTACCTCCTTATACAACCGCTGGATTAGAAAATATACGGTCGGTATTTCTGCTAATTAATGAACTAAATATCTATCTTGTTACTATTTGTGTTTGTTGTATTGTTAGTTTGGGTACATTTTATGGCAGAGTCCGTTTATCTCAAGGAATGTACCCAATCCAAATGGCAATATAGAGACTAAATAAAAATGAGCTATATAGAGAAACGTGCTAAGCTTTGGCTTAAAACACTCATTATTTCAAAATCGTAACAGGTCAAATTCATGCTCCAAGCACGTTAGTATTACCTTTAGCCTCACATTACGGGGCTGCTTGATACCATGCTCGCAACAATGTTAGGTAATGCAGGTCTGTCTAACCTCCTTCTCTATTCCATAGTGTTTGTCCATTTAACGTCACTTTATGCTGATAGGCTTATCGGACGATGCTACAGTGGGAGCTCTAAATTTTGCCTATCTAGATTCCATAGTGGTACATCCGACCAAGCTGCATAGAAAATATTATTTGTGTGACATTTTAGTATTTTTGTTCGATCAACATAATAATATTAAGAAATGTACAAAGTATTGTATGATTTAACAAAATTAGAAAAAAAACATTGAAATTTCGCCATATATATATATATATATATATATATATATATATATATATATATATATATATATATATATATAATACAGAAAAAAAAACATACTACATACTCAGCAAAACCACTTAAGTAATATGATAAAGCCAGTTAATGATTTGAAAAATAATGGCACACAGAAACCACAAAAGAATTGTTATGAAATAAAAAGTATACTATGTATAATAGACAAACATAACAGACTATTATAGTTTAGGATTATGACAAGAGTTTGCAAAAATAGGCCATTTAAAATACAAGTTAATTAGAAATTAAAAACAAAATGTTCAACTATATCTCGTCAACTTGTGTACAACGTACCAGTACTATATATATTATATGATCCGGAATGAAATCATAGAAAATTTGTTATAATGTCCAGACTAAATTTGTTTTACTCCACAAAAGGGTTCCTTGTAGTATTTCTGAACTCTGTGGCAGGATTTCTATTTTATATTAAATTTAAAGCTATTTCTAAAACTGTCATCAACACACCAATCCAATACGATTGGAAGTGTTTTCACTTCAACATCTCCTTTTTTTCTGGAAAATCCATTTTTTTATTTCGACATAGTATATATAAAAATTATCTAAAAAGTGGCAATATTTTTTTTAACCAAGGAAGTTTCAAAACAAAGAATAAAATACTATAACATATAATAATATAATAACAATATTATTACATAAACAAAAACGGAAAAGGCTCACAAGTCTCTAAAAATGGAGCTTTACTAACTCGGACTCGTCATGTAAATAAAAGGCAAATTTATATATTGATTTATTTATTAGTTTCGTTAAAGGTCGAAATAGATATTATAAACATAAAAAATAAACGGTTCAAAAAAGTCATTAATGTAATTTATGAACGTGGAACTAGAATTTCTGATCATTAAGTTTATTTTTTTTTTATATTTTCGTTTCACTACAATTCAAATAGTAACATTTGTGTAACAATAGCATCTTTTGAATGGAATAAAATTTATCCGAAATTATTTATGAAATATATCCCAAATGAAAAGTAAAAGACATTGATGCAAAAACAGTCAATATAGAATACTCTTACAATATACGAAAGTTTGTATGAGATAAAGAAAATAAATGTTTCAGAACATGGTTTGAAGAGGCGCGCAATGTTTCGATTAGTAGGAGCTGGCTGGACAAAATTATTTTTCGGCATTTCTGCAATTCTTTCGACTAATTAAGTATTGAAATTATTAAAAAATGGTTTTTAATTAATCACCAACTGAATTTAAGAGGATTGCTAGGATAGCAATACGCGTTCTTATAAATCTGCGTTTGAGATTAGAGGAGTACCTGCAGCGCGATGGTCGACACCTAGACAATATTGTTTTCTCCAAATAATTTTGCAGTTCAATGTGGGTAAATAAAACATAAAAAACCTACTTGATTTATTATGTTTGTGTTTTTATTCAACTATCAAACCCCCGATACTCTTTCTTTCTGCTCTTTCGGACACCCTGTAATTTACTTTGAACAATACTAACACATATTCGT
This sequence comes from Arma custos, assembly GCA_037127475.1. Lineage (NCBI taxonomy): Eukaryota > Metazoa > Arthropoda > Insecta > Hemiptera > Pentatomidae > Arma > Arma custos. The sequence goes on along the minus strand of CM073764.1, from coordinate 49,115,142 downwards.
CGGCATAAACCAATTTAGTGGGCGACACAAAAATTACCTAACTAATATGAGTTTAAAGAAACAAATGAACATCTTGAATGATATAATAAATTATGGTATAAAAAATCATACAAAAACAAATTGTGTCCTCTTTGATCCTCAGCGACCACACTTTGAGACGTTGAAACCATTTTTCAAATTCGTGTAGTGCAGAGTGGAATATAAATACTAATGGTATTGTTAATCAAGAATAAGAAAATTTCAAGGAATTTAAAACCAAATTTAAATCAAGAAAATTTTAAACTTTTAAATAAAAAAAAAAAATTATAACATTTATGTGTAATCTTACGGCGCAATGATTGTAGGTTACATATAATTTATAATTTGAAATTATTATGTTATACCTTTATTATTGTAAAATTTATAATTTATATATGTCTCGATTCTTAAACTTAGCGTGTCTTACTACTTACTTAATACTCCCAGTATCAAGCTTCGGTAGTGGAAGAGGTTTTCACTATGAGACTAACTACACTTCTATCTACATTAATGAATAGTGGAAACGATATCTGTGGAACAGTCGTAAAATACTATTGACAGAAAAGAATCGATTTTCTTCAAAGAACAAGAAGATGAGCTCAGAAAATAAAAAACCTCGGGGCATAAGCAATAGAAATGGCGAACTCTACAAATTTGTGAGCTATGCTTGACCGAAGTACATATAAGTGGACGAAGAATTTGATGCTCTAATACTTTTATCTTCTAGATTTTTCTCCTAAAGAAGTATAGACTCTTTTGAGGTTTAACAAAGTGGTAATAAATCGCCGTTTTATGACCATTGTTTATGACAGCTTTACCGAATCATTTTGTTTCGAAACTCATTTTACACACAATTTCATTTTAATTCTCTTGTTTATGTTACTGGAGTACATATTTTTGAGTCATTCATTCAACTAAGTAAAAAAACCTTTTTCCAGTCAAACAATTTTTCTTTATTTAAAAATACGTTTCAATGTTCTTTAGTCCTTTTCAATTTACATCTAAAAATAAATGTTAATAATGATTCTAAGTATTATAAGAAAAATATAGATTATTTGACAATCTACTAAAAGGTTAAAAATGTGCAAATTTATAAGTATTTAAAAAATATATTTAAATTAAACAAAAAATGGATTTATAAGAGATGTAAATTGAAAATGACTGAAGAATGTTGAAACGTATTTTTAAATAAAGAAAAAATGTTTGACTGGAAAAAGGTTTTTTTACTTACTTGAATGAATGACACAATTTGATGTAATTTTGCTATTTTAAGCAAAAACTACATTTATTTTCTTTATTTTTGTTTGTTCCCGAAAGTTCTTCCGACTGTCTTTTCTATCGTTTTTAAATAGTTAAACTCAATGAACTATTTAAAAAATTAGATCTTCAACAATTAATGATTTTTTTTTTTTTTGAAGTCGCCTATCCTCACTAAATTTACAGCACTGTGGAATACACTATTTGAAGTTAAAACTTCTTTAGCCAATTTATTATTTTGTTGAGCGGTTTTCACTATGGGGAAAACATATGGGTTCACGTCAGCGACTTGCTCGTGACGTATTGCGCGATACAGGTGAGGCTTAGCGGCCTGTGCATGAGTTAATTAGTTAGTTTTAATGCGCTACAGTTTAAAGGTTAGAACTCGGTTGATATACGAGTTATGATGTATAATTAAAAGTTCGTTAAATAGTCACGGTATTCATACTAATAATAACTTAAAACATGAATAATTAGTCACACTTTTCGTTTATTTGTCATAGTTCAATGTTTTACGTTGATAATGGTTGCAAGTACATACAAAATGTATAAAAAAAATAATTGTATACTAATTATTATTTCAATTAAGTTCTATTGACATTTTATATTGAACCTGTGCAGCCTATCATATGATATTGATTAATAAATAAACAACTTGAAAATGTATATAAATATTGCTCAGAGTGCGAATAGATGTGAAAACCAGACTAATATTAATAATTTATAATCCATTATAAATTTAAAAATTATTTAATTTAAATAATTCTGATTATAATTATTTAGAAATTCAAAAAAGAACACAATTATTCCCAGTGTTGAGTTCTCACTTATGTCAGCAGTCCTTAGCCGGCCTATTTTACACTGTTTTTCTAGTAAAAAAATTATGGTAATTATAGTATGAATATAAGAAATTATTTTATTATCTTTTTCGCAAGTATTTATTTCGTTTTTACTATCAGCAAGTATATATTTATTTAATTTTATTTATTTCTATTATTATTATTTATTTATTATTATTTTTAATTTTAATTTTTTTTTATTACATGATTGTATAGCTATTTAGCGCTATTACTTATTGCCTAATAGTGGCAGATTGTAATATCTTAATTAAGTGTATAAAAAGGCGAATATACAAAAGTTGGGTAACTTTCCTGGATATTTTGTTTATGACAGTTTTTTAAATCTAATTCCTACAAATTCGAGTTATAAGATAGCTAATCTAGTGAATATATTGCTCATGATAGGGCCAGTCACTTTTTAAAGTAGATGCGGAGACATTTCGATTTTTCCAAATTAGACTTCCAGGGGATTGATGAGATGACAAAGTACTGATAAAACGCACAATTTCATAATTTATGTAAGAAATGTATTAAGATTTAGAAGAAATCTCTTAGAAACTAATAATGGCACATATTTTGAGTCTCACTTTTAATCTTAAATCACTTAAGTAATATTTAAAAAAAAGTTACGTAATACAGTGAGAAACAACTTTAAAGCAGCTTCTTATTAACTTTATTTTACATAGCTTAAACTACTTTGAGATAGTTTGACTTAACGATATACATCTTCTAAGCCATTAGCAAACAATTGAAACAAAAAAAACTATCTCTGCCTTAAAGATACCAATTAACGTAATAACAGTTAGCAAGTAATACTATTTCAGTCTTCAAAACAGCCTTCTCACATGTCTAATATCGTTGTGCTGCTTACAATCAATAATCTATGCCTTCTATGTAAGTAATAAAAATGAGATCTTTTTCTCAACGAAAAATAACAATAATGCTTCTAAATAGTTTAACACTAAAATAATTACTTTTCAAAAACATCAATCTGTTCTCTAAATTGGTAAAACACTCTATTACCTTTTGTAATGATGTTTGGTACAGATAATTTTTTAACTACTTATTCCATCGGAACATCTGCTACATCTTTTTCATTCAATTGAAATAGAGTGCCATTTTGTTTACAAATTTTGAGGAAAGTCAGTCTCAATTCACCTTCTTCATCATGAACAGAAGAGCAGATTGCTGCATAACTATATTCTGTATTCCTTGTTATATATTTTACCAATACATAATCACCACTGCTATAAAGACTTCGTTGTGAATAACCGCTAACTCCTGGTTTTGATAGATCGCTATCCAATTTGGAACGGTAATCCATGTCGTTCCCGTAAGTGGATAGTGGTATATCATCGTCTTCAGAGTCTGTAAATACGGTAGAAACATTTACACGTGTACTATGTTCAGCCACCATCTCTGTCTGATAATGAATAGATCCTAGCTTGAAATGATCGCATGCGTCAGCGTCCCAGAAAACACTAAGTGACTTCATTGTAAGATGATTGGGAATGTAAGTAAAGCCGGTCACCTGATGCACCAAGAGCGTCCCCTTAAAGGCGATCATTTGAGACTACTTGTCTTAAACAAGGTCTTCTCGACATCACAGCCTTAATCACGGTCACTTTTATACCTGGACATCTCTCACAGATAACAGAAACAAACTCCGCCAATTTAGTTATATCACCTCCTGAAGCAATCATTTGATCAGCTGTTCGCTTGGATGTGGCCCCTATACAATCGGGTGCCCCCTTCCCGTGTCCGGCTTCATGGAAGTTCCAGGAATATTGCAGAAAATTAGGGTACATGTCTTGCAGTTTACAGCCCAATACAAAAACATAGATTTGTTCCTATATTGCGTTAGAGGACCATCGCTGAGAAATTGAATGTTTTGAATGTTTGATGGCAGTGATGTCAGCCAGATGTCAGTTTGGTTTTAGGTAGGCCCAAATTGCTCCGGCGTTATGAGACAAATTAGAAGACAGTGCAGAGTAAAGTCGTAGAGACTCTCAAGTAAACAGCAACAGTGTGTAATGAAATTCGAGTCCGCGAACCGCCAAAACCAAAGCTTTGTATTTCCTTGTTGTATTTGGTACAAAATTTCTGAAAAATCCATATACCTCACGGTTTCGTTTTCAAACAAAGATTCTTTCAGTTCCTTAATGACATTATACTGGTGTACTATGTTAAAATAATGCCGGAAAAATTTAGCCATGTCATTATCAATTTTTTGGAAGGAAATACCCATTTTAAATAGAATGGTTTTCAAGAACTTCTCATGAAGATTTTTCATAGTGTCCTGTAGATATCTTTTCTGTTTTTTAATTTGTTTACGAGTCACAAATTCTTTCTTGCCTGCTGCTTGACGGCTGTTAGAATCATCTTCTAAAAGTTGCTGAACTAGACTTTGCATTTTAACAAATGACTTTTTTTTTTTTGGCTGATTATATCCTGCTTTTTTAAAAGTCACTGCTTTGTGTTTGGTATTCCACATGTTTTGTATTTATCTACCACATTTCCGGATATAGCTTGTTTGAACTTTCTTTTAACTTCATGACTCTTTATTTTAGTGTAGTTTTTCTCTAATTGAATTTTGATAACTTCTCCGAAAAAGGCTTTCTTCACTAATTCCTTATTTCTAGTTATATCTTCGCTCATTTCTTCAATTCTGGTTTTCGGAGTTTTATTCCACAGATTTTACAACTTTCTTCAACTGCCTTTTGAGTATTCTATATTTTTGACGCTGATTGTTCAGTTTAGTTTTTAGTTTTGAAACCATTACTTCTCCTTTTTGCTTCATTTGATCTTCAATCTTCGTTCACAATGGACCGTTATTAGTTCACCAACTATTGGTTGTGCTTCATCGTCAGTAGTTGGAGGAGTATTCTGGCGCACAAAATTATCAGTATTATTTTTCAAAAGTTGTTTTTGTTGCCTGTACTTTGATGAATATTTTTTCCATTCTTTTCTAGTTAATCCTTGCTCTCTTGTCGTCATGTCTTTAATATTTTTTCTTTGTCCCTTTTCTTTCTTTTTTAAACATTGCAACCTTTGTTTCTCTTTGTATTCAGCTAATTTAATGGGGTCGTTATTTATTTTAGCTATGCGAGCCTTTTCGACATCTCTTTTCTTTTTCAATATATCTTCTCTATTCTTAGACAAGTTTTGTTATTTTTGAGGAGCCATGAAGTTTTAAACTGAAATAAATAAATAAAAATGCTTAGACACGCTCAAAAAGTCAGTACCCTGGAAATACGTCAGACCTTTGGTAACAACTGACGCCAATGGACTGACGAAACAAACATGAATATGAGGTTATCTTTAGAACTAACTTGATGTTTTCGAATATCAAGAAGCTACATTTTAACAAATCTAAGTTAACGATGTATAAATCAAAATATAACACAGATTTATATGGAAATAGCGACTCACCATAGGACTGAAATTTTGTCTGGATAGCCACGTATTCACACGACAAACACAACTCCAGCACTGGCATAGTAATGACGGTCGAACAATGACGTGGTCTGCAGCTAACTTTAGTACTGACCTTCAAATTTAACGCGGATTTGAATTTGAGTCGCCGGTATTTAGCGGGAAATTCAAATTCGAACACACAACGGATTGACGAATAAAACTGAACAAAAAGTTTCTTATTATTTTTACAACAATGATGAGAATAATAAATTATGAAAGTTATGTTTCAGGGTTAAATGGCCAATCTGAAAATTTAACTAAGCACCTTAAAACAAGAAAAAAATTTCCTATGAAGGTATATCCGCAAACGCTCTGTTTAGGAGATATTCACATCTAAAGATTTCGTTGTTGCGAATTATTTAGGCATAGTAAATAAATAAAACTTATTTTATTTGTTCCAACTACTTTATTTATTAAATTTAAACCATTCTCATTCATATTAAATGTTCAAAGCTATTTCCTTGAGCATTCAAAAAGGCTAGGCATCTTTCTTAAACAGCAGCAGTAGCAGAACGGCACAAGATATGTGTTTCAGAAGACTCAATTGTCCTTCTTCCTAAAGACTTAAAGTCACTGGCCTTGCATAGCATTAGCATTAGCATTTAGCCATTGTCGTATAACTCTTCCGTAATGTGCAGGACAACCATCTAATTGAAACCACATGTTCCTTCTCAGTTGTAGTGGAATATCTTCAACTAAATCGTGATAATCATTACTAAGAAATTCAAAAAATGTGTCCACATTGAGTCGAGGTGGTAAGAAATGCGGGCCTATTAAAATATTGTCTATTATCCCGAACCACACATTGCACTGAAACCCGTGCTTAAAATGATGCTGACGAAATGCATGGGGATTTTCATGCAACCAGAGATGATTATTTTTCTGATTGAAGATATCTCTTCTTGTGAAGGTAGCTTCACCTGTCCATAAAATTTCTCCTGAAAAGTGTGGATTGTGATCAGCTTGATTTAAATAAAAATCTGAAAAATTTCTTCTTTGCCGTAAATCTTGCGGTAATAAAGTTTGTGCCCGTTGATAATGATATGGGTGACGTCCATCTGCAATGAGAGTTCTCCATACTGTAGTTGGCGTAACATTTAATTCTGCTCCAGCTCTTCGTACACTGGCAGATGGATTATCATAAAAATATTGTAATATAGTCGCACTCCTTTCTTCATTTCGTAAAGGGGCTAAAATACCATCAGCATGTGGTACGACAGCAAATGTACCAGTTTCTCTATGACGTTGAAACGTAGAGTTAAATGTAGACTTACTAGGTAATCTTCTATTTGGAAACCGCATTGAATATTCTCGACGGCAGCATAGGCATTACCATTGCAACAACCATACACAAACACCATATCGGCATATTCAGCATTAGTATAAATGGAAGACATAATGAGTACTCGGCGAAAGCCTCAAACAAACTGATAAATCTTATTGATAGTTCTACTCTTATTATTATTTGTTGGTCTATTGTTGTTGATGTTCTATTCCAAACAGTATCAATTCTAAAGTTTATAGTTTATGTACAGTTAGGGAGACAAGGTCATATTAGTATCCTATCTAAATTTATCTCCTTAGCAAAGCGTTTGCAAACATACCTTCGTACGAAATATTTTTTTCTTGTTTTAAGGTCCTTAGTTCATATTTTCAGTTTGGTCACTGCTGCTGTTGAAGAAAGATGCCGAGCCTGTCTGAATGCTCAAGGAAATCACTTTGAACATTTAATATGAATGTTAATGGTTTACATTTAATAAATAAAGTAGTTGGAACAAATTAAATAAATTTTATTTATTTACTATGCCTAAATAATTCGTAACAATGAAATCTTTAGATGTGAATATCTCTTAAGTAAAGCGTTTGCGGACATACCTTCATAGGAAATTTTTTTTCTTGTTTTGAGGTCCTTAGTTCAAATTTTCAGCTTGGCCATTTAACCCTGAAACACCCTGTATAATATTAAATACATTACAGATTATAGTGAAACATTAAGTTTTATTGTATATAAAGGTAATATTTAATACGCAGCTATTTGATGGCGCGCTTTTGAGGTTGTGACACACCAAAGTACTGACTTTTTGAGAATATATTGTGAAGTTGAACAAATTTGTATTAAAATTATAAAAATTGAAATTGGGTGACCAAATAAAAGGCTTTTAATTGTTTTAAAATTAATCATAAACTATAATTAAAAATAATTATGCATCGTTTTATTGACTGATGACATTGTGTTACCCATTTTTTGTAGAAACACCCATAAAAAAAAATATTTATACAATAATTTGGAATTTAGATTGCTAATTTTTAAATAATATTTTGAACTAGTTTATTAACATTGTTTATTTACATTTTGATAACTATCAGAACCTTCATTACATAACTTCCCATTTTTTTAAATCTTTTTACGTAAACATAATATTTACAGAATTTTTTATAACAAAGCGAATATATAACAAGAGTGATATCATGATAGTTTTTTTTTATATCGATTTAAAGCCAGAAATAAGGATAACATAACTACACTCAATAAGCAAGATCTACGACAATCGTTGCGTATTTTTTATGATTCATGATTATGTATGCCACTGTTGTACATTCTACTTTCTTTTGAAAAATATCAATACCAGGTTTTTTTAATTTGAAATTAATATTTCTGATGTTTAGAGAATATTTTGTGCTAGTTTATAACATTGACTATTCAAATGAACCTTCATTTTATTAATTCCTATTTTTTATAAAAAAAAATTGGGTAAAAAAAGGAAACGGAATGGCTGAGTGGTAGAGCCCTGAGCTACTGTGCCGAAGGTCTTGGCTTTAAATCCCGCTCATTGGCAGATTTTTATTTAATCGGTTAGGGGCCGGATATGGATGCTATGAGATGTAGGACCCTTCGGGGATTAACCAGCTTCTATAAAGTGGTCTAAAATCAGTTGTATGAGGGGCTAAAATTGGTGGTCGAGCGTGATCTACGACAAATCAACTCCGTCCGAGCACAATTGTTGTCCAAGAAGCAGCTTCTACCACGTACTGAACCCAGGACCCTTCTTGGGTCGTAATAGTACAGGTTTTTTTTAAATATATAAATATATATATATATATATATAACTTAACGAGTTCGAGACACATTAACTAAAAAAAAAGGAAAGGTTTCGAAATGAGAACGCACAGAGAGATCGGTTATAACTGACTTTATTGATAAACTAATCCTTCTTATATACTATCTGGGAGTTGTTTATCTTCTCAGTAGGATTAAGCTCTACTATTACCCGGCTATGGCACTTAACTCCCCCCCTCCAGTTTCCAGACACTTTTGGAAACTAAAGGAAGGACCAGTCCAGGCGAATAGCAGAGCTGGCTCCTGTACAACACTACAGCTCCCAGACACACACAATTACAGTATGTACAAATAAATACCATACAATTGTACAATAGAACAAAAACAAGATACAGCCACAATGGATAATAAAACAACCAAAACCACACCCTACTGATTGCTGTCCTCCACAACAGATATGAGAAAAAAGGAAAAACAAAAATAGCTACTAATAATAATAAGAACACAAAATTTTACACTTATAGGAATATAAACACTTTCTTGTTCCGCACATTTTATCACTCCACTGGAGTAGGCGAAGGCACTCCAGACCCCAGAGGAAATTTCAGCTGTTCAATATGGACCGTCCGCCGCCTCCTGGGGTCCCCTACACTTTCGATAGTGACTGTGTTGTGTTCCCGAATGACTACAACACGGAATGGCCCCTCGTATTGCCGTGGCTCCTTACCCCTATTAGACCCAATTCTCCTGTAGACAATGGCCCCAATTTTGAGTGCCCCCGAGCAATCTCGGACTCTCGCGTTTTCTCTAGTAACTCGGGTTCGTTTTTCCCTCACGATCCTTCTTCGCGCTTTTTCCCATGCCTCTCGAACCCGCACGTGGTTCGCGACAATGTCACACGCTGCGTTGTTACCTCCAATCGTACCTTCGGGATCCCGACTGGGTCCGCGAATCCCAAACAACACTTCAAAGGGAGAGAACCCCGTTACGGAATGGATAGAATGGTTGTACGCCGCAACCGCTTTCCGCATCGCTACGTCCGGCGTCAACCCCTGCTCGACGTGGTAGACCCGGAGGTGGTCGCTAAGCGTGCTATGCAACCGCTCTATCCCTCCCCTACCCTTCGGGTGTCCCGGAGTGTTGAAATGCCACGCGACCTCCAACTTACGCGTTTCCTCGCTCACCACAGCGTTGTCGAACTCCCTCCCTTTATCGGACGTTATGGTATCGGGTACCCCATAAAACATAAACCATGTCCGGAGGGCTGATAACACCGACTCTGCTTCCTTGGAGTGAATCAGACGAGCCATAGCGATCTTACTGAAAACGTCGATGGTAGTGAGCCACGTAAAACCCTTCCAGGTGAACGTCTCCACCTGCAGATCGCGGAGAGGCCGGTCCCCCGTAGGTGTTTCTTCTTGTACGGCTTGCGGTGGGTGGCGGTCGTACTTCGTAGTCATGCAGACCTCGCATGCCCCTATAACTTCTTGGATCGTCCGCCGCATACCCGACCAATAATAGCGCCTTCTCAGCGCCTGCAGAGTCTCATTGACCCCCCGATGGTTGGTTTTGCCCACGTGGTAGGCCCCTGTCACTTCCTTCTGTCGGCCGCCGTCCCTGATGGTCTCCACCATGATCCTGCACCGGATGAACACGCGATCCGGGAGTTGATCCGTTTTCCACACCTGTCGTATTTTTTCCCATATCACTGCGTTACCCACGTAAAGGTGGTGGGTGTGTCCCGGCTTAGAAGCGTCCTTGAGGGCCTTACATACGAGGTCCAATCGCACCCCTGGTTGCGACGGGATGACATTGACGCGAGACCGCCCGTAACGCAGATACTCTATTGCCAGCATGCCTGACGTCTTCGTCTTCCAGATTATCTGCCTCGGTTTGTCATTAACAATTTCGTCAATTTCTTCTAAATCCCCCGGTCTCTCGTCTGTAGAGCTCTCTCTTTCTGACGATACCTCTTCTCTTCCCGCTTCCGTGGTAGACCGTTCCCCTTCGCCCTCCGGCGACCAATCCTGCAAAAACTGCCGGATATCTCCCGATGGCCCTGCGACATCCTCTTCGATAGCATTCACCATGAGTGCCCGCGACAACCAATCGGCGACTATATTTTCCTTCCCAGGTTTGTAGACGACATCCATGGAGTACTGGCTGAGCTTCTCTTTCCAGCGAGCCACTCGAGCGGACGATTCTTTCAGCTGGCCCACCCACTGGAGCGGCCGGTGATCCGTCTGGACCCGGAACCGTCTGCCGAATAAATATGGTCTGAAATGGTCGACCGTCAGACAATGCCAAGTAACTCCCTCTCCAACGCGCTATATCCGGCTTCGGCATCGGACAGTCTCCTGCTCGCATATGCTATAGGCCGGTCCCCCTGGTCATGTCCCTGAGACAACACCGCCCCTAATGCGTACTCGCTGGCATCGGTAGTCACAACGAACTGCTTAGTGAAATCCGGGAACGCTAGCACCGGTTCCCCCGTCAGGTGCTCCAGACATTTCTTCAAGTTGTCCTCCATGACCGGTGTGACAACTACGCGCGCTCCCTTTTTTAATAAGTTATTAATGGGTACCAGGTACCGCGCCATGTCTGGAACGAAACGTCTGTAGTAATTAAGGGCCCCCAGAAGTCTTCTAATGCCTTTCACGTCCCGGGGTATCGCCATCTTGGTGATCGCTTCCACCTTGGACTTATCCGGCCTAACTCCTTCCCGAGACACCGTGTGCCCTAAAAAATTTATCTCCGTTCTACCCAGCACGGACTTCTCCGGAGACAGCTTCAGCCAGAATTCGCGAACCCTCGTGAAGACCTGCCGAAGGTGCTGCACATGTTCGTCCTCCGATTTGCTAAACACGAGCAGGTCGTCCATATAGACCTGGCAAATCCCCTCATCTACACCCCTGAGGAATTCGTCCATCAGCCTCTGGAACGTGAGGGGCGCATTCTTTAGTCCAAACGGCATCCTCGTAAACTCGTAATGTCCCCGCTCGAACGTGAAAGCTGTTTTCGCCTGATCCCGGGGATGAAGTCTGATTTGGTGATACCCCGCTTTCAAATCCAACGTGCTAAATATTACAGCACCGCTTAATCGATCTATGATATCGTCGAACCGGGGAATTGGATAAGCTTCGTCCTTCGTATTTTCATTTAACTGACGGTCCACGACCACTCTATATTTCTCGTTCCCTGTCACACTCTTCTTCCTTACCGCCCACAGGGGGCTATTAAACGGGGATGAACTATCGACGATGATTCCCTGTCGCTTTAATTCATCTAATTCTACCCGGATGTGCTGTCTCAGCGCCTGGGGATACCGCTTCTCCTTCACGTACGTGGTCTTCTCCTGTTTTAGTGGAATTTCGTGTACCGTCCTTCCCGTGACACCTAATACCCCCCCTTCCTTATAAAAGATGTCCCGGAATTCCTTTAGTAATAGGTTCCTCCACTCAACTACTCTAGTCACGGCCCCCACCCGAGGACCTCGCACCGCCCGGTGCCCCGCGTATAACTTACCCCCTAACGTAATGAACCACCTGCCTCGTTTCTTCTCTACCTTCGCGCCCACCCTCTCTAACAGGTCGCACCCAACTATGGCCTGATACTCCCTGGGCAAACTCTCTACTACATGCACCTGCAGGCGCGCTCCCGTTTTCCCCCACTCGCTCAATCCCATATCCGTTTCGCCCATCACTCTACATGGTCCTCCTAAGGTTAACAGCCTACATTTGCATCTCCGGATCTGAAGTGCCTCCCCCTTACCACACAACTTCTCCGCTGCTGTTTTTGACTACAAGGTACTCGAGCTCCCTGTGTCTACAAGGCACTTCACTTCACCGTACGTCTTAATAATAGGCAACCAATTTTTCAGCTTACCTTCCAAGTTATTTATGACGCAAGCTCGGTCGCCTCTCTGCGAGCACCCTCCTCATACGGCCGCCTGCTTCCGTCTCGCGGTTGTTGTCCGCCGCTGACCCGCCGTTCGTTGACGATTCCAGCTGCTGCTCACGCTGCCCTCGCTACTGCTGCCTGGTTCCTCCTCCGTCTCTGATGATCCCGAGACACTAGATGTGTCCCTTGGGGACCCACCTCGTCTGGCCGAGTACCTCCTTTTCCGTAGCTCCTGTGCATTTACTTCCATCGGTTCTGCTTGATGTCCCTCCTTTCTGCGAAAGATGTACGGACATTGTCTGGCGAAATGTTCTCCCATCCCGCACTCGTAACATCTGGACCGTGGACATTTTGCTACCAGATGGCCCGCCTTGCCACACCCGTGGCACTTCCTCTCATCCTTCCTTGGCCCATTCTTCGACTTTGGCTGCCAATTTCTTTTCTCAGCCGTGAATGGTTTTTCTCTGACACTTGTTCTTCTACCCGGAGTCGCAGAAATTCTTGGTCTATTCGCCGAGATCTTTGTCCACTCAGGCTCATCTACCTCCATCCTGTAGCTCTCCTCTTCTCGGGCCCCTGTATCCACAAGATTCTGAGCGCATTCAAGGAACGTTTTCTCGGTAGGAAATCCTTCCTTCTTCCCTAACTGCCTCGCCAACTGCACCTTCCAGATCGTGGACAGAAATAGCATACGTGCGTCTGTCTCTTCCGCTGATACGATCTCTCTCATTTTTGCATTTAGTTTTTGATACCGCTCCAGCATGACTGCAGCGTATTGACCCGGTGTCTGCCGGCTCTGCCTCCGTTCACAGAACATTTGAAAAATGTCCTCCTCGATCGTCCATCTCCCTCCTCCATACGCCTTCTTCAACCTTTCTTTAATCACTGCCCATTCAGTCTCCTCATCGGCCTGAATTAAGTTCAGTACGCTTCTCCGAACACGCCGTGCCAGGGCCACTCGCAACCTTTTGGCATCCAGTTCTTCTAGACAATCCGCTGCCACCTGGGATTGAATGCCTGCCATGATCCCGTCTCCACCTTTGATAAAATGATTGAGTTCCCCGACATCGCCGTTGAATTTATCCTAATCAGAAATTTCTCTCCTGATGTCTTGCGCATTGGCCTTCCGTAATTTCATTTTTTCTAATTCATTAGTTTCTTGCGCAATTCTATTAGCTTCCTGTCTCGCTAGGTCTGCCCGCGCTAACGCTAGGGAGGAAGTTACCTGAGGTTGGAGTTCAGGAATCATCTGCTCCGCCTGTGGGGGATCTAGCGTCAAGGTCGCAGGCCTCAGGATGCTCGGAGCCTGATCATTCATGTTGGCGCACTTTAATACTATTCACAACGAATGGAAAGATAGCACAACGAACGAAACAACGAAAAAAAAATTTCTTTCCTATGCTTTTAATCCGTGTCCCGGGTTTCGGCACCACTTAACGAGTTCGAGACACATTATCTAAAAAAAAAGGAAAGGTTTCGAAATGAGAACGCACAGAGAGATCGGTTATAACTGACTTTATTGATAAACTAATCCTTCTTATATACTATCTGGGAGTTGTTTATCTTCTCAGTAGGATTAAGCTCTACTATTACCCGGCTATGGCACTTAACTTATATATATATATATATATATATATATATATATATAAAACAAAGTGTATATATAGTGTATATATAAAGGGTGTAAGCATGATAGTTTTTAGTTTCTTTATATTACTTTAAAAGCCAGAAGTAAGAAGTAAATTAGATAAAGCCCTTGTCTACATCTTGACAAATATGAAAGCAAACATTTCAGAAGACTTGTTTTGACCGTGCCTTGAATATGGAAACAATGAAAGAGATATATTTTAGTGTTGATCTAATCAAAAACATTAGAGGAAAGGAAACACTTTATAAGAAATTGTAACTAGGGCTTTCGGCTTTCCCTAATTGTATCCTTGGAGAGGATGTCCTGCTGGAGAAGTCTCTTCGGTTTACTGTCTCTTGGACAATCTGAGGACGTCCTGGCTCAGGATCTAAACTGTCAGTGTCCTTCCCCTCCCGCCGCCAGATTGAATTACACTGATCCTAATTCAAGGCTTCTCTTCGGACAGTTTTTGCCTTATTTTTCAAGCCACCGTTTGTTCCAACATAAAATTAAGTTAAAACAAAGTTCACTTTTTTTCCACTCCATCCCATTCTCTCTCCCTCTCTCACTTTCTCATTGTAATTTTCGTTATTACTTCCAAATATTTGCTACTTGCTATGATAATATTGTTTAATTTTCTTCATTTTGTTTCTTCAAATGTTTCTTTTATATAAATATTACTAACTTATTTTAATTTTTTTTTTCTTTCTTTTCTTCTAATCTGTTCTTAAAATATTGTTATTGTAGGTAATTCACATTTTTTTTTGTTCATTTTTTTTATTCTTTCTCACTTACTAAATTACTTGTAATAATTGATTAAATGTAATTATTTTACATTCTAAGACATAATAGCTTACAATATCTGTATTGTTATTCTATAGGGACTTGTCCCAGAATAAATAAAGCCATTATTATTATTTGAACAAAACTGTTAACAACACCTTCAGGCATGGTATTGATATTAGGTCAAGTAAGTGGCGTGAAGTCAAGAAA
Organism: Arma custos; assembly: GCA_037127475.1. Classification (NCBI taxonomy): domain Eukaryota; kingdom Metazoa; phylum Arthropoda; class Insecta; order Hemiptera; family Pentatomidae; genus Arma; species Arma custos. Next base: position 49,099,973 of record CM073764.1, on the reverse strand, counting down.
AAATAATTTTACTATGATTAATTAAGCATATAAAAGAACTTTTCCCACATAAAATCCTCCTAAGATGTGAGTTATTGCAATGAACAAAAACAAAATATTTTTATCCTTTTAGTGCCGTTCAATTTTATATTGCATAAATTAATTTGAAATGAAACTTATCGATTATTTATTTCACTTTATTCAACTTTTTTTTTACAACTTAATTGTTTATTGTTATCAGATGGTCTCGCCAAAGACTTCAAGCGAGAATGTCTCCGTCTCTAAGGAACCTCAATACCATGCTCTCCTCCATCTATTTTGGGGTCGAACTATTTTTTTCTATTTTATAGAGGATAGTTGTTTCGTACTCTACAAGTTATGTTATTGTACTGTCAGGGACGTGTTTAATTCTGGAAATGGAACAACTTCTCCAGAAGTCCATCTCGATGGCCAACAACTTCCTTTCCTCTTCTTTAGTGTCCATGTTTCGGTTCCGTAGAGGGTACACGACCGAACAGAGTTAAGACACCCAATAATTTTCCTACTTATTACTATATTATTTATTTCAGCTATATATTTGTAGTAATTCCCCTCTTCAGTAAGCCATCTTCAAAGATATTTAAATTCATAGTTTTTTCTATTTACCAATTTTCGCGGAACAAGACTCTTTTACCGAATATGAACTGAAAAATAATCACAATTATTAAGATTAAAAACTTATTATTTAATAATAAAAAAAAATTGATAGTAAGAAATTACACATTTATATCTTAAGAGCCTACTACTGAATGAACTAGCATATCTACTTAAAGATATTTGTAAGTTGACTTCCTCGTGTATTGATCTGCATTATAAATTACAAATGCGTATTGGAGTGGAAAGACCTGATTAAATATATACTTACAACTCTTAATATTTCTTACTGGATAATGATATATCTATTATTATTAAAACAATTAAGGGTCATTTTTTAAAGAAATCTCCATAAAACATTCTCATTAACAACAATAAATAACAACACCATCTCTTAGATTTTTTCTTTCTCGACAAAGATGCCTTGGAATACGAAGGAATATATATATATATATATATATATATATATATATATATATATATATATATATAAGTTACAAGGACAAATAGACGGTAAACATAAATAGTATGTAAGTTTAGGATTAAGGATTGTTATTATAAGTTGTAAACATTATAGACTATATATATGAGAGGTACGAGAAATAAAGTTTAGTTGTTATCTTGAAATTGTGTCGTTACTATGCCCAAAACCCTATTTTTTCAGTGAGTGTTTCAGTCTAATCATAACTGGTGCCGAAACCGGGGATATTAAAAAAAAAAAATATATATATATATATATATATATATATATATATATATATATATATATATATATATATAAATACGCACATACTGTTCGGAGTTCAAACTTTTATCTCTTTTCGCGAGTGCAAAGTCAACGGTAATTATTAATTATGTCAGAAAGCGAAGAGATAAAGAGGCTGGAATACCAATTAGCCCAGGCGGCCGTGGAAAGGACGAAATCGGAGGAGAAATTGAAAACGGCCAACGAGACGTCTCAGTTCGAACTCGTCAAGATGAGAACACAGAATTCCGCTTTTGTCCACGAGGTGATCAGTCAACTAGAGCTGTTCAACGGAGTTTTAGGCGATCTCGAGCACTTCATTAAAGGGGCTGATCAGATTAAAGAACTCATTAATCTGAAAAAGGAGAACGGCACACTGCAGGAATCCGACGTAGTGCTCTTAGAAGCGTCATTAGTTAGCCGAATTTCGAGACGAGTTCTCAATGCCATTCAGGGGAACACTACTCACCCTTGGGATGTACTAAAGGCGAGATTGAAAAAATTATATGGTGGAGGAAGATGGACACCGGAGGAAGATATTTTCTATATGTTAAAGGAACACAGGAGGCAGGGCCAAACGGAGGGAGAGTTCGCCGAAAAGTTGTTGGTGCTCTATAACAGGTTGGTGGACAAAATGGTAGAGACGTTCGGCCAGGCGGAAGGTGCCCAGCGTACGGCATTTGTTCGAGAAGTCTTGAAGGTCCCGTTAAATCATTACTTGGACCGCCCGGGCTCATTGCCACGAGAACGCGACTTCGTGGACTGCGCCCACGAGCTCATTGATGCCCACGAAAGGAATGGAGCCTGATTTGAGAGGTCAGAAGGAGAGTGGACAGAAGTGAGGTCGACGAGGAGGAGACATCAGAGCCCGCCGAGACGTAATGGTGGCGGCAGGCAGTTCGAGAAGAGACCTAATAGAGCACCCGAGGACCGTCGACGGAAACCAGAAAAGAGGTGCTATGAGTGCAACCAAACCGGCCACCTTGCAGCACAATGCAATCTCACTAGGTGCTACGAGTGTGGCAGGCGGGGACATGTACCACGAGAATGTCCAAGGCGTAATCCACGTCCGAAACAAAGAGGTCAGCAGCCGGAGCCTATGGAGAGGAATAACCAGGAATGGAGCAGGAGACGGACGCATAGAAGAGGCAGAGAGCAGTTTTCGAGCGCCGAATCTTCAGGAGAGGAGAGCATACGATCTGAGCGCAGTACTCCGGCCTCGAGCAGACATGAGGTAAGAGGTGGGAATTCCTGGAGGGGTGGCCCTTCCGGATCCGGGGTCGCGACGCGGCATCCTTAACTAGATTGAGGGTACGATGACGGGCGGGGTGACCTCTCACGCGAACTAATAATAAATAATCACGGGATGGACAGAGGAGGGATGAGGTTGCCCGTGGCGAAGTTGAGTGGGTTAGACGTTAAATTCCTTGTGGATACAGGCAGTACGAATTCACTAATTAGTAGACAAGGGGCGGAAAAACTAGGTATGTGGGGGGACGCAACGCCAGTGTAATTGCGAAATCTCTACAGTTAGTGGACGGTGTAAAACATTAGGGGAGGGGTATTTTAGTTGTAAAAAGTTAGTGGGAAGGGATGTACGGGTTAAACTTCATATCACCGAAGCCTTAATGCCGGGATACGATCTGATCGTGGGGTGCGACCTGTTGCAACAAGCAGGATTAGAAATGAGGGTTGAGAAAGGCCGCTGTCGATTTCGGTTAGGGGACCGGAAATACCAAACCAAAATGGTGGGTTCAGGTCAACGTGTCGAGATTAGGGCGGTTGAGTGCAGTCAGGAAGTTGTGGAGGACATCGTCAATCAGTACGCATGCGATAAAACAGGCGAAGACGAAATTCTGCCAACCACTGGGAAAACCGTACATCGGATTACACTTAAGGTAGATAGGCCGATTTACGTTAAGGACAAGAGATACCCCAAGCAATAAGGGAGATTATAGGGAAACAATTAGCCGAACTTTTGCAGCAGGGAATTATCCGGCACAGTAATTCTTCCTTTAATAGCCCTCTATGGGTAGTAGAGAAAAAACAGAACACACCTGGGGGAGGGAAGCAATATCGAGTGGTTGTGGATTATCGCAAGTTAAATGATGCGACGCAAGATGAGCGGTATCCCCTTCCTCTCGTTGAAGATATACTTGACAGGTTGGCGGGGGCGGTCATTTTTAGCACGCTGGATCTCAAAAGTGGGTACCACCAAGTTCGAATGGCCGAGGAAGATATTGGCAAAACAGCGTTTTCCAGGGAACGCGGACACTACGAGTTCGTGCGGATGCCATTTGGTTTAAAAGGGGCCCCGTTGACGTTTCAACGCCTTATGGACGAGTTCCAAAGGGGTTTGGGAGAGGATTTTGCCCAAGTTTATATGGATGACCTCATAGCGTTCAGTCGTTCGGAAGCGGAACATGTTAAACACTTAAAAGCTGTATTCTGCAGAGTCCGCCAATTCGGTCTTAAATTATCGCGGGAGAAGTCGAAGTTCGGTCTGCGGGAGATCAGGTTCTAGGGTCACGTAGTTTCGCGATCAGGACGCTTCATTGCCGGTTAGTGCTCGGGGCGTAAGGCATTTTTTAGGCATGGTGAACTACTACCGTCGGTTTATCCCAGCTATCGCGGAGTTGACGCAACCGCTGACGGAGGTACTGAAGAAAGGAAAACGGTTTATGCTTGGACAAACTCAGTTGGAAAGTATTAAACTTTGTCGGGAGGCTCTCACCTCACAACCCTTACTAGCTTTCCCTGACTTTCGACTAATGTTTCGAATTACTACGGACGCGAGTGAGGTCGCGATTGGCGCAGTGCTGTCACAGAATTTTTCCGAGGGCGAAAAACCTATCGCTTATGCCAGCAGGAAGCTAAACGGAGCGGAAAGCCGTTACAGCGCGATAGAACGGGAATTGTTAGCGGTGGTTTGGGCGATTGAATATTTTCGACCTTACGTCTACGTTACGTCTACCTTACGTCTAACTATAGTGGATGATGACGCACTGGAACGGATATTTTCAGAGTTCGCTGTCCCTGGTCGTTGTTGCCATATTTTCGTCGGGAATAAACTCCTTCTCGATAAATTACGTAGGTTGTGGCGTCAAGAGCGGATAGAGGTAGGTTACTCGATGGTTCGCTGTTTACGGGAGGTCGAAACAGTTTCAGATAAATCGAGACGTCAAATCGTTTCGGACCACCATCGCGGGGTCGATGAAACAATACGGGCCCTTAAACGGATGTACTTCTGGAAGGCTATGGGGAAGACAGTACATGAGTATATCGAGCGATGTTCGGTGTGTCAGAGAGCTAAATATGATAGACAGCCACCGGTAGTAGGGCAAGTAGTCTCTCCAACAGCGTCGGAGACGCTTCGTTTAATTCAAATTGACGTATACTCCAATGAAGGTCAATCGTGGCTTACGGCCATTGATTCGTTTAGCAAGGCCTATCTGATTGAGGAGAAGACTCCGGGAGCAGTCTGGGCAGGGGTGCTTCAATGGTGCGCGACGTACGGGGTACCGGAAGAAATCATCTCTGACTGTGGGCGCGAATTCGATAATGCCATGATCAGGGAGGAAGCCAAACTCTTGGGAGTTTCGTGGCGACTGAACACGCCTCATCACGTTACCGGCAGGGGCGCGGTGGAACGTCTCCATAACTGGCAGAACATATTCGCCTCTTAAGTTAGGCCGGAATTTGGAGCAGTACGAGGCTATGCCACGGGCAGTGATTGCCTATAATCACACGATACACTCAGTAACAGGACTATCACCCGTCGAAGTGGTGTTTGGGCAGGCGCGCCGAGATCGGGGGGATCTCATGACAGCTAACAACGAGGTATTACGCGGACACCTTTTGCATGTTCGCGCGGCTCGGCAGGGGTTGTGGCGTTCGGGAAAAACTCATTCGGGAGAAGTCGGCGAGAGTGGCCAAGGCCAAGAGTCCACACGAGAGGACAACTGCCATTGGAAACGGTCGTATACCGCCGATTAAGGACTGAGCGAACTAAAACAGCTGCACGGTATGATGGCCCCTACAAAATTATTACCATCCGAGAGCACAACCTCTATACTATTCGTGACATTAATTGCCCCTCCTGGGTTCGTACAGTGCATCTCGACCGTTCGGACCCGGAGGCTGCGCTGCAGGAATGAAGGCTGTATCTTCTGTTTTACTCCATAATGTTCATGAATCAATCATATTTCTTTCACTTTGTTTTTTTTTTTTCAGAGTTTGTTATTTAGTTTAGTGCTTTCAGTGATAGAGTGTCGTCAGTGCATTTTACGTTTTATTACTCCCAGCTTGTGGATTATTTTTATGTTAAATGTTTGTGTTATTTTTTTGTTCTTTTTCTTCTTTTTCTTAGTTTTAAGAGTTCTTCCAGGAGAAGGAACTGGAGGGGGGGGGGAGTTATAAGGACAAATAGACGGTAAACATAAATAGTATGTAAGTTTAGGATTAAGGATTGTTATTATAAGTTGTAAACATTATAGACTATATATATGAGAGGTACGAGAAATAAAGTTTAGTTGTTATCTTGAACTTGTGTCGTTACTATGCCCAAAACCCTATTTTTTTCAGTGAGTGTTTCAGTCTAATCATAACTTATATACATATATATATATATATATATATATATATATATATATATTAGATTATATGGATTTTTTTTTACATCTATTTCGTTTTGTTTTAGTGGGGAGTGAAATTGTATTGCAACTGTCATGCTTTACAACTTTTGTAGCTTTTTGTAGAAAGTAAGAATAATCGATGATTTAGATAATTCTAATACACTTGATGCTCAACCTTGCAACTTTTAATTTGACTAATAATCAATTTAAGAACCACCTGCTCATAGATTTAGTGAAAGAAGAAACCGATTTACGTACAAGAAGAAGTCATGTGTCGTCATTGAATATCGAAAATTATAGGGCTACTGAAAAAATATGTTATGTTAAATAAATTGCTATCACTTTTTTTTTGTTCTACTAATGTGTATAAATTAATGAAGGAGAAATTGATCCGGGTAAACCCACATCAGGGTTATTACTCACAGGAACCGGACTTCAAAATTATTAGTAATCTCACACTTGTGACTGTTAAGAACTGCAGTGTGGATCGAAAAATTGGTTTCCAATAAATAGTTGCTCACTTTTTTAAGAACTTATTTTTCGCATACATGAGGAACATACATATATAACACAAATCTGTCTATCCCTTTCCTACGAATCCACAATAATCAACCAGTCATAAAATAAAAATACTCATTAAGCTTCAATCTTTTTTAAAAAGTGGTTTTAATTAATTATTAGTAGGTGTGAGTAGAAGGGATCTAAAAGGTTAATAAATTAATTAAAGTTTAATTAGCTCCTTCTGATCGTTAAGCTGAATAAACCTTATTTACAGGGCTCTTCCCTTGACCCTTCATTTCCAGTCAATCCTTACTCCGAGCGATTAGTCCTACGTGACATATTTTTTCTCTCTTTTTTTTTTTTAATCATCCTCACTTATTGGAAGGGGTTGGTATTAGCACGAGGATAACCGTTGGTGTTGAAGGAGAAAAGCAATCATGGCAAGTAAATCTCCATTAAGGATATGTTTAATTGCTGGCAGTAGCTATCATGATACGAGAAATATATATTAGAAATAAGATTCGTTGATTTAATTCAATTATACTAGATACGAAATTAGGTTAAATCATTAATAAATTAGTTTATTAATTAAACCAAGTCTAAAAATAATTTTTCACAAATTCATCTCAATCATTGGGAAAATTTATGAAACAAGGTGATGCATTTCTTCTATATATCTAGCCTAAAAGCACTAATATTTTGTTTGTTTCGTTCTTTATTGCTTAATAATTTTCAATTCTTGTTATTTTTAACTCTCAAAAAAATGTCCTAAAAAAGAGGAATTCTCTTTGAAGTTCCTTAATTCGATGGACCCTCACTAACATATTCCTTAATGAAACCGTTATTTAGTCAGATTACAATTTTATCTTATTTACGAGGCTTTAATAGTAAAGTCCTTTAAATCATTGTATTTATATTTAAAAAAAAAAATAATTTTATCTATATATACGTTGAAGATCTCTTAATTATATTGTTGTTACTTACAACTCTTAATATTTCTTATTGGATAATGATATGTATATCTATTATTATTAAAACAATTAAGGGTCATTTTTTCAAGGAATCTCCATAAAACACTCTCATTAACAACAATAAATAACAACACCATCTCTTAGATTTTTCTTTCGCGACAAAGATTCCTTGGAGTACGAAGTAACGATTGTTTCTATTTCGGGAAAATACTTAAGTTTAAAAATACTACGAGATTAGCCTTTTTAAGTAATTAAAATGCCGTATTTTTCTTTTGCTTGTCTTATCCCTTCGCTTTTTCCACAGTGCTTTGGACAGGTTTTAGTAGATTTCTTGTTTCATAACAAAAAACATTCTGTTAAATTTGATAAATAGTTTAATTTAAGTCCAGGAATATTGATTATTGGTGTTACTGATCACTTTCTTGATCAGTCATCCGTAGAAACTATAAATTAAATCAAAACATAAACAAACCATAATCCGTAAGCTCACTGTCTGCTAATCAAAAGTTCTTAAATTAAAGACCAACCGTGGTAGGTAAATAATTTATTGTTGTCGGGCTTGAAATGACAATATGAGATTTCTATCAAATAATCTATGAGAAATCATTCTAGGGCTCACCCAGCCTCTATAGTGTGGGGGTTGGTGATTGGTGATTGATTTAAAACAATACATACCATTAAATAAACCCAGTATATATAGGTAGTTGTAATCACATAGGTAGTTATTTTATTTATTTTAGTTTGGGTACATTTCATGATGAGGATTTCTGTGTATCAAGCTATGTTCCCAATTTAGGGAATAAATAAAAAAGGTAAAAAACAGAAATCTTTAGTCTAATATACTGATTATTTCAAAATCGATGATAGTCATATACATAGCTACCGTAGCTAGTGTATCAGTATTACCTTTAGCCTCACATTACGGCGCTAGTGGATACCATTCCTGCAACGTTGTCAAGCAATGCAGGTCTGTCTTACCTTATTCCTTACCATTCCAAAGTGGTCCATCCTACCAAGCTGAATTTGCAAAATTACATTTAAGCATTTTTATGGAAGATTTTAGTAATATTACTTACTTACTTAATCTCTTCCTCTCTACCGCTTTAAGCAGTGTGAGGAGCCTGCATATAGAGCTTGATCAATATGTCTCGATCCTGAACCACCAACTTTCTCCTTCTCCAGTCCAGGCCTCTCTTGTCAAAGGCTTCCTTAACTCCGTTCCCCCAGGTTCTTCTAGGCCTTCCCCGAGGTCTTCTACCTTCCACTTTAGTCTCGTATGTGGCTTTAGCCAAACGATCATCCAACAATCTATGGGACATGCCATACGAGAGACATGTCCGAACCATCTCATCCTATGTTCCTCAACGTTGTCTGCTGCTTGTCGTATGCCCAGACTGGTTCTTATCATTGCTTTCCTCACCCTATCTCTTCTCTTTTTCCCCTCAACTCTTCTTAGATATCTCATTTCCATTGCTTGGAGTTGACTTTTATGCATGCTGGTGAGGGTCCAAGATTCACTTGAGTGTGTCAGGATTGGGAGAAAGGTATTTTTAAACACTGTTTTGTTGGTGCCTTTTCTAACTTCTCTTTTTCCAATAAAACTTTTCCTAAGAGAGTTGAAGCATTTTCCTGCACATTTTATTCTCTCTTGTACCTCTCTATCTATCCAACCGTACTCATTTAAATGGGCACCAAGATATTTAAAGTCTGCAACTTTTTCCACAGGGACACCGCTTAAGCGGACTATTCTGTCTTCTCGTTCTGCTCTCATTATTTTGGTTTTATCAACTTTTATCTTCATGTTGTTGTTTTTTTAGTTCCTCCTAAAGGACTCGGAGGTTGAACTGTAGGTTATTATATTCCTGACGACATTCCCCAGTTCCCTATACAGACTTTCTTAGACCCATTCCAATTCCTTTTTCCCCTAATGCATATATTAGGTCTTGCTTTTTGATTCTACCAAAGGCTTTAATTAAGTCCACGAAGCAGGTATAGACTTCTTTGTCCTTCTCTATTATCTTCTCGGATATCTGTCACAATGTGAAGATTAGTTCCTGTGTGCTTATATTCCTTCTAAAGCCATATTGCTCCTCACCCAGCACTGTTTCCACGATTGCCCTAAGCCGCCTTTCTAGGATCCTGGCGTAAATCTTGCATGGTACGCTAAGGAGAGAAATGGCACGGTGGTTTTTACATTCCCTATTGTCGCCTTTTTTTAAAAATGGAGACTATAACTGACACCTCCCATTCTTTCGGAATTTCCTTTCTCTTCCATATCAGATTCAATAGATGATTTAGCATTTCCATTTCCTTCTGCCCCATTTATTTAACCATTTCCGGGAAAATTCCATCTTTACCTGCTGCTTTCCCTATTTTAAGAGAGGCAATTGCATCTTCCACTTCCTCTTCACCGATGAAGTCGTCCTCCTCCCAATTATCTGCAGGTTCTGGTGTCCTTTCCATTTCAGCGTCATCCAGTAGCTGCTTAAAATATTCTGCGAATCTATTCAATAATATTAATTCAAAAAAATATCTTATTTTTACTCGTATATAAAAACTATAGTCTAAAAAAAATATTAAAATTAAAAAAAAACATTTAAATGTTACTAAGGAAATATTACAGAGTACAAAAAACATAAACTTAGACAAGAGACATAATATATAATTTCTATCGTCTGAAATTCTAGTATATTAAATAATTTTAGTATTCCTAAGATAAAGCCATAACCATTGTGCGAATAGGTGAATTATTAGCAAAATGTTTTAGAGGAATTGCCCTGAGGGCTACCTTTGTAACCTGTATTTTTTATATTAAGAAATACAGACAACAAACTCCTTAATGCTTTCTTTCTTGTTTCTAAATACACAATTATTATTAATATCATTCTACTAATACTTAAGCAGCCTCCTTCTAATAGTAATGGTCCAAGTTATGATACTGAAAACATATCATTCAAAACAATGGGAGAATTATTAGAAATCTAAGAAAATATGTGGCGTGATTTCTCTGTCTAGTGTTTTTAGAATTGTGTATTTGATATGAGCTTTATTTTTCTTTATTTTCCTATATCTTTGTCTTTATTCTTCTTCTTCTGTCTAACAGTGCTTATATTTGGGAAAAATTGAAGAGCACTTTTGTATTTTAGATTCACATGCTTACTTGTTTCAATTTTTTCCGCTCATTTTTAATAAATATACTAAAATACTAAAGTCTCTTTTGAGCTTTTGTTTTTCTATATAATATATGAAAGATCATATTTTAATTTACTGTCTAGTTTTATTTTTAATATATAAATCTTTTGATCTTACAATCTTTTTATTCACTTTAATATAACAAGCCCTATATAAGGAGGAAAATATATTTTTATCTAGTGGCATGTGGGTTTTATAAAACATATTTAATATACAAGATACAGGATTGAAGCTTTGATCTTATGCTCCCGAGATCCTTCCTAGAAAGTCTTTTAAGATGAGAAACACAAATATCAAATCCTAAGTGAGCTCTTTTACTGTTGGAGTTTCCTATATCAACTAATGGAAATAGGAAAAACACATCTCTGTGCAACAAAATTGAATAGCAAAATAAGTGTTACAATTGAGTGTTAAAACCTGGAGATTAAATCCTCCATTTCCACTAAATCTTTTTATGTACTTCTAGTATATAAAACTGTCGTGTCACAGTGTTTGTAACAGAACTCCTCCGAAACGATTTGACCGATTCTTATGAAATTTTGTGTCTATATTTTTCTATTTTTCATACTCCTAAGTGATATATTATTGATTAATCGTCGATCGTAGCAGTAGCGTGATGATGCTGCATTTTTGATATGTTGTAAGGGCATGTCTAAATTGTGTACATCCAAGTTCGCAACCGAAAAAGCGGACGGGAATACTTTTGGTGGCCGAAAAACTTCGGAATTATTTCAGTTTTCGGCCCGTATCTCCTAATAGGTGCGCTTTAGGGAAAAACACAAATAACCATTGTTAAAGAAGATTAAATCTTCTACAATTTGATCTCAATTGCAACTCTGTAGGTTTAACAGATCCTGAGTTATGTTGCAATCATATAATAAGTAACCGGAATCTTAGCTCTATGTAATATATAAAATTGTCGTGTCACATGTTTGTAACAGAACTCCTCCGAAACGACTCGGCCGATTCTTATGAAATTTTGTGTCCATATTCAGTAGGTCTGAGAATAGGACGTAAACTATTTTTCATACCCCTAAGTGATATGTGTCGGCTATTATTATTGATAATGTGTAATTTGAATCCTCCAATTATGGAATCTTACACGTTTGGTCATCAAAAATATCACCGGGAATGTTATTGAAGCTGGAATGTTGACTGAAACCTTTAAAGGAGAAGTCGTCCTGTAGCCACGTATTCCAATAATACCATCAGAATCTATAATACCGTTCAAAAGACTTCAATTTGATATAAGCTGGGCTTTTGCTATGACCATCAACCAGTCTCGAGGCCAGACAATGTCCATTTCCGGTTTGGGCCTAGAACATCCATGTTTCTCATATGGACAATTAAAACTGTGCATCGATTAGCGCTCAATTAAATTGAAATAAATAGTTATAATTTTAAAAAATATTAGTAGCCATAATTAAAAATTAACCATGATAAACCTCATTCATTAATCTAATGTTTATATTTTATCAGTTAGGTATTTTTTATATTATTTATTTATTATATACTGTACTTTGATGTAAGATGAATAAAATATAAAACAAAAATCGATTTAATTCATTTTTTCAATTCATCCATTGTTTCTTTAAAATTCAAATTTTAATGCAATATATTTTTTAAACTATTACACGGTTTGGGCCTAGAACATCCATGTTTCTCTTATGGACAATTAAAACTGTGCATCGATTAGCGCTCAATTAAATTGAAATAAATAGTTATAATTTTAAAAAATATTAGTAGCCATAATTAAAAATTAACCATGATAAACCTCATTCATTATTCAAGCAAATAATAATTATTATTAATAATTAAGAAATATTACCTGAATAGAAATAGCGGTAATAATAGTTTATAAATAAACAAAATGAGTTTACAAATTCATTATGAAAATTGTCACTATTTCAATATAGCTTTTTAAAAGTAAAATGAGAGTTCCATCTTTGTGCAAAAAATTTAATAGCAAAATAAGTATTATCGAGACCTGAAGATTGATTCGGATTGCGAATCTAAACTATTCCTGAATGCACACAAAATTTAAACAAAATCGGTGGGTTTTTTTTTATCCTATAGCTCTATTCATTATTTACGTTTGTTTCTTTAGTACAGCAACAATATATGCTATTACTAGGTCAATTTATGATACCTGACGCTATCACGTCAGACATTTTAATGATTTTTTATATATATTTATATATATATATATATTTTCATCGAAACGGTCCAAATGATTGCAATCTATTTCCAAAATTTCATTATCTTCGGATTTAAATGCGTGTACAGGATAACGTCCTGTTGGGTCAGCTAGTATACAATTTTTAAGTTATTGATATGATTTTCAAGTTTTTAAGAGACTTGTTTTTTAAGAGTTGGATTATTTTTTTTTTAATTAAACTTAGTAACGGAGATATAAATACTGTTCGTTACTGGCACAAACTAACACTGTATGTTGTCTGTGACGTGGGACTTAACTCGGACATGAGGGAGACGGATCCCCTAGACAAATGGGGATGATACAGAGGAAGAGCAGTTAGATAACTCGTAGGCTCTAACTCGCAGCGCTATCTCCTCCGTTCCTCCCGAGCTTGATATTTTTCTTCACCTCCAAGAGATAAGCCTCTTTCCCTCGACTCCTTCATGTCCGATTATTTGTCTGTCCTGGCCTTCCTGGAGAGCTCTGGCAGGTGATATGTCTCTCGGATGGAACAACTTGTAAACACCTTTAAATTCTTCATGTCTTTGCTACAAGAGTTGTACCCTAAAAGTATTTATTACTTTAATTATCCAATCAATTGAAGAGTTCCGCGTTATATGATTGAGAAATTGCGTATTTAGATTTAGATAAAAGCTTGGGAGAGTGGGGTTGCTAAGTACCTGGGGTAGTGTATGTCCACTATTCGATAAATTATTTATTCCATTAACAACAGTGAATACACGACCGTATGGTAACCAGGCTTAGATTGGTTATAACGGTTAATCGGTGTATGATATACTTCTATGATAAATATGATGTAGGTTTAAACCTATTTATATTACGCCAGAACCTTAGTTATGAGGCAATAAATTGCAAGATTTGACATAGAAAGATACTTACAAAAAGATACCTGTTACTATAACTCTAGGCAATGGTATATCTACTATGAATTAAAGACTAAAGAGTAAACACTATAGAATTTCATGCTCACAACTCTCTACTTTTCTCTACCTTCGTACGGTATATCGGAAGCATGTAAAAGAGAAGGTAATGTTGAGGGTGTAAGAATGCTCACAAAGAAGCCAGAGGTATAGTGGTTAGCATAAAAACCTACCACGCCATCTTGGTAAAAAAATGGCAGGTTGGCTTAGGTTAATTTTAAAGGGAATAAAAAATCCTTAGCTATACCGTTCTTCAGAAGGAACGTAAAATAAAATTTTGAAATTTACTCCTCTACGATGTCTGATACTCGTTAAATATGTCTATACTAATCATTCCTGGATAGGAAAAATTTTAGACTCCCACTGCAGCATCGTCATGTTAGCCATAGCAGATCCATGTTACGTTAATTGAATAAACAAACAAGTCCGCAATATCAAAATTTTATGTATTACTTATTAACTTAGGTCATAAATCAATCTAGTAATTTAGAAATAAAGTCGACTGTGTTATTTCTAGCTGACTGTGTGACCGAATTCAAACAGGCAAGATTCCTGTAACTATCTCCTATTCAGATTATTAACGATTAGCGCAGATCTGTCATCTTCAAACATATTGGAACTAGTAGAACTTGGGGAAAAAATATTAAATATTCTTTTTACTCCAGTAAGAAATGCCGATTCAGTCGATTTGAATCATTTTTGCTCAACGATATTTCTGTTGAAATTACTCAATTTCACGTTATCTCGAGAAAGATGGAAAAAACAAAATCCCGACATATATATTTAGATGAAGGCCAAAATGAAATCCTTAGAAGAGTTAAAAAAAATAAAAGAGACAATTCAAAAGCAGTCAGAGCTATCTTTCGAAAATAATGACATATTACTTAAAATTGAAAACCTCCTAAAGAGCAAAACAAACAGCTGGAAAGAGTAATGCTAGAGAACAGATTTTTAAAGGATAAAGTGTCAGTTCTAGAGGGTCGCCTTAACCACGCCGAGCAGTACCAATTAAAAAATACTATTAAAATTAGGGGCATCCCAGAAAAGCAGGGAGAGACAACTGAAGGTATTATACTAAGCGTGGGGGCAGGCCTGGGCGTTAAGTGAAACTGTGCCCCGAAGACCTGGACAACGCCGTACGGCTCAGGGCAAGACAAGAAGGAACTCCTGGCCCCATCATCGTCAGATTCGTGCGGCAAGCCCTAAACGACGAATTGTTTCGACAGAGGAAAATAAAAAGGGGCTTTTCCACTCGAAAGGCTTCTACTAGGCTGGGGTGATAATGATACGCACAGAGTCTACGTCAGTGAAGCAATGTCTCCTACTAACAAGCATCTTTACTGGCTAGCCAGGCAGAAGTAGCTATCTGCAAAAATTAAGTAAGTCTGGTTCAGTGGAGGCAGAGTCAGATGTAGACAATTTGACGGATACTCAGTAGTGACAATTAGCAAGCCTATTAGTGATCTGGACGTTTTCAGCTGAATGTCGCCCAATAGACATATTAACTTTTCACTTTTATTTTTTGATATACATTTTTATTCATTTATAGTTTTTTTTTCATTTAGGTCCGGAAAAAGTAATATTTTAAACTTATTTGCTATCTATGCAGTTTCCTTTTTATTTACAACAGTTGTTTATTTTTACGAATTTCTTTAATTTAATTTTTCTCCGAAAACTCAATTTTCATATTAATCAAAACTCTTCGCATCATTCACTCATTATGATCATTATTTAATTTATTCTTTACCCGATAAGTTTCCATTTTCTATCCACCAATCGTATTCCGTTTCCCCATCATTTCTCTCTCTCGTCCTTAGTCTAATGACTAATGTACTAAACTGTTGTCACATTAACGCACAATCACTTATTGCACATTTTGATGAGTTTCAGAAATAATTCCAAGATAACTTTTACCATGTCATAGCTGTCTCCGAAACTTGGCTCAAACATATCGTTCTTTCCTCTCCATTGTCCCTTCCTAACTATTCTCTCACACGTCATCACAGATCTGACCGCAGGGGAGGTGAAGTCGGTACATATATATATATATATATCTATGAAAGCCTTAAATCCTAAATCCTTAAATTCCTTCTTCAACCTTCCGCTTCAAGCTTTCTCCACCTAGAATACATATTTGTTGAAATCTTAACTTTTTTCTCTCCTAGTCTATATGCCGTACCACTTCGAATCCTCTCTTATTCAACTAGTCTCTACCTACACCAACATAATTATATGTGGGGACTTTAATATTAATATGCATTCGATTTCCAGCAATCAATCCTTTTTCACAAACCTATTATTCTCTCTCCATCTTTACCTCGTTCCCTACTCTCCTACCCATCACACCCAATTTTCGGATACCTGGTTGGACCTCTTAAAATCCTCTCCTTGTCCCAACAGCCTGTTCCGTTTCTTTCATCACACGATCTCATTCAAATTTCATATGGCCTACCAGTCAAATCCTTTACTCCCAAAACGGTGTCCTATCGCAATTTGGACCTATCCTTCGAATCTCTTCAATCTGATTTAAGTTCCATCAATTGTGACGTCATTTACTCCTATAGTTCCATCGACCAGATGGTTTCCACCTTGACGTCCGATTAGAGTATCGTCCGATTAGCCATAGCAGCATAAAGTGACGTTAAATGAACAAATAACAACACCTTGACGTCCAATCTGTAATCCATATTAGACATCCACGCTCCTTTAAAAACCCTAACCTTACGCCGTCCAACTGCCCCTTGGCTAACCCCTGAAATAAAAGAAATGATAAGGAAAAGAGAAGCAAGGAGAAAATTTTGGCGCACACGTCTATTAGTAGACTATGCAGTTTTAAACTACTTCGCAATGAAACTAAACTATAGAAACGCAGAAAATACTCTGACAATTACCGCCAACAGTATCCGGTAAACTCTGTTCCTTTCCAATCACGCCAGACAATCTCAATGGCCAAATTGAACCCAATACATCTCCTAAATCCTTATCTGTAGGGAATAGTCATCCGCTACCGACATGATCATATAAACTTTATCCCCCATGTATCATATAACGAACTATTAAACACCATTCTGAAATCCCGCACCAATTACTATTGTCCCGACAATATTCCTTTAAAGCTACTAAAATCCTGCCTTCATGTCATAATGCCCGTATTACATCATATTTATAATTTCTCGTTACAAAACTCCGTATTTCACATGCCTTGGAAAACCGCGTTAGTGCGCCCGCTAAATAAAGATGAAAATCTCTCCTCCCCAAATGACTTCCGCCTATCTTCCCTCTCTCTAACCTCTCAAAACTATTAGAACGCCTAGCTCAAAACCAAATTTCACATTTTCTAGAAGAAACTTCCCTCATTAACCTTCTACAATCCGGCTTTCGACGAGGCTATTCAAATCAATCCGCTCTCTTCAAAATCACCCATGATCTCCATACTGCAATTGAACAAAAAAATTGACATATCTGATCCTTCTAGATTTTCCAAAGCCTTTGACACAGTAGACGTCAATATCCTTCTCGCCAAGCTACGAAACTTACCTCTATCCAATAGTGCTCTAGGACGGTTCAAGTCTTTCCTTTCAGATCGCTCCCAATATGTTCTGGTCCCCGGTCAACCGCCTTCCCTAACCCTTCCGCTATCCTGTGGAGCCCCACAGGGTTCATCACTATCCCCCACCCTATATGCCATTTACATAAACGACCTTCCACTTCTAATCCATCATTCCCAGTATCATGTCTATGCCGATGACTTTCATTGAATTGAAATGGCTCTTCCCTTCCTACCGCCGTAAGTATGTCCTAGCATCTTTCCTTTACCAAGTTGTCCAACCCCGCCTAGCATCATTTTCAATCTCCTTCAATTCAAAAGCACAGTCCTTTCCCGTAACACCCGTTCTCGGTTCTCAGATCTATACACAGCATCCCACCGAACAGCAGCTTTTGACAGAGCTTTCCTTATCCGATCCTCCTCCCTTTGGAACTCTATACCTTCTTCCATTCGTCGTTCCAATAATCTTCCAGCTTTCAAACCCGTATATTCCAGCACCTATTATCCCTACAGTTCCCAAAAAATCTAAAATAGTAGGGGATCAGTTTTGACTTAATGTTCTCTTTATTCGATGAATGTATATATATACATGAGTGTGTGGAATTTGAACCACGTACATATGTATAATTAATATCATATAGATAGATATTTAAAAAAAAGACAAAAAGGAATTAAATGTAAATCTCTGATAATATTGTTTAATTTTTCTTCATCTTTTGTTTGTTTTTTTCTTGGCATAAATTTGATATATATGTAACCATAAATTGTTTCTCTTATATAATTATTATTAACTTATTTTAATTTTTTTTTCTTTCTTTTCTTCTAATCGGTTCTTAAAATATTGTTATTGTGGTTAATTTACATTTTTTGTACATTTTTTTTATTCTTTCTCACTTATTAAATTACTAATAATAATTAATTAAATTTATTATTTTACTCTCTAAGACATAATAGCTTACAATACCTGTATTGTTATTCTATAGTGACTTGTCCCAGAATAAATAAAGGGATTATTATTATTATTATTATATATATTTTTCCTGACTTGAATGGACACGTTTGACAATGTTTGATAGGAATCGTGTTTAAAAAAGAAAAGAACAATGAAATGCCAAACAGTAAAGCGGAAAGAGGACCTTACTTCTTCTCGGAAAATCATTGTAAAGTTAGAGTATATGAGCCCACCGCCAGTTTTTTTAAGCTTTTTTATTAACTTTGTGAGCTTTTTTTTTAAATATACAGAACAGGTGACACACTCAAACATATTCAATTTTTACACTCCACAAACACCAGTTAATAATCTTCCACCAACAGACTTCGATTAACATAAAATAAGACCTATAAAATTGAATATGTAATATATATATATATATATATATATATATATATATATATATATATATTGCTGTGTACTGCATGCGGGCGGCACCATGAAAGGGATGCTGTGCGGAGAAAATGTGTCATGTCGGGACACATGAAAGGGAATATGTTTGGGACAAAGAACAGACATTTTGGGTCCCTTATGGAGTTTTATGGTCCAAGATGGTGGAGAAGGAAGGAGAGGAGGAGAGAAGAAAACTCTTGAAAAACGAGGCTGAAGAAGGACTCTGGAGATAGACACAGAGAAGGAAGGAGGTACTCTGGAGACGAAGGTGGAACAGGAGGAGGTACTCTGGAGATTTACAGCAAGGAGGAGAGATCTGGCAGAAGATAGAGAATCCCGGAGGCAGCACGGCGAAGAACGGCCAGTAACCCAATCTCCCCTGTCCACAGATAAGTTTAGTTTATATCCTATAATGTATTTTATGGCAATCCTTTTTATATATTTAAAATCTGAATCATTAACCTTGTTGAAATTAAATAAATAAACGATACTTATTGTAATTCTTGTGATGCTCAAGTACCCCTCATAGCATTATTAATGGCATCCAGCTTGTGGGGAACTTACTATCCAATTTACTAATTTGAATTTGTTTAATTAAGTATGTTTATTAACTTTTGGTCTCAATAATTTTAAAATCACTTTTGGTTAATGATTCAGATAAATAGATTGAATTTTTTGTTTCTTAACTTTTTCTAATGACATAATTATAGTTGATTATTCTTATTATTTTATTTCCGCTTGGAAGGATTCAAACTTTTAAATTCAAAATGGAGTCTAGTTTATTGAATTTGTTAAAAAAAAATGAGGGAAGACAATAAAAAAGAGTTAAAAGAATTCAGTGAAAACATCGAAAAAAAGATGGAAAATATGGTGAAATAAATAAATACAAGTATAAACAAAAGTATAGAGGATATGGATAAGAACACGGACAGGGTAGAAGGAATAAAGAAGAAGGAAATAAACCAAGAAGAGGTAGTAATCAATAAAGAAAATTGCTCTTTTGAGGGACCTATAAGTAATTATGACGATCCAAGAAACAGTAAGATTAATTTAATGAAGGGTAACATTGCTGATGCTGAAGTACCTCCATCTAGCAGACCAATAAGTGAAAATACAAACTTTAATAATCATACATTGTCAAGAAACGAAGAAATGCCAATAGAAGGCCAATGTGGAATAGGAGACACTTCCATTGAAGAAGATTTCAAAGAGAACAGCCCCAATTCTGGATATGATCTTGAAGTACTCACAGATATAGGTTCTAAGGACAATAATGATTCGGTAAATAATAGTTTGGTTTCGACAAGTAAAGTAGAAATGCCAGATGGCCAATGTGAAATAGAGGACACTTCGGTGGAAAAAGATCTCAAAGAGGACAGTCCTAAACCTAGAAATAATATTGAAATGATCGCCGATATAAAATTGTAGGGAGAATCTTTTAAGGAATTTGTGTCTCTACATGAAACAATAAACAGAGTAGAACCAGGTGAAAATATTGCACTGACGGTTTATAAACACAGGGAATCTTTGAACACAGAAGTTTTAAAGTTTAAGTCGCCACATCTAGCTAAGAGCCAAAGAAAAAATCAAGGAACAATGGTAAAAGTGGAGAAAATGTATCGATTAGATCTCATTTTGTGGTTTATGCCACAAGTAAAACAATTAGCTGCAACTAGTGTACACTGCACTTTTTATCAGAAAAAATGTTATGAAATATATAATCATGGGATAGAAAATATAAAGAAAGTAAATATAAAAATTTTGATAAAGTTAGGAATAAACATGAAGAATGATATGGTAGCACAAAATGTTCTATATGGGACTGGAGATGTCCGAAATTACCTCAGGGGCCAGGTAAAGAAAAAGATTTAATATCTATACCGCCGGTTGGAATATTGTTTAATGAAAAGGATTGTCTCTTGATTTTAGATATCGGTTAAAAGAGTAGTTGATTATTTTTAAATGACAGAAAGATTCGAAAATTGTTTATAAATAAGAATAGTCAACTTTTTGTAAATAAAATAAATAGTATTAGAAATTGTTGTAATAATAATTTATAAAATTTAAATATTTTTACCATTACTAATGGACGCCATAAAATGCAAGACCATTAAAATATGTTAAAGGTATAGTAAGTGGTTAGGGCGAGCAGGTATACTAACTTATATAGGTCACACCCACACGTGCATAGGCGGCATGCGCCTCTATAAATAGTTATGTAGTTCAAACGAACCCGCTGTACAGGTTGTGAAATATTTTTGCCAAGGGTAGTGGACATTATCAGGTACCATAAGGGTACACTTGCTAGGTACCCAATATTGAAGGCAAAAGAGGCCGAACTGGCAATCAAAAAAGATAAGATTCAAACCTTTTTGTACAATCGATATTTTTTGTATATTATAGCTATTGTTTTATATATCATCAATATTAATCTTAACCATGTATGCAAATTATAATATTATAGTAAAGGTAAAAATTGTCATAAAAGTAATTGTCAGAAAGATAGACGTATACCCGTGTATGAATTTAGTAAATAATAACATTGAGATGTGTTAAGACGCAGGACACTAGGTTAAGCCTGCACTATGCAACTAATTTAATAAAACTAGTGGTATTATTGTTTATTTAAGGTTGGTTAGCTATTCCCCTTGTTAGACATTTTTATTATTATAGTTAATATTAGAACCATTAATTATAATTCAACATTACAATAATAAGCCGGTATACTCTATAACTATTGAATAATGATATTGAAGTATGTTAATAAGAATATATATAGACGTGTAGGTTCAACTAGTCCATACTATTGATTTAAACAAAACTAGCGGTATTATTGTTCATGTAAGGTTATTAGGTATTCCCCTTGTTATCCAGTTAAACGATCAACTTAGATATTGAAACAATTAATTAAAATAGACCATTTGAAGAACAAGCGTTTGCACTCTGTTACGGTAAGATTTAATATTGAAATATGTATAGTAAAAATAAGTGTGACACGTAATATTACTTAAGAATATTTAACTCATTTTATCATGTACAACTATTAATTCTAGTTCATTACCGATGTATATAACAAAACTCTGTAAGTAAAGTATTGTAAAATATATAACAATAAGTAAACTTGTAAAGATCTTCAAACAAATTATTTGTAAAGATGTAAGGTATTGCCACCTATATATATATAACATTTGAAAAATTAGAACATTTTAACATTTAGAAAAGAAAAGAAGTCTCTCTTTGTTCAACATCTTTTCTTTTTCCCGCAAACCCAGGGATAAAGCTATGTACTGATGCGGGCGGCACCATGAAAGGGATGCTGAGCGGGGAAAATGTGTCATATCGGGACACATGAAAGGGAATATGTTTGGGACAAAGAACAGACCCTTGGTCCCCTTATGGTTTTATGGTCCAAGATGGTGGAGAAGGAAGGAGAGGGGAGAGAAGAAAACTCTTGAAAAGCGAGGATGAAGGGGGACTCGAGAGAGAGACACAGAGAAGGAAGGAGGTGCTCTGGAGACGAAGATGGAACAGGAAGGAGGTACTCTGGAGATGTACAGCAAGGAGGAGAGATCTGGCAGAAGATAGAGAATCCCGGAGGCAGCACGGCGAAGAACGACCAGTAACCCAATCTACCCATGTCCACAGATAAGTTTAGTTTATTTCCTGTAATGTATTTTATGGCAATCCTTTTTATATATATTAAAATCTGAATCATTAACTTTGTTTTGATATTGAATAAATAAACGATCCTTATTGTAATTCTTTTGGTGCTTACGTACCCCAGATACACTATTTATTTATAAATAATATATAATAGATAAGTAAATTGGTAAACACAAGAATAGACCGTTGGAAAGGAATCCAATTAAGATTAAGTATTATAAATAATAATTTGAGTACTCATCCTAAATGAAACTCTGGCATCCCAAATATCAATATATATATATATATATATATATATATATATATATATATATATATATATATATATATATATATATATTCAAGATATATTTAAGAGTAGAAACATAGCAAAATATATATATATATATATATATATATATATATATATAAAGAAACAAAATAAAAGCACAAACAAATAAATAAACAAAGCAAAATACAAAATGTAAAGCATATACTTGGAATAAATTATTTTAATAAATTATGGAATGAAACATCTTTAATTTCAAATCAATTTATATAACGTGATTTTAAATAAATATTTAATTAATTATTGTTCAATGATTTTTAAATAAATTAAATATTTGGATAATACGAGTATTATCCGTCATTTACTAGAGTTTCAGATATGCTTGCGTGCTATCAGATAAGTTTTCCTTAGTTGTGGAAGATATAATTCTACTCAATACCTTATTTTCGAATATCTGAAAAGGTATTGTTTATCTTGCTAACACATTTCACATCAATATAGAACAGTTTGAAGGATGATAGTTTTATAAAATTTAATTTTTAAAATTCGGGGGTGAGCTAAGTAAATAAAGTCTAACCCTGATTTTAAACGATGGCATAAATACTTTTGCTTCAGCTAGATTTACAAATCACAAACGTACTGAAGTATTGGCAATAGATTAAAACCAATTATTGTTTAAATTCCCTAATGAGTTTTAAATAAATGATTTAAAGTCTAAATGGAAAGAATTTTAAAAACTAATCCTTAAAAAGTTCAACATCTACTATACAAATGTGGAAAGTACAGAACTGCTCTCATTACTCGTTTCTACAACTTCATGTCTAAAAATGATTCCCACATAAAACCTAAGGAAAAAAAACTACACCGCTTAGCTGAGCGAGATCCTTTACAATTGTGCATTCGCTAAAATGATTATAAAACTCATTAATTTTGTCCGCTAAGATACAATAGCTCGCTAGAGTGAAGCACCTAGGAGAGTCCTTTCAAAGCCAAAGTTGCCTACGAACGACTTAAACCATAATCGCGCTCTCATTGACTCCTCAAATAGTGGTTTTAATTCAAGATTCATAAAGTAGAAAAATTAAGCAATTTATTTATTTATTTCATCGCATGATATTTATATTATGTGTTTATACATACATGATTTATAAATATAATAAAATATGTTTATATATATATATATATATATATATATATATATATATTTATATACATCATACTTATATATAATAATATACAATACATATTATAAAGTCCAAAGTCCACCGCCGCGTCTGTCTGTCTTTTCGCGATAAACACAAAAACTACTGCAATGATTTTCATACAGTTTTCTTCAGTATGCTATGTTTTTACTCTTAAATATATTTTTAATATATATCTTGATATTTGGGATGCCAGAGTCTCATTTAGGATGAGTACTCAAATTATTATTTATATTCCTTTATCCTATTTGGGTTCCTTTCCAAAGGTCTATTCTTGTGTTTACCGATTTACTTATCTATTATATATTATTTATAAATAAATAATGTATCTGGGGTACGTAAGCACCAAAAGAATTACAATAAGGATCGTTTATTTATTCAATATCAAAACAAAGTTAATGATTCAGATTTTAATATATATAAAAAGGATTGCCATGAAATAAACTAAACTTATCTGTGGACAAGGGTAGATTGGGTTCATCCGGGATTCTCTATCTTCTGCCAGATCTCTCCTCCTTGCTGTACATCTCCAGAGTACCTCCTTCCTGTTCCACCTTCGTCTCCAGAGTACCTCCTTCCTTCTCTGTGTCTATCTCCAGAGTCCTTCTTCAGCCTCGTTTTTCAAGAGTTTTCTTCTCTCCCCTCTCCTTCCTTCTCCACCATCTTGGACCATGAAACCATAAGGGAACCAAGGGTCTGTTCTTTGTCCCAAACATATTCCCTTTCATGTGTCCCGACATGACACATTTTCCCCGCACAGCATCCCTTTCATGGTGCCGCCTGCATCAGTACATAGCAAATAGATAGAGTGATTCATGAGGAAGATTTAGCTATATAATTTGTTAAAGTTGTGTGTAAATTGGTTGTTATATAACCTGCATAAAAGGCCTTGTTCCGCCTTATTAAGGCAGACCTCCAAGTCACCCACCTTAGTTTTGAGCGCCTTGTTTTCTGATGTCAGGTCCTCGGTGAATTTGGCTTGCCCTTCGAGGTGGTTCTCAATTTTAGAAAGCCGGTCATTGAGCTCGAAGCTGAGCTTGCCATATTTGTATAAGACGCTTTTAGTGGCGTAATCTCTATATTCATTTTGTTTACCGCCGCTGCTAGAATATCACTCGCTGACGGCTCCGATACTTCATTCACAGGACTTCTAGTCGGACTGGTTTTTTTTTCCTGCAGGCCAGATTTTTTCAATTGGTCACAATTATTGCAGACCCATTTATTTTTTATTTTTCGCGGCCTCTAATTCCTTCTCGTCGATATTGACACATCGAGCGTGAAAAATTATGCGACATTTAATACATGATAAATTATTTTTGTCATCTCTGGTCACATTTGATTTGCAGATTGAACATTGGGCCATTTTAATTTGTTTACTTGATAAAATAAAAAATTATAATAATGACTTACGCTTGAATGTTTCTATTATTTGTAGGTCCTAGCGTACTATAATCCTCTGTAGCTCTGCGATTAGCTCTGTATCTTCGCTCGCCACTCACTTGTAAACAATTAGTTCCACTGATAGTTAAACACTTTAACACTTCTAAACAACGATTATTTGACCGATTAATTGAAAAAAAGAAGAAAAAAGATCGAGAGAAAATGAAAGAGCAAATGAAGTAAGGAGAGAGGTGTTGACTGTGTGTGGCCAGAATAACACCTATTACATTATGTTACATTTAAACCTAATCAACATATTAGACGCATTAAATTGATGCAATCCTACGACAGACAAAACATGTATACATAATATGCCCTACTATCCGGGTCGCTAGTTTAATATAATTAATAACAGTACTTGTTCACTGGAAAGAGGAAAACATATGTTAAAGCATACATTTTATGCTTATGAGGGATACAGTTTATGATTATCAAATGTACGGAAGGCAAAGATCTAAATTTATTATTTATATTATTATCACTTTGAAATAAGAAAATTGGATAACATAAGGATCGATCCATAGTAGACATTAATAATATGCCTAAGTAGTTTAGATATTTTAATTTCATTGTTAATAAATAATATTCTAGAAAAAAACCTCAGGCATATACTTTATTGTAAAATACATTTGAATTTATGCTTAAAATACATCTGTCACTTTGCTTTATTTAAAATTCCTTATATTTAAATTATTGATTGTAAGGAATATCGTATCTCTAGGTTTCGAATTCGTGACTACCTGAGGCAGAAAAATTATTATTATGTTAACAGCCACCAATCGATTCGGGGATCTGGAAATATTCCTGATGCTCTCCGTCCAATATTAAGGAAAGACTTGGCGGCAAAGCGAGATCTCGACCAAATCACCTTCTTGGAGTGTTTTGGCTTGGAAACTGAGCAGTCCTTACCTTGTACTGATACCTTAGTTATTTTTTATTATTTAATTTATCTATCTTCATATTTTTAATTATTATGTCTTATTTTTCATTATAAATGAAATCTTAAATCCCGTGTATCATTATTGTTCATGAACGTCTAGAAAATGCATATATCTGCTATGGACAACGCATGACTTCCTTAAACTCAAACACCTGATAAACTATGAATCAATGCCTCAAATAGTGACCCTATATCACGGTTTTTAAAAATATCTGCTTGTAACTTATGTATCAAATTATACCGTATTACAGACTACGTAAACCCCCCTTTCTATTTAGCGGAAGATAAAAAGCAGTTTAAAGTTACAAACAAAGTATCACTTCCGGCTTATCAACCACAATTGTAATCCATCAAATTATTTGCATTTATATAAGCTGTAAAATAATAATAAACTAAATTATTATTTCCGGGTTATTGCTTGTTGTCGTAACTAAATACATTTTTTTCATTTACATAAAATTTGTTATGCAATATTGACAAAGAAGCCGATCATATTTATTTTTTTTAAATCTCAAATCTCTTTAAAATACGTACCACATTGACTGCCAGTTTTAACCGCCCAAGTTTATTATGTTCTTTATCAGTATAATATATCACATATTAACTTCATTTGATGTACAAAGAAAGTTCAAACAATTGTCCAGTTTGTAATTCCGAAGAAAAAGAAGACACTCTTCATTTCTTAGGAACCTGTCATGTATATGGTGAGATCAGAAAGAAATACTTTGGGAGAGAAACTTGTGCCACTGAGAAGATTTACTTAGCTTATTAAATGGCGCCGATTGGAAAGCGTTAAATCATTACATGCTGGAGACCATGTCGCGAAGATCGCGGTTAATTAGCCAATAGATAGACGGATGGATGTTGATACAATCAAAGATTGAAGGGGTAAAACACTAAAATAGGGAAACAGGTAAAAAAAAAATAATAATAGATATAAAAAAATAAAGTTACAATAGTTGAAATATGAAATATGCTCTATGAACTATTAAAGGTTTTAATTGAATTAAAGCATTAATTTTATTTTTATTATTAGATGCTTTAATAGGATTTATATATTAAATTTCTTAATTGTTCTTATTTATGTATATACATTTATATTTATTTATACTTATTTATGTATATACATTTATATTATATTTATACTTTTATATTTATATTTATTTATACTTTAGAGATAAGAAAAATAAATAAGATTGTCTAACATAGACCTCGACAGACGGATTATCCGTTGTCTAGTGTTCTAGTTAAAAAAAATTTAATGATTTTTTACTGTATATATATTTATATATAAATAAGAACATATATACATAAATTAAGAACTGTATATACATAAATAAGAACAATTAAGAAATTTAATATATAAATTCTATTAAAGCATCTAATAATAAAAATAAAAATAATGCTTTAATTCAATTAAAACCTTTAAAATATATATATATCTTTGTATTTTTTGTAACAAACACGTTCAAAATAATCAAAAAAGGTATGTATATAGGAAGGGAAAAGGAACCTGTTTTGCCTTTCTTTACCCGTTAATGCAATCCATTTATTTTTGTAAGATCAATGCAAGATTAGGATACGCAGATGAGCTGAAATGGGGCCTATTGGGATACGGTGTACGACCACAGCGTTCCCTGGGCCTAAGCCGAGTTGAGTCACGTCTGGTCGGCAATCTAAGTTGCCCTTCCAGTTCTTATATTCATGGTCTTCCATTCCCGGGACTTAATTTCCTCTTGCCCAACTTGGTGATGCATTGCCCTTCTCTGGCAGACTTGGCTTCCTCTGTCAGTGAACGATTCGACCTCCCCGCCCCGCTACCCCTTCCTAAAGTTCTTAGGAGCTAAACCGATAAACACACATGAACTAGCTGTATACACATACACATAGAACTTTAAACAATCGACTTTCATTTTTCACTGAATTCTATTCTTTACTGAAGAAATGAAAACCTTTCTATCTTTTTCAATTGTAATAAACAGAAGAAAAAAATTTAGAATTTTTTCCGAAATGACGATTACCAGATCGAAAACAAATATAAAATCCATATAAATTTATACAAGATATAAAGTCTACGGCGTTGACACAGCTTAGCCGAAGTTAACTAACTTTGGTGACTTAAATGAAGTTGAACAAAATAGTATCCATAAAAGCACAAGAAGAAACACAACTAGATATAAAACATATCTATATCAGTTTGGTGTATTCTAAATGATAACTATGAATTATATGAGAAATATGAGATATGATAAATACAAATCAAATCAGAGCAAAAAATAAAAATATTAGATATTTGTATGGTTGCCAATTTGAAAGTTTTTCTAACTCCCAATCTATAACGTATAACACATCGAAATCGGAGTTAAGTTGTAAAATCAACTAGTTATAATATTGCAAAGCTGATAAAATTAAATAACTCTCGATGTCCCAAGGGCATAGCTCTAAATTCAATTAATTCTTCTCTTGATGGCTAAGATAGCTAAAGCGAAACAATTTTTAGCAAGTTGATTACTATAAAGCTGAAAATTCATCATAGATTTTCAAAATAGCACCAAAGGATAAAAATCGTTGAGCTGCAGTTGAAAAAAAAAACTGCAACACCATATTTTAATGAAGCTTGTTTTGGTTTCAGTTCACGATAAAGATTGTACTAATCCTGAGATAGCACGATATAATTTTATGAATAAAATTTTCATCCTGTAAGTAGATGGGTGAAGATCCATCTTACTTCGGATCCTCCAATAATAGAAAGAAGTGTAATGGTAGTCAACAGCCTAATTATTCCAAGAACGCAGTTTGAATAAATGTTTTCCGTTAAACTTCGAGGTTTTTATTTGGATTAGGATTTCCGGGAATATTGGGTTAACCGGGAATTGAATATACATTTGTATTTGTCTGGCTGTGGTTTGTTGAAATATTAATGATTGCAGATAGGAATTAAAAGGATAATGCTGAATTAAAAGGTATTGGTAATTTAAACTACAAACTTTCAGCCAACGTGTCGATGTCATAATCTAAATTATTTAAAAGGATTATGAAATTAATGTTAAGATGCGTTTACACGTGAGAGGAACTCGCCGAGAGTGCTCTCAAGAGTAAGTCGCAGAGCCCTTTACACGGGAGAGTGAAATTCACCCTAGTCTACTCTCGCAGAGCTACTCGCCATGGCAACTCTCGAGAGTCCCTTCAGACCGTTTACACGTGCGATTTCTATTAGTTCTGAGAGTAACTTCTAATTGTAAACATCTCGTGATTCCAGTTCAGTGCTATCAGTTCTAGAGTTATTCCTACTAAACATATACATTATTTGACGTCTTCAAGGAAAAGAGAAATAGCAGCGGCTTTGATGATTTTGTGTATGTCAAAGAAAATGAATTAAGGAGAAAAAAAGGTTGGTCAGGTCTTGGGTCCAAAGACGGAATGATTTAGGCGCTTACCACACATTGACCCGGGAATGGGAACTAGAAGACGCCCAGCAATTTAGAATATTGTGAATTTTAAAATGTTCAAGTTTTATTGTTTATCTGAAATAAACTTACCTGATTTCTCAAATTGTGGATTTTTCTTTCCATTGCATTTGTATCAAAATTTGTTCAAATTGTTCAATTTTTGAACTCTACTTTTGTAATCTCGCTCCTTAATGTCCCAAAGGATTGGGTGAGACTCGTCATATGCTTCGATGAGCCTGCAAACTTCCTCGTGCGTCCATTTTTTTGGTAAAGACATTCTTGAGAGTACTCTCGGGAAGTCAAACTGGAATTGAATGTCTGAGAGTAACTATCAGAAGCGTTTACACCTCCTACTGTGACGAAAGAGGGGAACTCTCGGCGAGTCCTTCATGATATTTTTTTTTACGTTGTCAGACCCATAAAAACTATTTCTTAAATAAAATGAGCATAAATTAACGCTAATGTTCCTGACAAACAGAACTAAGGTTCTTGCTTATGGCAATAGCAATGCACATTATTGGGAGCTAGAAGGTATTTTTCGGAATAAGGTGAGAAAAAACTGTCACACTACTATATGGATACTAAAATAACTTAAGAAGTGTTGGGTTCAGTAGATAGTAGAGACAACCGATTCCAAGCCAACGGTTTTGCTTGGAGGTGATTTGGCTTCACACTCAACCGCCAGGATTTTTTTACCAATTAACGGTATCCCCTTTTGAGTGGCTGAGTAAGTCCCGCACTCTGCTGATGATAGTAGCCCAGTGCTCCAAACACTAAGCTGCCCCGGTTTCCATCAAATCTAATTAAAAAATGAAGATTTGTTTCATCAAAACCAATAGCCGTTCATGTTTCTAAGACGCTATTATGAATTTTTTTTTTTAAGAAGTTAAATATCCGAGAGCTTATGTTTTAAAATGATTTATGTACCATTTGTTTCGAAAGAAATATCTAAATCCTCTTTTATATTCCTTAAAGCTCTGGGTAATAAAGGAAAACTTCGTGTTTTGAAGTTATTATAACGGTTTTGGCTTAACTCGTTAAGATCCAGAAGCATAAACGCAAATTTCCTTTGGACTAAAAGTAATCATCTAAAACAAGGTTGTGGAAAAGGAATTTTTCTTAATGATCCTATGAAATTGATAAATTATAATGTAAACAAATCATTGTTTGAACGATATGATGATTATATTATATAAAAGTATTTTATAATATTTCATTATAATCGAATTAGTGGGTTTATTCGATATTATATTTTGTACGGATGCATATTTTGAAATATGAAGTATTAATAAACTGATAAGGAAGGATTTTGTTTCACTATTACATAAATATAAATTCATTGTGCAATAAATCTCTATTCTAATTAAGAAAAATAGAAGTCTTATAATCCCGAAAGTTCAATCCTGAAATCAACAATCGCTTCTTACTTCCATCCGTCTAAACCTAGACCCCTAGTAGCCATTACCGCCATCATCCTATCTAAGTATTGGTCTATCCTCGGACCTTACCAGTCGACACTGCACTAAGCAACTTTGAATTCATTTGTTACTAAATTCACAAGCTCATATCAAGCTCCCCAATACTATCACTTTAAATATTTTAATTGGACCGATGCTCTGCAATACCTTTTATATTCTACAGTAAACTCGTCCTTTATTTGGACTGAATAATCTACGCAACACCCTATTTTCGAATACCTTTAGACGTTCAACTGTTTAAAGTTAGCGTTTACGTTTCAAAATAACAAAGAATAGTTAAAAGGGCATATTTTTATCATTTCAAATTTGTAAATTTCAAGACAAATGTTGCGAACTAAGTAATGCCGTGGCGGAAAATAGCAAGCATTTCCTACAGTTAACTAGTTTTTCTAGTTATGTATAATAGTTAGCATGCTCTGCAATTTCGACCAGTCTTTTTTTTTTGGCCGAATAACAAATATTCCAAAACAAATTAACTAATTAAATTCATATTACCTTATTTTTAAATTATTGCTCTCTATTTGTTCTATGCATACAAGTATTTCTTCTTCAAGGTACTTAAGAAGTAATCTATTAGTAAATATATATATTGCCGTGACGTCGGTGATGATTGAATCAAATTAATCTGTTAATGTCCGGAAATGGAATATGTGGAGACCCTCCTGGGTAACACTCCTTTTATTGGAGG
The DNA here is from genome assembly GCA_037127475.1 of Arma custos. Taxonomy (NCBI): domain Eukaryota; kingdom Metazoa; phylum Arthropoda; class Insecta; order Hemiptera; family Pentatomidae; genus Arma; species Arma custos. Next base: position 49,068,121 of record CM073764.1, on the reverse strand, counting down.
TAAAATCTGGCGGTTGAGCTTCATTTTTGAACTCAACCATTTTCTTAGAAACAGTACAGCCTCTACCATGTACTAACAACTAGTCTCTTCATGAGCTATTTTTTTATCTAGATCGAGTAATATACCATAGTTTGTCCTCACCTAATCCTGAAAAATACCTTCCGAACCTTTATATTGTCATATAAACTTTTATTCTGTTTGTAAGAAATATTATCGTCGATTTATTGTAATGTTGTTGAAGTGGCATAGATTTCTTCTAAACTTAATATATTCGAAATTCAATATTCTATACCTTATTCTGATAAATGAGAAGTAATCTCAGTATCAAAATCCAAATGACTGAAAATATATTAAACGAAATAAATAACAAAAATTGATACAAATAACAAAATTAATAAAAATAACAAAAATTAATACAAATATATAGTTAGAAAAAAATACCTGAATAAAATGAATTAATGATGCTTCTTTAGACTCTTGATATGCAATGTTATGACAATTGAACTATAAAACATATGTTTCAGAAAGGTTGTACTTCATTAGTAGGTGTAGGGTACATTATTTCTCCTACATAATCTACCTATTGTTGTTTACTTGTTTGTTCATTTAACGTCACTTTATACGGCTATCTTACGATGCTACATTGGAAGATCTAAATTGTGTCTCTCCAGGCATAATTAGAATAGGGATTTTTAACAAGTACCTGATATCGTATAGGCTTAGGCCCCCCGTTTGACGTCCCTTCCGAATGACAGCATTTACCAAGGATATTTTACTCCCTTTAAAAAATCCTAGGGCCACCTGTCGGGACCCTGCGATCTAGGGCTTAGTAGTTTGTTATAATAACCAATAGACCACAAGTCGCCCCATCCTAACTATTTATAAACTTTTTTACAAATATATAGATATATATATTTGTGAATATATATATATATATTCACACATGAATCTTTAACCTTGGTGTAACATATTTATTTTACATAGATATTTTTTTTAAATATTTGCCTCGCGATGGCCAAAAGGATTTCGGATAGACAGCTAGGCAATGGAGGTATTGGAGCCAGGAGGGCTGAGATATCCAGAGGTTAAGGTAGCCCTCGCCTCAGCTAGATTATGTAAATATCAAAGGATTCCGAGATAAAAGTGCTCGATCCGGGATTAGAGGACCCAGGCCCAGGACCCAGGACCTGATAGGAATTACCGAGGATATGTGTAAGATCCGGTTTTAGTCCCGTTGCTAACTCACTTTTCCATTCTCTAAGGACATCCTGGAAGAAGGAAAATTGGGTTTGTGAATCTCGTTGGGGGTCACATGTTTAGGAAACCTCGCTGGCACAGTTTCCGAGAAAAGAAGCTTTTGTTCTCCAGTTTCACTTAGAACATGAGACCATGGCTTCATGACTGAAATAGGAGAGTATTTCTGAATATAAAATTCTTTAGCACAACAGATAATTTCGTTCTAATAAAATTAAGAGAAAATGTACTCATGTGTATAACTTATATTCTTCCAGGAACAAAACATAAAAAAAAGAAAAGAAATTGAGGATGAAATGACTCGCACGATAACTGGGTTAACACTGACTGTATTGCCATCTTGAACCTCTATACATAATATTTACATATTACAGCTGTTACAATGGCCAGCTCTATCTTAGCGACTATGCGATCATCAGTCTTAACTCCCCCCTACCAGTTTCTAAATCTACATATATATCTGAATGAGAGGAAAATAGTTGACTGGATGATAAAATGGAGAACGGAGATAGTTGGGGGGTGCAGTAAAAAAAAACTGAATAAGTACTTGAAATACTTACTTATTACTCCATACTTATATTTTCATTTTGTTTACATTTCTAACTGTCATTCTACGAGATATCTTTCATTTCTTTCTACATATTCATGTATTATTATGTCTCATACAATTTACTTATGTAACCTCTAAAAGTCCGTTATCATACATTTTATACCGTTAATTTACTAGTTTTTTCTAAATCCTTCCTGTTCCAACCTTTTTTTTTATATATTAATCTTCTCATTTTGTATCTTTGGTTTACCTCCTCTTTTTTATTTCCCTTTATATTATTTTTACTTTTCTATCCTTTCTGTACATTTATTTTCTGTATTTTATTTTATATTCGTTATCTTTAATTACTATATCTGTCACAATTTTAATTTCTGTTCATTATCTTTAATTTTATTAAATCTGTCTATATCTTAATTTTATTATATTCTGTCACTTTTTTAATATTCGTTATCTTTAATTTTCATATATGTCACTATTTTAATTTTCTACATTACATGTCACTATATTATTGTTACTGTAACGTTTTTTTATATATTTTTTGTTCTGTTTGTTTCTCTCTCATAGCCCTGAAGATGACCTACACTTTAGGTCGAAACGTCGGCACATAAATATAAGTCTAGTACTTATTCAGTGTTTTTTTTTTTTTTTTACTGCACCCGCAACTATCTCCGTTCTCCTACATAAATATCATTCGTAATTAACAAAAATATGTCTATACAAAAAAGTTACTTTACAAAAACTATACCCTAGAGAAATGAAAATATACTGTTCCACTACACATCTAAAATAAACTCCAACAGTACGAAATAAACTACACGGTTATGGGCTGGATTCCTGAGCTGGAATCTTGAGCTGTTCAATATGAACTTTTTTTTTTTTTTTTTTTTTTTTTTTTTCCTCCCCCTTCCTGCCATTGCTGGCATACGGGGTGTTCGGCAGTGGTGGGTTAATACGTTGGGTTTACGCACGCCCACCACTGCCAAAAAACAACTCTTTATTTTAAAAAATTCTTATTATACAATCATACTGGTGGGTACCATTTAATTCTGGGGTACACGAATTAAAAGAAAAAGAAACATCTGTGGTGCTGCCCGGTGCACGGATGTGCACCTTACTGATGGGGCAGCACCTTTAAGGCCTCCTGGCCGGTCTGCATCCGTCCGGTTGCCGTCCAGCCCTCCTGGTCCGCCGCATCCGTCCGGTCCGCATCCGGCCAGTCCTCTCCCTCAGTCCTCTGCTCCTGGGGGCTCGTCCTCCTCTGAATGCATCTGTGACTCCTGGTCTGGTGGCTCGCCGAGGGGCCGGGTCCTGCCAAGGGTGAAGTGTGCAGGCCCAACCACGCCCTTCCACCCGTAGACGAACTCCCTGAAGAAGCGATAGTTCGCTTCTTCCATCAGCCGGGGGAAGTCGTCCTCGGCGAGGGTGAAAATGCCAGTTTTTATCGACAACCTGGAACGGTGTCTGTCCATCGCGGTGCAGGAAACGATCACGTGTTCCGCTGTTTCGGGGACTCCACAAGCGGGGCAGAGGGGGTCGACCACTATCTTATGGTCAAAGAGCTTCCCCCGGAACCCGCCATGGCCTGTCAGCATCTGCGAGACCCAGTAGTCCGGGAGGACCCATGTCGCAGACAATCTTGACTGGACGGTGGGGAAAAACTTCCTCAAGGTTGAGCCCTTCTGGCTTCCCACCCACCGTCCATTCCACTCTCCTATGGTATCCTCCCTCACCATCTTCTTCCATCTATTGGGGGTCTCGCAGACTCTCTCTCGGAGTCCCTCCGGGAGCGCCGTCAGCCCCTGCCTCTTCACCTCATACATCAAACTATCCTCCTTGAGGACGAGGTCAAGGGGCATCGCTCCCGCCAGCACCTGCACCGCCTCGTGCGACACCGTTCGATAGGTCTTCGTGACTCTCAGCAGGGCCAATCTCTGGATCGTCGCCAGCCTCCTCTTCTGCAGCTGCGTGAGGTTGCGGCTCCACGCCGGGGATGCATACCTCAGGATACCCAAGACCACGGCTTTGTATATGGTCATCGTTGCCGGGTACCTGAGGCCCCAGAATGCACCCCCTATTCTTGCTAGTCCATTTAGTGACAGGGTCACCCTATCTTTCAGGTACACCAGGTGAGGAGTGGCATCAAAGTTCCTTCTGAACTTTACCCCGAGGTACTTCACCTCCTCACCTAGTCTAACCCTCTCGCCTTCAATGTCTAATATGATAGGGTGAGCCCTGTCAGTGGAGCCTCTAAGGAGCATGGCCTGGGTCTTGGCAGCGGCCATGCTCAGTTTTCTCCTCACGCACCATTCTGCCACGAGGCTGGCGCACCTCTCCGCTTCCGTCTTCAGTCTGGCCCTGCTGTTTTCAGCCACGATGACCGCCAGGTCGTCGACGTAGGCCGTGGCAAGGAACCCTTCTCCTTCCAGCTCCCCCAACAACTGATCAAATACCAACTTCCATAGGGCCGGCCCAAGGACCGACCCTTGTGGGCATCCTCTCTCGATCTTCTCCTCGACCTCGTAGTAGTTCCCTCTGATCTTGACGCTCCTGTCGCTGAGGTAACTACTTACGAGGGAGTACAAGTTGCTGGGAGTGTTGAGCTCCTGCAACCGCTGAAGTACACAGGGCCACCACACACTGTCGAAGGCGGAGGATATGTCAAACAATACTAGCATGACATACTTCTCCGCCCTCTCTTCAACATCCCTGCGCACTCTCAGCAGTGCGTCCGTCGTTCCCTTGCCACGGGTCGAGCCGAACTGCCGTGGGTGGCTTGCTGCAATGAGGACCGGTCTCAGGCTATTTACCATCATGCTCTCCAGGACCTTACTGACGACTGGGAGGAGGCATATCGGCCTGTACGCCTTAGGATCCCTCTTATCCTTACCTCCTCCCTTGTAGATTAATCTCAAATCCGCGATCCTCCACCTACTCGGGAAGCGCCCCTGGTCCAGACACTCGTTGAAGATACCCAGAAGGTCGTCCTCAACGAGGGGGGCGCTTTTCCTCAGGATCGCGGCATCTATTCCGTCAAGTCCTGGGGCTCTGCCGATCCTCTGCCTCTCCACGGCAAGGCGAAGGTCCCATAAGTCCCATGGCGGACAATAATCGGTACCCGGAGGGCACACCGTGGTGCGTCTCACCATCCTATCTTCATCGGTATCCTGGGACGGGTCGTCCCTGGGGTACGTGTAATCCACGTACATCTTCGCCGTCTCCTCTAGGGTGGTCGCCTGGGCATCTCCCACTCTGAGAGCCGCCACCATGGTGAGCGGCTTCACCTTGCCCAGTGCCACCCTGTACGGGATACCCCAGGGATTCTTTTCTGTCTCCTTGACGATGAATTCGTCCCAGGATTCCTTCTTCTGGTGACGCACTCCGTTTCGGTATGCCTTGTACCTCCGTTTGGACTCATCTCGGAGTGCAGGCCTCCTCTCCTCATCCCTGCACTCCTGGTACCTGCGCCTGGCCCTGTAGTACTCCCTCTTGAGGAGCGTCAGGGCAGGCGTCCACCATGGGACCGGACGCGCTCTCGCTCTGCGGCGCTGGAGGGTCATACTGGCCGCGTCTGTGATGGCGCCCGTCAGCTCCGCCACTCTGCGGTCTAGCGCTGACTCTCCTTCCATCGGCGCCATCTCTTCCCATTGTCTATCTACCAGTATTCCCTCCAGTTCACTGGAGAAAGCTCCCCAGTTCGCCGTACGGGTCACGAAGCCCTTCTCGACCGGAAGGACTTCACCTTCCTCCTCTACCACACTGAAGGCGATGATCCGGTGGTCGGAGCTCGTGTCAGACCGTAGGGTCCAGTCCGCTATGCGCCTCGCCATGGTGGCCGTGGCGAGTGTCACGTCAATCCAGCTCTGGCCCCTAGCTCCAACGAACGTGGGGCCAGAGGGCTCATTAACCACTATGAGTTGACTCCTCGCCACGGTCTCATCCACCACTCTTCCTCTAGCATCTGTGCGAACCGAACCCCAGGCCGTGCTCCACGAATTGGTGTCGGAGCAGACCACCACACTCCTATAGCGTTGTGCGATGGCCTCCACAGCGGCTGCACTTTCCTCTATCCTTTGCCTCGGCGGCATGTATGACGAGACGAGGGCGAAGGATATCCTCCCCCATCTGACATAGCACGCCGCCTGATCCGCCGTGGTGAATTGACTCAGCTCCATGACGTCGAGGTTGGGGTTAACTATCACAATAGCCGCCCTGGGCCTCCTCTCTCCACTGCCCATCGCGACTACCCTCGACGCGACACCAAATCCGGCGACCACTTTTCTCTGACACCACGGCTCCTGTATAGCCATGATGTCAGTCTTCCTTGCGAGAGCTCTCAGCTCGTCCGCGACCACTCGCCTTCGGCCCATATTGACCTGCAGAATCCGCAGCCTACGCATATCTGGTCCTTTTCACCTGTCCGGCCATCATCTCAAGGTGCTGCGGGCACACCCTGCTGCCCGCACAGTGTCGAAGCTCTTCCCCCTGCCCACCTTTGGCCTTACAATTGGCGCATGTCGGTGCCTGCTTATTCTTCTTTGCCGGGCAATCCTTGACCTTATGCCCGGTCTCTCCGCACCACATGCACGCTATCCCGGTCGCTTGACATGACTTCGCCGGGTGGCCATACTGCATGCATTTCAGGCAGAGCAGGGGTTCGAGGTTGTCCTTGATGGCCAGACACCACCATCCTCCACTCAAGTCCGCCTCCGTCAGGTTCATCAGGGCGAGCCTCATCGAGTGGTGGACCTCGACGATCCACTTCCTGGTCAGCCCGCCCCTCGCGGGACTAGAGAAACAGGGTCTCAACCACTCCCTCCTGACGGACGCCTCCTCCGGCCGCACGATCTTCACTTTGCTCCAGATGAATCTCTGGAGCGTTTCTTCGTCCCAGTGATTGGGGACGCCTCTGACTTCTAGGCGGGGCCTTCTTGCCATTGCCATCTTGGCTTCCAGCCCCTTCCCTTTAAGGGCGTCCCAATCTAGCAGCCTTTGCGCCTGTTCAGGACCTCCGGTCTTGACCAGGACGGCGCCAGCCTTCGTCACTCTAACTACGCTGACGTTGGCGCCGACTTCCCTGAGCTCCTCCTGGGTCGGGAGTTGCTCCAGGATCCTACCGGCCTCCCATCCATCTACCTTCCCTTTCAGGGTAATGTAGGTAGCGACCTCTTCTGGTCTTCTCAGGCCGGTAGGGACACTGGCCAAGACTCCGGCGAATGTTCTGGCTTTCTTCTTCTTCCTCTCCTTCTCTTCCTCCTGGGAGGTAGGTTTCGCCTTCTTCTTCTTCTTCTTCCTGCCCTTAACCTCCTCCCAGGGTGAGGGCTCCGCCTCACTCATATCTTCCATATTCCTGCCCCTACAAATCTCCGTCGTACTCCACCGCTGGGGCATTTCAGCCGGTGGAATGCCGAAGTACGTCGATTTCCCCTTCTTGGGAGGGGGCACCCCGGACGTTCCGGCCACCGCCACAGGGTCCCTCGGGGCCTTCTCCTTCATCTTCCCTTCTTCTGCAGGGCGTTCCTTAGCGGCCCCCGCTCCAGGAACCTGCTGTGTGCGGGTCCTCTTCTCTCTCTGGGGCTTAGGCAGCCCACTTGCAACAATCGGCCCCAGATGCTCCGCAACCTTCTGGGCTACTAACTGGTGCAGCTCCTCGTTGTGCATCACTTCCCTCACCACGTGTTTCACCACCTGGGGGATCAGCCTCCTCTCCCCCTCCATCCTGAGGACCACATCGCACAACTTCTCTACATTGTTGTTAATGTAGTCCCTTCTCTCCTTGGAGATGGAGTTCCTAAATCTCTCCAGGTACTCTTGAATTCCCCTTTGTATACCCCGGGCTTGGTCCCCCGGACTACCATCAGTGTATACATGGGGGGGAGTGCTCCCTCTCCTCCCAATCTTCCTCTTTTTGCTCGTGGGGCTCGTCTTTTTCCCATCCTCCTCAGACTCCTTTGGCTCCCTAGCTTCACTTTCACTTGTGAGCTCCGGGGCTCTCGTGGTGGGTTTCAGCAGCCTGTCAATAAACCCAGAGAGGATAGGCCCAGCTGGGTTCCCTGGACGCTCTTCGTCTCCTTTCCGCTCAACTTTAGTCCCTATTACGGCTGCGACCACTTGCGCATGCGCCCCGCCACTATCCAGCACCTGGTCGCATTCCTCCATCTTCTCCTCATCCTCGCTTGAGGATACCTCTTCACTTGACACAATTCTGCCCTTTTTTATAGAGCTCATTTTTTTTATATTTTAATCTACGTGATATCACGTAATTAAAATAAAAAAATTTTTGTCTTGATTAAACTAATAAGTGTTATTATATTAATTAATTAATTAATTAATGAGTGCGAATCAACTGATTCTCCTGTCCTATTGGGAGTCCCGACTCGCAACTAGTGTCCCTCGGGTCTCAACCAATCACTTTCACTGTCGCCAGCGCACTTCACCGGGAGCTATGTAAAAACACGTCTTACCTGTCAGCCGGCTGGGTGAAGACTGGGCGCTCACTATCGCTGCAAGGGTGGGGATAATCCCCGGGAGCCAATATAACGTGCGTCCGTTCTCATTGACTGCCGGAGCGCAACTGTTCAATATGAACTGTCCTACGTTTTCTCGGCTCAGCTATACTCTGGGCAGTGACTAAGTTATGCTCTCTAATACACGTAGCAATCACTCTGAATGGCCCTCGTAACGCAAAACCTTCTTTGCACGGTTCGACACAATTTTCTTGTAGACGATGGTACCTATCCTGATCTTAACCGTAATATCTTTCACTCCCAGGTTTTCCCGCGCGACTCTCTTGCGCTTTTCCGCGGCCATCCTTCCGTTTGCTTTTCCCCATATTATCTCGAGCTCCATTCTATTGGCGATCAATCGTCCTGCCATGCTCTCGTCCACGACCGTACCGCTCCCATCTCTCCGTCGTGCATGTAGACGAAAAAGGGTCTCGAAAGGGGAAAATCCAGTAGCCATGTGGATGGAGTGGTTATATGCCGCTATGGCCCCGGACATTGTCTCATCTGCTTCCTATCCCTTATCCGTGAAATACTCTCAGATGTTCACCAAGAGGCTCCTCTGGCTCCTGATTCACTCTCCTCTCCTTCTGTTTCCGACACTGCTTATGAAATAGTTGATTCGGATGGTGGCCTCCTTTTCCACATCCTCTGTGCATTAACTTCCATGGGCTCCCCTCTGTCCACCTCTCTCCGTCTTATATATGGGCAATGCCATGCAAAGTGCTCTTCCGTTCCGCATTCATACACCTGGAGCGGGGGCATTCAGGCACCGGGTTTCCCACTTTGCCGCGCCCGTGACATTTCCTTTCCTCCCTACGCCAGTTCTTTCTATACGGTGCCGGTCTCTTTTCTCGGAGTTGCGGTCTCTCTCTCCTATTGAAATCTACTTCTCTCCGTCTTCCGATTTCCGGTCTTGACCAAGTCCTGCCTATTTGCGTTCTTCTAAAAGGAATCCCGCTCCATCCTGGTTCGTTCTCGTCGCGTTCTTCTTCCCCCCGTGCACTGGAATCTACCATTTCTTGGGCGTATTCCAAGAAAGACTTATCTCGAGGTGCGCAATCCTTCTTTCCTGTGTCTCTTGCCAACTGCACTTTAAGGACCGTGGTCATGAAAATCATCCATGCTTCCACTGCGCCTGTATCCATCACTTCTCGCAGTTTCTCATTAATTCTATTTAATTTTGCGATTAGACTTGCTGCATATTGCCCGTTCGATTGGTTAGGTCTCTTAAAAATATTAAAAATAGTGTCCCTCGAAGACTATTGTGGCAAGCTCTCCAAAATGCAAACATTAAGATAGATCTGGTATTCATCATAAAGGAAATGTACAAAGGAAACACCTCCCAGGACAAAATTGGACTATATCTATCTGAGCCTTTCCCAACCAGCAAAGGTTTGCTTCAGGGATGTTGTTTCTCTCCTTCTCTGTTCAAGATTTATCTTGATATTTGCCTAAAAGCATGGAAAAAGAAATGCGAACCAATGGAGATTCAGTTAAAAGAAAATGTGTTCCTATATAACCTATCTTCCCATGATGACCAAGTCATCATTGCATGAGACACAGAAGATGCCGGATACATGTTAAGAAAATTAAATGAGAAATACCAGCAATGGGGACTAGTTATTAATGCTGAGAAAACGGAACACATGTGAGGATTTCGAACTGAACCCAGAAGGGGTTCTTCTAAAAAGAGCTAGTAGCTACATTTCAAATGTCTTGGCTCCATAAGTGAGATAAATGGTGCATGTGATATGGAGATCAAAAGGAAGAATTTCAGATGGTAGAAATACCATATCATTGCTCAACTGAGTATTATGGAATAAAAACATTATCCCCCCCCAAAAAAAAAAATATATGCAATAGTATATTACTAAGTATCATGACATACGGATCAGAATCTTGGACGTAGAAGGGCAACATCAGGAAAAAACATCTAACTATAGAAATGGACTATAGGATCGAGCAGCGGGAATATTCAGGATGGACAAAATAAGAAATGCGACCATCAGAGAAAAGATGGAGGCTGAAAAAACATCCTGGAAGATATAGTGAAAAAACGCCTGAATGGTTTAGGCATTTGACAAGAATGCCTGAAGGAAGATTACCCAAAGTGGTCCACCAATGGAAAGTTGGGGGATTGAGAAGACAAGGAAGACCAAGGAGGACCTCGGATAACGAAGTGGAGGAATTCACGATGGATCATGGTCTCCGGGAAGAATGGATCTTGGATAGGGCATTATGGAAGGAAGGCAATCAATAGGTTAAGGAAACCCACTATTAGTGGACACTCCTTGAAAAAAATATAGTAAAAAAATGAGGAAAAACTAAAAAACTGATATTGGTTAGTTTTTCCCTAGTATTTTACTGCAGTTCACAGCACGCGCTGGAGTGAGTAACATCGTCTCTGTGATACTTTATTTTTTATACCTATTAACTTTATCGTACATTCACGGCTTTTTACATAGTCATAGTCTGTGTACCAGTGAAGTAAAATGTGAAGTTTTGTAGCTAATTACGGACTTATAACGTGACTACATTAATTATAAAATAAGTGATTTAAGAGACAGGCCTTGCTTATCTTTGTGCTGGTAAAGGCAGGTTCATCCTCACCCAGTATAAGGTAAGACTGACCTATCAGTGTTGCCTCTGGCACCGAATGAGGCTGATCTGTGCCGTATTCAGATCAGATCTCATACGAACTCTTTATTTTTATTTAGTTCCCTTTCCTCTCTGTCCTACCTTTCTTTTCTTTACTACTATATGCTCCATTGACATAATACTCAAAAATGAAGTTTTACCACCAAGTATTATCCAGTAAATCAGATAAAAAAGGAAATACAAAGAGAAGTCGATCCCTAAAATCAACTACGAGAAATAGCCCTAGTAAACCTAAACCTAATAGAAGGCGTAAAGTTGACACACCTCCTACTGCTCCGAATGATAATAAGGAACCCAAGGCAGGACCGTCGAATGAAAATACCCAACCAGGGTCATCTACTCCCCCAACAGATTTCAGCCCCTAACAAATCTACCTAGTGAAGCAATGGAGAAAAGTCTAATGACTAATAGAAATAAGAAAAAGGATCTGATGGTTCAAAGATCAAAGTTTGGTTTTGTAATGCAATATAATTTTTGACCATGGAGGACTATAGATCTCCTTAAGAATTATTTAAAAGTATTGACTTTCCAGGTATTTATACTTATAGTATGTTATCTTTGGACATTTATGTTAAATTATTTATAGTATTGTAATTATTGTTATTTTATTTAAAGTTAAAAAATGCAGAAAAGGAAATGATTGAGAATGACGCCATAGTGTCGAAACGTTTTGTTTATAAAGAATAAAATAATTGACTGGAAGCAGGTTTTTTTTCTTTCTCGAAGATGAAATTTACAATAAATCCAGTTTAAAAAAAGAAAAAAAAATTAAAAGAATGAACTAATTTTAATTCTAATAGTAATATTTTTACTACTGTTGAACCTATTTATAATTTAAACGATACAATAAAATTACCTAGTATAAAAGACCTTATTCATAAAATATGGCTTATTGATACGGGAGCATCTAAAAATTATGTTCAATCAAACAACACGGGCTCCACAACCCAGTACGGGCCTTGGCCGCATCAAGCCGCCTCCATTCCTCTCTGTCTTGTGCCAGGGTCCGCCAAGCTCTTGATCAAACGAGGACACCTCTACCCATCTCAGTCGCGGTCTTCCACGTCTCCTTCTCCCATCCACATACCCAAAGAGAAGTTTCTTCTGAGTAGCGTTTTCGTCCATCCTAGCCACATGCCCAGCCCATCTTAGCCTGGAAATTCTTATGTGCTGTACCACATTGGGCTCCTGTTAAATCTGGTACAGCTCTGCATTATACCTAATCCTGACCTGGTCACCTACTCTTACCGCTCCAAACATTCTTCTTAACACTTTCCTTTCAAAGAGCAGTAAACTGTTAGCGTCAGATTTTGAAAAAGGCCAGGTCTCTGACGCATAAGTTAAAACAGGTCTAATAAGCGTTTTGTACAGTGTAACCTGGGTCTTTCTTGACAATAAACGACTTCTCAATGTCTTGGCCAATCCAAAATAACACTTATTTACAGCTAATATTCTTTTCTGTACTTCTGGGCTGGTCGTGTTGTCCGATTTGATCAGTGAACCAAGATACTGAAAAAAATTATGTTCACCCGAGAATTATTAAGCAATACATATAATTTAAAAGTAATAGAACAACCATTCTCGATTTCTACTCCAACAGGGATAGACAATGGCCAATATAAATTAGATTTAAATATGCGAGGCTCTTTAGGTATTAAGACTAAAATAGAATTCTTAGTTTACCTACTAAATGCCACTTAATAGATAATAAATTAGAAATTAGAAATATTATTATACATGAGCATCTTAATAACGAAATTAGAGATAAGTTAATTCAGATAATAGACGAACATGGTGAAATAATAAAAAAAATATGACGAAAATTTAAAAGCTACCGATTTAATTTTACATAAAATTATAACGCATAACGAAAATCCGATCTATACGTGAAACTACAGATATCCGGAAAAATTCAAGAAACAAATTAGGAATAAAGAAGTATAAAAATTATTAAAAGATGGAATAATTCGTCCAAGCAACTCTCCATATTATTTGCCACTATGGATAGTTCCGAAAAAACGGACACTAGTGTGATATAAAAAGTGCGCATGGTCATAGACTATCACAAATGAAACCAAGAGACGACTCAGACAGATTCCCTTTACCAAATATTGAAGATGTACTGAATAGACTCAAAGGAGACAAATATTTCAGCACAATAGATTTAACGTCAGGTTTCCACCAGATCTTAATGGATGAAGATTCAATAAGCAAAACAGCCTTTAACTTGCACCGATAACGGCCATTATGAGTTTTTATGCGTTCCGTTTGGTTTATATAATGCCCCCCGGAGATTTCAAAGAATGATCAACATGACAATTACTAATTTACATATGTTAATGACATTATAATATTTATATTCTAAAAATGAACAAGAACACTTAAAAAATATAGAGACAGTTCTACAAAGATTAAAACAACACAATCTAACTATACAGCTTGATAAAGCAGAATTTTTCCAGACTGAATTAAAATTTTTAGGCTGTATAGTTACACAAAATGGATTGAAAACAGATCCTAAAAAGATAAATGATATTTTAGAAATTAAACTTCCTAATAATGAAAAATCCTTACAAAGATTCTTAGGTATGACGGGGTACTATAGAAAATTTATAAAAAATCATGCAAAGATAACAAGACCCTTATCTGCAGCTATAAATAATAAAAAAATATGATACTACAGAATTTAAAGAAGCTTTTGATATCCTAATTATGATGTATAACACTCCAATATTAGCATATCCAGACTGGAACAAACAATTTATATTAACTACCGATGCTAGTAATCAAGCTATAGGCGCAGTCCTTAGTCAAATTATTGATGGAATAGATCATCCTATCGCTTACAGAATCTTACCTCTTAAAATCTTAAATCTTACCTTTCCCAACCTTCGCCTTGGTTTTAAGCCATACCACAAATTATCCCAACTATTCACATATTTAAAAGACCCGATCCCCATTAAAAATCTCTCCAACATTGTGTACCGGATCCCCTGCTCTGTCCCAAACTGTACCTCCTCCTACATTGGGGAAACAAAAAACCACTTTTACAGATGACTATCACAACATAAGACCTCTATATCTACCCGGAACATATCTGCTTTTATCAAATTATCAGAACATGCCTTAACCCTTAACCACACCTTTAACTTTGACCAATCCTCTGTTCTCGGAGGACAGAGTTTGACCAACGTCATGGTTCCTAATTATACCAAAAGACTAATTACAGAATCATTATATATTAACCTCGAAAAAAATCCGTTAAACATAAAGATTGACAAAAATAACCTATCAATAGTTCACAGACACATACTAGACCTAATACAAAAGAACTAACCACCCCCGCTTCCTAATGACTTTCTCCCCTCCCCTCCCCAAGCGTGCCAATATTATATGTATGTGTATAAGTATGTATGTTTTGTGCGTGTATCTATGTCTGCTGTCTTTTGTGCGTATATGTCTGTGTGTGTGTGTGTATGTGTGTGTGTGTGTGTGTGTGTGTGTGTGTGTGTGTGTATATATATATATATATATATATATATATATATATATACATACATACGAGTGTGTGTATGTGGGTGTGTGTGTATGGATTTTCAAGTCTTTATATGAGGCTTCTACACTATTTGCTTCTTTCTCTTTATACGTTACTTATAGCCATTGTAACGGCTTTTATATTCTGGGAATTTTTTTTTACACTTAGTAAGGGTGGGGGACCATCCTTCCTTCTCAATTATATCAGTCAGTGTTTCATAGTCAGAGAGGACCCACCCCCACAGGTAACTTATGTTTTGCACTATCTACTCACTCTCCCTCCTCCATTTCATTTTAATTTCTTTCCCTCATAACCTAAAACAGTACTATACTCAATTTACCGTTATTATCACTACTTCCAAGCTCACTATTACTGTAAGGCGTTTATTTGTTTAGTTATCTATATACCACCCTAAATATTCATCAATATATATCATAATATCATTAATACCATATCCTTGCCTTTTTTTTTTTGTTTGTTTTGTTTTTATATGTATTTTAGTCCAATATAGCCTGATTGTATTATTACTTACTTTACTTAAAACATACCTACTTTTATACAATTGATATTTTACACTTATATAAACTCTCTTCTTACATTCTCTTATGCAATTAATATTCTTTACACTAGTATAAAGTATTCTCTACCTACCAATATTAATACTGTATTTTCTAAAATATTTTTTATTTTCATTTTTATTTTATTTTATTTTATATAATTCGTTTCAAGATTTTTATAATTTTACAATTTTTATTTCTTCTTTTTTATTACCTATAATTTTTAGTGCGTAGTTCTTATCACTTTCTAATTTACCCGTATCATTTCACATTCCTATTGTATATTCAGTTTTTATTTTTTATCTGTAATACCTTAATTTTTTAACTGTCAACACTTTCTGTTTTATTATTAAATTGTCTGTATTAATTGACGAATTATATAAAATAAAATAAAATAAAAATGAAAATAAAAAATATTTTAGAAAATATAGTATTAATATTGGTAGGTAGAGAATACTTTATAGTAGTGTAAAGAATATTAATTGCATAAGAGAATGTAAGAAGAGAGTTTATATAAGTGTAAAATATCAATTGTATAAAAGTAGGTATGTTTTAAGTAAAGTAAGTAATAATACAATCAGGCTATATTGGACTAAAATACATATAAAAACAAAACAAACAAAAAAAAACGGCAAGGATATGGTATTAATGATATTATGATATTTATGATATTATGATATATATTGATGAATATTTAGGGTGGTATATAGATAACTAAACAAATAAACGCCTTACAGTAATAGTGAGCTTGGGAGTAGTGATAATAACGGTAAATTGAGTATTGTACTGTTTTAGGTTATGAGGGAAAGAAATTAAAATGAAATGGAGGAGGGAGAGTGAGTAGATAGTGCAAAACATAAGTTACCTGTGGGGGTGGGTCCTCTCTGACTATGAAACACTGACTGATATAATTGAGAAGGAAGGATGGTCCCCCACCCTTACTAAGTGTAAAAAAAATTTCCCAGAATATAAAAGCCGTTACAATGGCTATAAGTAACGTATAAAGAGAAAGAAGCAAATAGTGTAGAAGCCTCATATAAAGACTTGAAAATCCATACATACACACCCACATACACATACTCGTATGTATGTATATATATATATATATATATATATATATATATAGTTACAGGTGGCACACAAGTGTCCAGTAGTAAACAATTCTTAGAATTATTAGTCAGATGCAGGTGTCAGGTGGCCAACTAGTAAACAATCCCAGGAATTAGAATCAGGGATATCAAATCTTATCTAAGCCTGGAGGAGATGCTCCTCGCTCTCTTTGGTCCTTAGATTTTGTCCGTAGTCGTCACTTGTACAGTTTATATTTCATGTATTTGTATCATTCATAATAAAGTTTTTGCTTTTTAAAAAGTGTTAGATCTGATTAAAACATTTAACTGGCGCCCGAACACAGGGACTTGGGCAGATTTCGCGGATATAATTAGTAACTTTGCGGGAGCTTTGGATAGAGTCGACGAAGACCACACCAGAAGCAGCAAGACCACTACTCTACGTCTTGAGGAAGAATTGCCACTGCGTGTACAGGTACAGCAAGCGTTCTCCACGACTACGAGGTATCCAGCATTTTCTGTATATTCTTCAATATTTAACCCAAGTCGAACATATTTTGTTAAATTCATTGGATCTTAAAAAAACTTTCATTCACTGAAGATCACAGATACTGAAATTAAATTTAAGTTTATTTTATTCAAAATTCAATTAAATTTTATGTCAAATTTAAATTTTATTATTATTATTTTTATGTTTAATTTATAATTTATCTTTAAGTTTATTTTATTTGTATTCAAATTTCATGCCAAATTTAAAAGAAAGACTGAACCAAATTCGACAAATTAATAACTCTACTCCACTTACTATAGAAAATTTAAATAACTTTTTATTAGAGGATAACAATATGGCTAACATGGAAATTAAAGATCATGATTTTAAATTAATACCGGAATATAATGGTGACCCGTTGCTATTAGTAGATTTTATTAGAAATACAAATTATATCTATGAATTATATTGTAAAGAAAACAATTCGTTTAGAGAAATTAATCATTCCAAATTAATATTAACTTTATTAACAAAATTGAAGGGTAAAGCAAAAATAGCCACATACGATAAAGAATTTGACAGTGTACAAGACATATTAAAATTCTTAAAACGTAAATATCAGGACACTAGAACTCGCGAACAATTAATAGCCGAAATATTGAATACCAATTCATACGCGCACGAAAATCCTCATGATTTTCTTGACAGACTTAGCAAAAAACGCTGTGATTTATACGCTAGAGTTTACGCAGACCCGGATATAGAAAACAAACTCGATGAAAGGGCTAGGTACGACAGACAAATATCACATCACGCCGTACATAATTTAAATCCACAACTCACGGACTTCATTTATCACATAAAATTCGATACACTAGAAGACATAGACGAAATTTTACGCAATTCCGCTTCTCATATTGTCCATCGGTTATACGGACAACATAAAAAAGAAAAAAACCTACCATCGAATTCTAATTATAAAGGAAAACATTTTGATTCAAATTATAAAATTAATAAACATAGACAATACGAACCTAATCGTAATAATTATTATCAAAATCAGCACCATTATAAGAAGGAACATTATCAACATCCAAATTATAAATATCAAAATTTTAATTATCAACAGTATAATAATCCAAGTAATCCAAGTAATAACAATTATAATCAACCCATTCATAATCAACAATGGGACCCCCAAGACCAATATAAATATTTTAATAAACCATCTTCGGCACAATTGAAACAAAAACAAATTCAACCTCCATTAGAAAAATTAGGAGAATCACAAACTGTTTCGATGCGAACAGTATCGAATCGCGTTCATCTAGTCGACGAGGACAAAGACGCTATAATACAAAAACTGACAGACAAAATAAGTATCCTCGAAGACAAGTTCGAAAATTTTTTAGAGCCAGGCGAGCACTCAAACGACCCGCCGGATCGGGTTTAAACGAATCAAACGGATCGGATTTAAACGAATCAAACGGATCGGATTTAAACGAATCAAACGCGGAAATAATAAAAAATCATAATAGCGAGGTAAAACAAATTAAAACTGACCGGACCAAAGTAGCTAATGAATATGAATTAAATCAGGAATCGGATAATATTAAATTGCCGCGAATCATCGATAAAAAAAATAACAAATGGTTGATCGATACCGGATCCACCAAAAATTATATTAATCCGAACATCGTACCCAAGGATGCAATCATTAAAGAGGAATGTTTCGCAATAAAAACCCCTACCGGGAGAGCAGAAGGAACACAAAGTGTCAACCTAAACCTGTCACCGTTGATAGGAATCAATTCCGAGGCAACCTTTTTAATTTTTCCATTCTCAACTAAATTCGACATCTTATTGGGTTACGAATCTATGCATAAACTAAAAGTTAAAATTGATTGCAATAATCAAAATATAATTATAAATAAAAAAATATATAAAACTAACAAAAATCACGAAGTTCATTTAATGACCGACACTAATGAAATAAAAAACGTGATCCGTCATTCTCATATAAATAAATATTATACCGACGAACTCGTGAAAATTATCAGTAAAAATGGCGAAATAATAAAAAAAGAAAATGAAAAATTAATGCCAACAAATTTACTGAAACATAAAATAAATACAATAAACGATAACCCCGTTTATACCAGGAACTATCGGTATCCTGAACAATTTAAAAAACAAATCAACGAAGAAGTTTCAAAATTATTAAAAAACGGGATAATAAAACCTAGCAATTCACCTTACAACTCGCCACTATGGATAGTGCCGAAAAAGATGGATGCTAGCGGTCAAAAAAAGATACGACTGGTCATAGATTACCGCAAACTAAATCAAAATACAATAAAAGACAAATTCCCCTTACCTAATATAGAAGACTTGCTGAATCGATTAAGAGGAGCAAGAATCTTCTCAACAATAGATTTAACTTCGGGATTTCATCAAATAGAAATGGACGAAAAGTCCATTCCAAAAACTGCGTTTTCAACGGAAAACGGACACTATGACTTTGTCAGAATGCCATTCGGTTTAAGTTGCGCGCCACCCACTTTTCAAAGAGCTATGACCATATTACTTTCAAATTTACCAAACTGTTTAGTATACATCGACGATATAATTGTTTATTCGAAAAATGAAGACGAACATCTAAAAGATTTAGAACGAGTCTTCGAAGTACTTAAGAAACACGGACTGTCTATTCAATTAGACAAGACAGAATTTTTTAAAACCGAACTGAAATTTTTAGGGTATATTGTTACAGCAGAAGGTTTAAAAACCGACCCAAACAAAATAGAATCTATAATTAACTTCCCGATACCCCATGACGAAAAGTCGACAAGACAATTTTTGGGAATGTCCGGATATTATAGGAAATTCATTAAAGAGTATGCTAAAATAACAAAACCTATTTCAGATTCAATAAAAACAAAAATTTATAAAACAAACAAAATACTTGATGCATGTAAAACATTAAAAGAACTAATGACAAACGCGCCCATTCTAAATTACTCTAATTGGGAACAACAATTTATTTTGACGACTGACGCAAGTAACCAAGCACTTGGAGCCGTACTTTCACAAAAAGTAGAAAACGGAATTGAACACCCCGTAGCATTTGCTTCAAGAGTAATTCAAAACGCGGAACATAATTATAGCACGATTGAAAAAGAATTACTAGCCGTTGTTTGGGCAACTCAACATTTCAAACCATACTTATACGGAAACAAATTTATTTTACAAACAGACCACAAACCTTTGACGTGGATTTTTACGATGAGAAATGGTAACACAAGAATTATGAAATGGATATGGAAATTACAAGAATTCGACTTTGACATCAAACATGTAACTGGCAAAACAAATTATGTAGCAGACGCACTTTCAAGAAATACAAAAGACCTTAATCATAATGAATCGGAATTAATAGACAGTTTATTAGACAATCCGGCTAATGAAGATTCACAATATGACGCCATTATGGAAGAATTACACGTGCCAACACCATTAGAAACAATTTCTGACGAAGGAAACCAAGAAGAACAAACTGACTTAGAAACCATTCATTCACAAGAATCAAGTAGGGAACAATTTGAAATCTGTGACCCTAACAAATGTATTAACATTGAAAAACACCAAATTATTATTAAAAGAGGAAACAAAGACGAACTTAATTTTACAAAACCATTTGGGAATAAAAAAAGACATGAATTAATTTTTACACAAAAAGATGACTTACAAACAATACTGTATCAAATACTTGAACCTAATAAAACATATGGGATTTACTGTTCTAGCAATATGCAAACATTAGATAGAATATATGACGAATACTTTAATGATATACGACAAATAATTGAAGACGAATTTCCGACAGTAAAAATTAAACGATATTTTAAGTTACTTCCAGATATCGAAACAGCAAATGAACAAATTGAAGCAATTGAAAGCTATCATTTAGGCAAGACACAACATCGCGGAATATTAGAAACATTTGAAAAACTAAAAAGACAAATTTACTTTCCAAACATGAAGGACAAAATCAAAGAATACATCAATAAATGTGAAATTTGTAAAAAGGCCAAATATGACAGGAAACCACTTAAAACAAAATACCAACTGACTCCTACTCTAAACAAACCATTTCAAGAATTAATGATAGACATATTAAAATATGATAACAAACTTATCTTTACAGCCGTGGACACGTTTTCCAAAAGATTATTTACACATATTATACCGACACATAATGCAATTAACATTTGCGACAGTTTACAAACTTATTTAACATATTATCCAACACCTACACAAATCACGCTAGACCAAGGTACAGAAATGAAGAATTATCTTCTTCAACAGTTTTGTAAGTACAATGATATAAATTTACATTACATATCTACTAATCACTCAAATTCCTTAGGATTATTAAATAGAGTACATTCAACCTTAACAGAATTACTTAGAATTATTTCACATAAACAAAAAACATATTCACCCTTACAGAAAGTAAAACTAGCAACCTCTGCTTACAACAATACATTAAATCATAATTTAAAATTAACTCGTAACAAAACCAATGAAATAACGTTTGGATTCACATCAGAAAATAATAAAAAGACAGATCTTAATATTACGGAATTATATATACAAAAATATCATGACGATTTACAACTCTTACATGAGTTAACGCATACAAAAATAACTAAAGAAAAAGAAAAACGTACAGACAAATTAAATCAAAATCGTGAAGATCCACCAGAGCTAACTAACCAAGAATTCCTTAAAAACACTCAATCGAAAATCAAAAGTAGAGACAAATTCAGAAAGGTAAATGTTTTAGTTCAAGGAGCTAGATAATTAAAAACACATGTTGACAATATTAGGAGACCAATCAAACGTAAACGAAAGAAACATTTTGTTTCAGATGAAGGTTCCTTACGCGTTAATGTTACTGACACTTCTTCCGAAGATTCGGACAATCAACATAGTAGATCTGACTGACTCCCCAGGACTACTACACTATTTACTTGACAACATTAAAGTTATTGATAAATTTTATGAAACATATCATTTTTATAATTTAAGTTTATTAGCAGTAGAAATTAGGAACATAAAAATTCATTTAACCAATTTTAAGAATCACAAAATGTATCATATTCTCTGCGATTTAACAAATTACGCGACAGAACAACTTAGCTTAATGTATTATAAAGAATTTAACAACCGCCGTAAAAGGGGCCTAATAAATGGACTAGGAAATATTATTAGTTGGATTACAGGAAATATGGATGCTGATGATAAAGCATATTATGATAAAATCATTTCTAATGTCGAACAAAACAATTTTAAAATAGAACATAATATCGAAACTTCCATCAATATTAATAAACAACTCATAGAAGACTATAGGAAGGATATACAAACTATTAATAAAAATTGTATGACCAACAGACAAAACTTTAATAGCTTAGAACAAATTGACAAAGCTTATGACTTTTATATACATATTATTTTTCTATTAAATAAAATACAAAGTTTAACATTATCTTTGGAATTCTGCAAACTAGGGATAGTCCATACTAATTTAATGACAGATGTTATACGAAATTTACCAGCAACAATAAAGTTAATATCCAATAATTCAGAAGTCCTATGGACAAATAGTAAAATCTTTTGCTCAACAAGAAATAATATAATTCATACTTTCATAAAATTACCAGTTCACGATGACTCGTATAAGGGATATTTTATTTTACCGGTACCAAAATTAATAAACCAGACTATATTTGAAATTTATTTAAAACGTGATCTTTATTTACAACAAGGACAAAAATTGTATACTGGGCAATGTATATTTATTGACAATTATTATTGTTTAAATCTCAAACAAACAAATTCCAAATGTGTTCACTCAATTATCCAAAATGGAATTTTAGAAGATTGTAAATTAATACCCAGTAACCAAACTAACATTAAATATGTAGAATTTATAAAACAATATATTACTGTAAATATCAATAAAATCATAGATTGTAAGAATAATACTGTGTTTTACCTACTATAAGTTTAATTAGTATTAGTAACAAGGACTGTTTCCCACAATTTAATAAAATTTATATTCATAATTTTAATTCAGTTATGCTACCATTTTATAAATCTTTAATAGTAAACACTACTCTTGTAACCACTCACAATTATACAATACCACCATTGGCAACGCTTACATTTGTAAATGATAATAACATTTATTTTTATAGTGTATGTATCTTTATGACCTCTGTATTATTTATAACCATTATTATCTTTATTTATAAAAGAAAATGTACTAAGCAAAACAATTTAAATATACCTACAGCAATTGTTAATATCCCAACACCACCTATTCCTGTAGATAATCATAGAATGATATTAAGTAGATTATATAAAACTAGTTTTGACTAATATTTGAATATATTATGTAATCATGTTTATTGTACAAATTTTATGTAATCATGTTTATTGCACAAATTTTATGTAATCATGTTTATTTTTACTAGTATGCCAATATTATTTGTTTTGATCGGAGTTCAAAACTTAAGGCAGGGTGGAGTTACAGGTGGCACACAAGTGTCCAGTAGTAAACAATTCTTAGATTAGTCATATCAGCATATTAGTCAGATGCAGGTGTCAGGTGGCCAACTAGTAAACAATCCCAGGAATTAGAATCAGGGATATCAAATCTTATTTAAGCCTGGAGGAGATGCTCCTCGCTCTCTTTGGTCCTTAGATTTTGTCCGTAGTCGTCACTTGTACAGTTTATATTTCATGTATTTGTATCATTCATAATAAAGTTTTTGCTTTTTAAAAAGTGTTAGATCTGATTAAAACATTTAACTGTATATATATATATATATATATATATATATATATATATATATATATATATACACACACACACAGACATATACGCACAAAAGACAGCAGACATAGATACACGCACAAAACATACATACTTATACACATACATATAATATTGGCACGCTTGGGGAGGGGAGGGGAGAAAGTCATTAGGTCTAGTATGTGTCTGTGAACTATTGATAGGTTATTTTTGTCAATCTTTATGTTTAACGGATTTTTTTCGAGGTTAATATATAATGATTCTGTAATTAGTCTTTTGGTATAATTAGGAACCATGACGTTGGTCAAACTCTGTCCTCCGAGAACAGAGGATTGGTCAAAGTTAAAGGTGTGGTTAAGGGTTAAGGCATGTTCTGATAATTTGGAAGCAGATATGTTCCGGGTAGATATAGAGGTCTTATGTTGTGATAGTCGTCTGTAAAAGTGGTTTTTTGTTTCCCCAATGTAGGAGGAGGTACAGTTTGGGACAGAGCAGGGGATCCGGTACACAATGTTGGAGAGATTTTTAATGGGGATCGGGTCTTTTAAATATGTGAATAGTTGGGATAATTTGTGGTATGGCTTAAAACCAAGGCGAAGGTTGGGAAAGGTAAGATTTAAGATTTTAAGAGGTAAGATTCTGTAAGCGATAGGATGATCTATTCCATCAATAATTTGACTAAGGACTGCGCCTATAGCTTGATTACTAGCATCGGTAGTTAATATAAATTGTTTGTTCCAGTCTGGATATGCTAATATTGGAGTGTTATACATCATAATTAGGATATCAAAAGCTTCTTTAAATTCTGTAGTATCATATTTTTTTATTATTTATAGCTGCAGATAAGGGTCTTGTTATCTTTGCATGATTTTTTATAAATTTTCTATAGTACCCCGTCATACCTAAGAATCTTTGTAAGGATTTTTCATTATTAGGAAGTTTAATTTCTAAAATATCATTTATCTTTTTAGGATCTGTTTTCAATCCATTTTGTGTAACTATACAGCCTAAAAATTTTAATTCAGTCTGGAAAAATTCTGCTTTATCAAGCTGTATAGTTAGATTGTGTTGTTTTAATCTTTGTAGAACTGTCTCTATATTTTTTAAGTGTTCTTGTTCATTTTTAGAATATAAATATTATAATGTCATTAACATATGTAAATTAGTAATTGTCATGTTGATCATTCTTTGAAATCTCCGGGGGGCATTATATAAACCAAACGGAACGCATAAAAACTCATAATGGCCGTTATCGGTGCAAGTTAAAGGCTGTTTTGCTTATTGAATCTTCATCCATTAAGATCTGGTGGAAACCTGACGTTAAATCTATTGTGCTGAAATATTTGTCTCCTTTGAGTCTATTCAGTACATCTTCAATATTTGGTAAAGGGAATCTGTCTGAGTCGTCTCTTGGTTTCATTTGTGATAGTCTATGACCATGCGCACTTTTTATATCACACTAGTGTCCGTTTTTTCGGAACTATCCATAGTGGCAAATAATATGGAGAGTTGCTTGGACGAATTATTCCATCTTTTAATAATTTTTATACTTCTTTATTCCTAATTTGTTTCTTGAATTTTTCCGGATATCTGTAGTTTCACGTATAGATCGGATTTTCGTTATGCGTTATAATTTTATGTAAAATTAAATCGGTAGCTTTTAAATTTTCGTCATATTTTTTTTATTATTTCACCATGTTCGTCTATTATCTGAATTAACTTATCTCTAATTTCGTTATTAAGATGCTCATGTATAATAATATTTCTAATTTCTAATTTATTATCTATTAAGTGGCATTTAGTAGGTAAACTAAGAATTCTATTTTAGTCTTAATACCTAAAGAGCCTCGCATATTTAAATCTAATTTATATTGGCCATTGTCTATCCCTGTTGGAGTAGAAATCGAGAATGGTTGTTCTATTACTTTTAAATTATATGTATTGCTTAATAATTCTCGGGTGAACATAATTTTTTTCAGTATCTTGGTTCACTGATCAAATCGGACAACACGACCAGCCCAGAAGTACAGAAAAGAATATTAGCTGTAAATAAGTGTTATTTTGGATTGGCCAAGGCATTGAGAAGTCGTTTATTGTCAAGAAAGACCCAGGTTACACTGTACAAAACGCTTATTAGACCTGTTTTAACTTATGCGTCAGAGACCTGGCCTTTTTCAAAATCTGACGCTAACAGTTTACTGCTCTTTGAAAGGAAAGTGTTAAGAAGAATGTTTGGAGCGGTAAGAGTAGGTGACCAGGTCAGGATTAGGTATAATGCAGAGCTGTACCAGATTTAACAGGAGCCCAATGTGGTACAGCACATAAGAATTTCCAGGCTAAGATGGGCTGGGCATGTGGCTAGGATGGACGAAAACGCTACTCAGAAGAAACTTCTCTTTGGGTATGTGGATGGGAGAAGGAGACGTGGAAGACCGCGACTGAGATGGGTAGAGGTGTCCTCGTTTGATCAAGAGCTTGGCGGACCCTGGCACAAGACAGAGAGGAATGGAGGCGGCTTGATGCGGCCAAGGCCCGTACTGGGTTGTGGAGCCCGTGTTGTTTGATTGAACATAATTTTTAGATGCTCCCGTATCAATAAGCCATATTTTATGAATAAGGTCTTTTATACTAGGTAATTTTATTGTATCGTTTAAATTATAAATAGGTTCAACAGTAGTAAAAATATTACTATTAGAATTAAAATTAGTTCATTCTTTTAATTTTTTTTTCTTTTTTTAAACTGGATTTATTGTAAATTTCATCTTCGAGAAAGAAAAAAAACCTGCTTCCAGTCAATTATTTTATTCTTTATAAACAAAACGTTTCGACACTATGGCGTCATTCTCAATCATTTACTTTTCTGCATTTTTTAACTTTAAATAAAATAACAATAATTACAATACTATAAATAATTTAACATAAATGTCCAAAGATAACATACTATAAGTATGAATACCTGGAAAGTCAATACTTTTAAATAATTCTTAAGGAGATCTATAGTCCTCCATGGTCAAAAATTATATTGCATTACAAAACCAAACTTTGATCTTTGAACCATCAGATCCTTTTTCTTATTTCTATTAGTCATTAGACTTTAGTATAAAATAACAAATTATGTTCTGAAATGCACATCAACAAAATAATACAAATTACAAAGTAATTATTTTTTTTTTTAATTTAATTTATTTATTTATTTTACTATATAATTTTTAAAAAAATATTTTATCAAATCAATTAATTAATTATGAAATATATGGAAAAATTTTTTTTTAATTTTATTAAAGATCTACTAGTAGGTTATATGGTCAGGTTATTATAATTATTATCTGATTTGTTTTCAATGTATAAGTATTCTTACGATCTATTATTTTTTAATTTCAAAATTATGGATGAATATAATTTACTAATTTCTCCTGCTTCTTTTCTATCGTTTACAGCATTTTCTAATTTATCATTTATAAATAAAGCCTCTAATTTTTTTCTTTTAATAGTATTATCCTCTCTATGTAGAACTTTAGGCTTATTAATTATTAAGGCAAAGTCAAAAGTGTGTAATTCTTTTTTACAATGTGCTGATAATGCTGTACTTGTTTTAGCTTTAGGTTTAATGTTATTTTGATGGTGATATATTCTGTTTTTTAAATGTGTACTTGTTTGCCCAATGTATATTCCATCACAATTATTACAAGTAAGTTGGTATATTAAATTTTTGTTTTCCATAATTGGTATCTTATCCTTTTGACTTGTTATAATGTTTTTGATTGGGTTTCTTGTTTTGTGTGCTATCCTCATTTCTGGTATGTCATAAATTTTAAAGGTTGGTTCGATTTTTTCTGATAAGCCTCTGATATAGGTTATACTATTATATTTAATTTTATTATGTTTTAATTCTATATCTTGTGCTTCTGTTACTATATTAATTTTATCATTGTCTATATCTGGATCTATGTTATTAGTTTCTTTTACAAAAAAATTAGTTATTTTAGATTGAGAAGGTTTATTTTTTATTGCATTATTTTGGCTATGTATTTTTGAAATGTTAGTAGATTCTTTTGTATTTAATTTATTTTTTATATTTATAGGTAAGTGATTATCTTTTTTATTTAAATTGATTTGTTTATGCCATAAATCTTTTATTAGTTTGATTGGAAAAGCGTTGTTCAGAAGGATTTTGAATATTTTGTTTTTCGTTTCTTTTAAAAATTCTACATCTGTTAATTTTATTGATCTATAAATTAGATTTAATGCTATGTTTTTGATTTGATGCCTCGGGTGATTAGAGTAATAATTAAGTAATTTACTAGAAGTGATATCCTTTTTATACCATTTTGTTTTAAGGTAATTATTTTGGTTTCTTATGATAGTAAGGTCTAAAAAATTTATTGAGTTATTATTTTCCAATTCTTGTGTAAATTTTATATTTTTATTTTGTTTATTTAGGATTTTACTAAAATTTTCTAAATTATTTTTATTTGTGATAATTAAAAGGTCATCTATGTACTTTACTAATAACGTAGGGGGGTTGTTTAATTTTTGTAAGCTATCTTTAATAATGTAGTTTAGTACTATACCAGATAAATTTACAGATAATCTGCCTCCCATTGGTAATCCTTTTGTTTGTTTAAAAAATTGGTTTTCGAAAGTAAAAAATCCATTTTCTGTACATAGTTTAATACCTTCCAAATAAATGGATTTACATTTTATACTAGTATATGGTTCGATGTTTTCCCAATTATCATTTATAAGTTTGTAAGCTAATTTTAATGGTATATTTGGAAACATAGATACCACATCCAAACTACTTATTATCTGTTCTGGCTCCAATTTCATATTGTCTAATTTATTTTTTAATTCAATTGCGTTTTTAATGTCATATTCGTTATTGTTATTTAAATGATCTAAGGATTTATTTAAAAATTTTGAAAGGTTATCTGTTGGATTGTTTGTTCCATCTACAATAGGTCTGCAAGGATATCCTTCCTTATGTAATTTGATTAAACCGTGAATTCTAGGGTTACTGTAGTATTTATTTGATAGTTTATTTTAAATTTTTTTATCTATATATCTATATCTAACTAACTTTTCCAAATTTTTATTTATTTTAATGTTCAGTTCATTCATCGGGTTGTATCTTATACTTTTGTAAGTGTCTTTATCATTCAAAATTTCTAAAATCTTTCTCTTGTAGTCTGATTTAGTTATTATAGCTAATTTCTTAGTTTTATCACTTTTAATTATGCATAGATCTTCGTTATTTTTAAAGAAGATCTTTGTAGTTAGGATATCTTTATTTATAACTTGAGTGAATCTATTTAGTGTATTTTTAGGTTTATTTTTTTCTTTATTTAAATAATTTAATATGTTTTTACTGATGGTATTCCGTAAACCATTTTTATGGTTTTATGGAGTGTCTATTTGTTTGTCTTGAAAGATAAATCATTTTTGGTTTTGTAATGCAATATAATTTTTGACCATGGAGGACTATAGATCTCCTTAAGAATTATTTAGAAGTATTGACTTTCCAGTTTAAAAAATGCAGAAAAGGAAATGATTGAGAATGACACCATAGTGTCGAAACGTTTTGTTTATAAATGAATAAAATAATTGACTGGAAGCAGGTTTTTTTTCTCGGAGATGAAATTAATTCTGTTCTACGTGAGTAATAAAATTGTTTCTAATAATTAATTAACTGCTTTACATCATCGAATTCTTTGTCATAACAAAGAAATTCTGGTTTATCGGTTAATTTTTATAAAACTAGAGTTTTCATTAGTAAGTCTGCAACCATTATCTGATTGACAAAATTCTTATGAATTTTTATATATAATTATATATTATATAATATATATAATTATTATTTTGATAAATATTCTAAATTTGAAATATATTACATTAATTTTTGTGGTTGTTCGTCATAAACTGGGACGATTTTAAAGTTACTAGCATTAATTTTAATATTAGGATTCATATTGGATTTGTTTGTTAAATCAGAAATATTTCTTAACTTATTTAATCAATCACTAAGAGACACATAACAATTGTAAAATTATAAAATAAATTTATATAAATTAAATCTAACCTTGTGTCTTGTCTTCTTCTCCCAAGAGGTTCCTTTTAAGATCTAGTTAGGCTGGTTGATTATTAATGTTTCTTTGACTTCAGTAAGATCTTAAGAGATCAGCAAATCCTTCTAAGTTTTCGAGAGTTTGATAACAAGTTCCACAGTGACAAGTCGAAATAAGTTTGAAGAAATTCAGAAACAGTTACTAAAAATCAAGTGTTGTATACCTTAGTCTTCTGATGAAAGAAATTCCTAGATGAATTCTTGATAGAAGTTTAAGTCTGAAATCTTATAAGAATACGCC
The DNA here is from genome assembly GCA_037127475.1 of Arma custos. Taxonomy (NCBI): domain Eukaryota; kingdom Metazoa; phylum Arthropoda; class Insecta; order Hemiptera; family Pentatomidae; genus Arma; species Arma custos. The sequence goes on along the minus strand of CM073764.1, from coordinate 49,038,253 downwards.
CTCAAGTCCCTATTTAGGCGCCAATTATATAATCTCCAAAACTTACTTTTTTAAAAGAAACTTTATTGAATAATGACAATGACATAGTAACTAGTCCAATTGCTAACTAATAATGAATGAACAGCTAGGGATTATTATGCTAGGGATTTATAAGGATAGAGCAGAAAATGAGTCAGTGCTGATGTTGCACTTAGCGTTGCACTAGCGTGGAACCTTAACTATATATTACCAGATGGTAATAATCCTTTTACAGAAACTCCTTTCTCTAGGCTATTCTTAATCTAGCTTAATGGACATTTTAATCGGCAGCTATATGTACGTGATTCTCTTCAGCACTGAGAAAATTCTCTTCAGCAGTGTATTGGCTAAAACTGAAATTTGTCCAAGCTAAATGATATGATAAACCTGCACTATACAACCCTTAATTCTTGGAGGGAATCGTCATCAGGACATGGTAGAGACTCTACTGCCTCTAAGCCAAAGGCTATGCAAGAAGATGATTTAGTGAAGATTCATATGATACAATTAAGGTAAGTAATTAATTTAATATACAATGTATAAAATTCTCTTACTCGGTCAGTATCCCTTCTCCCTTCGGCTTTTGCCACCGATGATGACTCCAAAGAAATACCCAAAGAAAACATACACGGTCATACCTAGTCCGGAGGTAATTAACGAAGCTTGTGAATGAATTATTATTATGTGAACGAAACTTAAGTTTTATACAACAAACAATTGAGGAAGGCTATTTATTAAAACTAGTTGCTTTGAAAATTCGATATCCTGGGTTTTTTTCAATCCTGATAAGGTAATTCTCGCTGATATTTTACAAAGAATACAATCCTGTATCGATATGACGAATGTCAAGAAAACAGTTGCAGTAGTTTTTGAGAAGTGTTAGAGCAATGGCATTAAGTCCAATGCATATACCTGTTTCAAATTCTAGCTTAGCTCACACATATAGACCATTTTGCGATGTTTTGTATTTTGAACCCAAGAGTACCTTGAAACGTGTTCAATTGTAGCCTAGTTTATATTTTATTTATGTAAGTTTGAATACTGACGCCAAACTTAGTCATATGACACATACCTGAGATAACCTTCAGAGACATATGTGAGCGAGGTTATAATTGACATTGTCAGATTATAGTGCTATGTATTGATGCAGGCGGCACCATGAAAGGGATGCTGAGGGGGGAAAATGTGTCATGTCGGAACACATGAAAGGGAATATGTTTGGGACAATGAACAGACCCTTGGTCCCCTTATGGTTTTATGGTCCAAGATAGTGGAGAAGGAAGGAGAGGGGGAGAGAAGAAAACTCTTGAAATAGGAGGCTGAAGAAGGGACTCGAGAGAGAGACGCACGGCAGGAAGGTACTTGGGAGACGAAGATGGAACAGGAAGGAGGTACTCTGGAGATGTACAGCAAGGAGGAGAGATCTGGCAGAAGATAGAGAATCCCAGAGGCAGCACGGCGAAGAGCGACCAGCAACCCAATCTACCCCTGTCCACAGATAAGTTTAGTTTAGTTCCTGTAGTGTATTTTATGGCAATCCTATTTATATATATTATTAAAATCTGAATCATTAACCTTGTTGAAATTAAATGAATAAACGATCCTTATTGTAATTCTTTTGATGCTTACATACCAGATACACTATTTAGTTATAAATAATATATTGAAGGTAGAATAGATAGGTAAATTGGTAAACATAAGAATAGACATTTGGAAAGGAACCCAATTAAGATTAAGGAATATAAATAATAATTTGAGTACTCATGATAAATGAGACTCTGGCATCCCAAATATCAATATATATATTCAAGATATATTTAAGAGAAGAAACATAGCATTATTAATGGCATCCAGCTTGTGGGGAACTTACTATCCAATTTACTAATTTGAATTTATGTTTATTAGTATGTTTATTAACTTTATGTTCTCAATAGTTTTACAATCAAATTGGTTTAATGATTCAGATTAATAGATTGAATTTTTTGTTTCTTAACTTTTTCTAGTGACATAATTATAGTTGATTATTCTTATAAGTTTATTTCCGCTTGGGGGGATTCGAACTTTTAAATTCAAAATGGAGTCAAGTTTATTGAATTTGTTGGAAAAAATGAGGGAGGACCGTAAAAAAGAATTAAAAGAATTAAGGGAAAACATCAAAAAAGATATGGTTAATGTGGTGAAAGAAATAGGTGCAAGTATAAACAGAAGGATAGAGGGTATGGATAAGAACACGGACAGGGTAGAAGGAATTAAGAAGAAGGAAACAAACTAAGAAGAGGTAGTAATCAATAAAGAATGTTCCTCTTTTGAGGGACCTATTAGTAATTATGACGATCCAAGAGACTTTAAGATTAATTTAATGAAGGATAACCTTGCTGATGCTGAAGTACCTCCATCTAGCAGACTAATAAGTGAAAATACAAACTATAACAATCATATATTGTCAAGAAACGAAAAAATGCCAATAGAAGGCCAATGTGGAATAGGAGACACTTCGATTGAAGAAGATTTCAAAGAGAACAGCACTAATTCTGGATATGATCGTGAAGTAATCACAGATATAGCTTCCAAGGACAATAATAATGATTTGGTAAATAATAGTTTGGTTTCGACAAGTAAAGTAGAAATGCCAGATGGCCAATGTGAAATAGGGGATACTTCGGTGGAATATCTCAAAGAGGACAGTCCTAAATCTAGAAATAATATTGAAATGGTCGCCGATATAAATTTGTATGGAGAATCTTTTAAGGAATTCGTGTCTCTGCATGAAACAATAAACAGAGTAGAACCAGGTGAAAATATTGCATTGACGGTTTATAAACACAGAGAATCTTTAAACACAGAAGCTTTAAAGGTTAAGTCGCCACATTCAGCTAAGAGCCGAGGAAAAAATCAAGGAACAATGGTAAAATTGGAGAAAATATATCGATTAGATCTCATTTTGTGGTTTATACCACAAGTAAAACAATTAGCTGCAACTAGTGTAAACTGCACTTTTTATCAGAAAAAATGGTATGAAATATATAATCATGGTATAGAAAATATAAGGAAAGTAAATATAAAAATTTTGATAATGTTTGGACTAAACATGAAGAATGATATGGGAGCACAAAATGTTCTATATGGGACTGCAGATGTCCGAAATTACCTCAGGGGCCAGGTAAAGAAAAAAATTGAATATGTAAGGCCAGATGGAATATTGGTTAACGAAAAGGATTGTCTCTTGATTTTAGATGACTTTTGATGACTTAGATATTGGTTAAAAGAGTAGTTGATTATTTGTAAATGACAGAACGATTTGAAAATTGTATGTAAATAAGAATAGTCAACTGTTTGTAAATAATATTAATAGTATTAGAAATTGTAATAATAGCGTATAAAGTTTAAATATTTTTACCATTACTAATGGACGCCATAAAATGCAAGACCATTAAAATATGTAAAAGATAAGAGTTTAGGGCGAGCAGGTAGAACTTATATGGGTTACACTCACACGTGCATAGGCGGCATGCGCCTCTACAAATGGTAATGTGGTTCAAAGGAACCCGCTGTACAGGTGGTGAAATATTTTTGCCAAGGGTAGTGGACATCATCAGGTACCATAAGGGTACACTTGCTAGGTACCAAATAGTGAAGGCAAAAGAGGCCGAAGTGGCAATAAAAAAAAAAAAAAAAATAAGATTCAAACCTTTTTATATAGTTGATATTTTTTGTTATATTATAACTATTGTTTTATGTATTATCAATATTAATCTTAATCATGTATACAAATTATGATATTATAGTAAAGGTAAAAATTGTCATAAAAGTAAAAGTAATTGTCAGAAAGATAGAGGTATACCCGTTTATGAATTTAGTAAATAATAATAATGAGACGTGTTAAGACGCAGGACACTAGGTTTAGCCTGCGCTATGCAACTAATTTAATAAAACTAGTGGTATTATTATTTATATAAGATTTGTTAGGTATTCCCCTTGTTAGACATTTTTGTTATTATAGTTAGTATTAGAACCATTAACTATAATTTAACATTACAATAATAAGCCGGCATACTCTATAACTATTGAATAATGATATTGAAGTATGTTAATAAGAATGCATATAGACGCTAGGTTCAACTAGTTCATACTATTGATTTAAACAAAACTAGCGGTATTATTGTTCATGTAAGGTTATTAGGTATTCCCCTTGTTATCCAGTTTAACCATCAACTTAGATATTGAAACAATTAATTAAAATAGACCATTTGAAGATTAATTAAAATAGACCATTCGTACTCTGTTACGGTAAGATCTAATATTGAAATATGTATAGTAAAAACAAGTGTGACACGTAATATTACTTAAGAATATTTTAACCCATTTTATCATGTAAAATTATTAATTCTAGTTCATTACCGATGTATATAACAAAACTCTGTAAGTTAAGTATTGTAAACTATATAACAATAAGTAAACTTGTAAAGATCTTCTAAAAAATTATTTGTAAATAATTACATAATTGTAAAGATGTAAGGTATTGCCATAAAACGATATATATCCTTTGAAAAATTAGGACACTTTAATATTTAGAAAAGAAAAGAAGTCTCTCCTTGTTTAACCTCTTTTCTTTTTTCCCGGAAACCCAGGGATAATGCTATGTATTGATGCAGGCGGCACCATGAAAGGGATGCTGAGGGGGGAAAATGTGTCATGTCGGGACACATGAAAGGGAATATGTTTGGGACAATGAACAGACCCTTGGTCCCCTTATGGTTTTATGGTCCAAGATAGTGGAGAAGGAAGGAGAGGGGGAGAGAAGAAAACTCTTGAAATAGGAGGCTGAAGAAGGGACTCGAGAGAGAGACGCACGGCAGGAAGGTACTTGGGAGACGAAGATGGAACAGGAAGGAGGTACTCTGGAGATGTACAGCAAGGAGGAGAGATCTGGCAGAAGATAGAGAATCCCAGAGGCAGCACGGCGAAGAGCGACCAGCAACCCAATCTACCCCTGTCCACAGATAAGTTTAGTTTAGTTCCTGTAGTGTATTTTATGGCAATCCTATTTATATATATTATTAAAATCTGAATCATTAACCTTGTTGAAATTAAATGAATAAACGATCCTTATTGTAATTCTTTTGATGCTTACATACCAGATACACTATTTAGTTATAAATAATATATTGAAGGTAGAATAGATAAGTAAATTGGTAAACACAAGAATAGACCTTTGGAAAGGAACCCAATTAAGATTAAGGAATATAAATAATAATTTGAGTACTCATGATAAATGAGACTCTGGCATCCCAAATATCAATATATATATTCAAGATATATTTAAGAGAAGAAACATAGCAATAGATTGATATAATAGAAAATTGATAATTGAGTGTTTATATAGAATATCCACTATTGTGTTGATTCAGGTATGTTATTAAAGATACCAGGAGTTATTTAGTTAGTTATAACTTTGTAAATATATTCTTTTTATAATTACTGTTCTGATCTGCATCCACAGGTGTTTTATTCTATTACCTCATTGGTTAAGTCGTTGAATTCACGACTTACAAATCAACGCAATGGAGATGATTAAGGCAAAGTTTCATTTTGAAGCGGAAGCTGGAGCAAACTCTAAGAGCACAGTAATAAAGGTAAAAACTATACAATTGGTGAGTCAGGTGGAAATTTTTGCTTTCCCAATAAAACAACAAACTTGTGAAGCACATAAACAATTATTTGCCACTAATGTTGTTAAGAATGTTGTGAAAGTTTGAATGTGCGGGGTACATATAGCAATATCGTAATATCACTGGCAGATGAACTGAAACCTATTTACATGGACGAGGAAGGTAATGTAGCCTTTTATGATATGAATTTAAACGAAGTGCAAGAAAAACAAATAGTAAATGTACCAAGCACCAGCACAATAAGGTCTATGCACTCTATAGCCAAGGATATGGTTTTGCAAAAATATTATGGGCATAACTGTAACGCTAAAACGTGGATGAATCTATTTATTCAGGAGTGTGAAAGGTTAGGATTGAAAGAAAATAAATATGCTGAGGCCCTAAGGTTATTTTTGGAAGGATCTGCACTGACTTGGTATACAATCTATATGCAGACAAATTCTTTAACTTATGCATGGGAATTTTGGAACAATTCTTTTTTGGATACCTTTGATGAACAGTCCTGGGATAAAGTCGAATATGCTTACAGATTTAAATACTTGACTGGATCATTTCTAGATTTTGCTTTAAAGAAAAGAAGTCTTTTGATTGAAGTCGATCCAGCCTTAACTTTAGCGTCACAAATAAATTTAATAGTAGTGTCATTACTACAATTTATTAAAAACAGACTAAATAAAAAAGAATTAGTGACCATAGAAGATTTAATGTCTAAATTAAGACTTTTTGGTCAGTCGAATAAAATAATAAAACCAAATCAAAATATGATTGAGAAGAAAACTTGCATCCATTGTGAAAAATTAGGGTATAAAAATAGATTTCATCCTGAAAATTTATGTCGTAATAGAAAAGTCAAAAATGAGAATATTAAATTAGTAAATAATTCAGAAATTCAAGATGCTGTTGCTCATGCTGAAGAAGCAAAAAACGTGTAGTCACCCCACTTATAACATTGAAGATATTAGTCGATAAAAAACCGGCAATTGCTTTGTACGACTCCGGATCTAATATCTCCTTGATGAATTACGAAATTTATAAAAAATGAAGAAAGGAATAAGTGGGGGTGAAAACATAGAAGGCGTATCAGGTGTTGCAAAATCAGAAGGTATAGTGTCTGTACTAATTAAGATTTTCGATATTGAAAAATATGTACCATTTTTTATAGTGAAAAGCAGAAGATTTAAAGATGACCTGTTATTAGGTTTAGATTTAATTCAAGCTTTCAAATTGCGACAAGATGAGAATTTGAAGATTACACAAAATTATAAAATGTTAGAGGAGAAAAAAGTTAATATGAATGTTATTCAAGAAAAAAAGGAACAAGATATTAACAACTTAGACGACATCTTATTGGAATATGAAGAATTGTTTGCAAAAGATAAATTCGATATTGGTAGAACAAGAAACTATGAAGCTGCTATAAGATTAACTGTAAATAAATATACAGCGAAAAAACCTTATAGATGCACATTAGAGGACAAAATAGAGATTGAAAAGCAAATCAAGGAATTGTTGAAAGCAGGACTAATTCAAGAGTCTTGTAGCCCTTATGCCGCCCCAATAACATTAGTCTACAAAAAAGAAGAAGAAAGAAAATCTCGTTTATGCATAGACTTCAGAGAACTAAACAAAATAGTCATTCCAGAGAGTCAACCATTCCCAAGAATTGAAGATTTGACAGTACTTGCTGGAGGCTGTAAGTTCTACACTAAACTAGACATAAACTCAGCGTTTTGGTCGATACCAGTACGAGAAAAAGATAGATATACAACGGCTTTTGTGACACATCATGGACACTGGCAATGGACATGTCTCCCATTCGGATTGAAATCGTCACCAGCTATTTTCCAAAGAATATTGTCTAGTGTCTTAAGAAAAAATGGTTTAGATGCCTTTGCGGTGAACTATATAGATGATATACTGATTTATTCTGAAAATTATGTAGATCATATAAAACATATAGAATTAACAATGAAAGCATTAAAAAGTGAAGGTCTCAAATTAAATAAAGCAAAATGTAAATTTGCACAAAGAAAAACGGCATATTTAGGACACGAAATTGGTGATAACTCAGTAAGACCATTAAATGATAACCTGGTGGCAATAAATAAATTTCCTAGACCACAAACAAAAAAACAAATAAGACAGTTTTTAGGAAAAATTAGTTTTTATTTAGAGTATATACCAAAATACTCTATATCATTAGAACCACTATAATCTATTGAGGAAAAATGTGGATTACATTTGGACAGAAGAATGTGAAGAGAGTTTTAATAAAAGTAAAAATATTTTATGTTCGGATCCAGTATTGGCAATTTTTAACCCACGAGCACCGATTTATATTTATACTGATGCCTCTTTAAAAGGAGTTGGTGCAATTTTGATATATCACACAAGATGATAAATCTTTGAAGCCGGTATTTAATTTTTCCAGAAAACTGACGGAAGCTCAAAAAAGGAAGAAGGCCATATACTTAGAAAGTCTGGCCATAAAAGAGGCGATATTATATTGGCAATATTATCTATTAGGAAAAAGATTTATCATTTTTACAGATCATAAGCCACTGGAAAACTTCAACGTAAAAAACTGCAAAGATCTAGAATTATTGCAAATATTGAATTACATTTCACAATTTGATTTCGTTTTTTTTTTTTTTTTTTTTTTTTTTATTATGGCTTTAAGACTTTAATGGCTTTAAGGGGAGGTACGGAGTACCCCTGAGTCTCGACTTCAACTAAGACAAAAAAAAAAAAACCATCATCCTTCGCAATTTGATTTCGTTATAGTATATAATCCCGGAAAAGATAATTTAGAAGCTGATTGCATTTCCAGAAACCCAGTTTTAGAATCAAATGAACAGGAAAATGAAATAGATTCAGCAATCAAAATAACAATTTTTTTAAAATTGGAAGATGTAGTAAACAATCAAAAACAACTGAAACTGGACAAAAATAGATTTTTGGAAAATAATGTCATTTATAAAAATTTTTACAACAGAAAGAAGATTTGGCTAACAGAAGAATTTGGAAAAAAAATTGATAAAGGACGTACATACTAAACAAGGACACATTGGAATGAAACAATTAACGTTAATAATAGGTCACAAATTTTATTTTAAAAATATGTACAAACATATTAAACAAACTTGCCGATCTTGTGAAACTTGTATTAAGAATAAGACAAGAATAGATTGTTTTAATGCACCTATGTCACAATTAGGTCCCGCAAAAGAACCTTTTGAAATTGTATCTTTAGAAACAATTGGTGGTTTTACTGGAAATAGAAGTACAAAGAAAGATCTGCACCTAATTATAGATCACTTTACTAGATATGCTTTCATTGCTACATCTAAGACACAGATTGCTAAAGACTTTATAAAATTAATAAAAACAGTGGAAATCAAAGGCAAGATCAAAACTTTGTTAACAGATCAATATTCTGGAATCAACTCCACACAATTTAAACATTATGTGAAGTCAAGAGGGATAAATTTAATATTCACAGCAGTAGACTGTGCATTCTCAAATGGGCTGAATGAAAGAACAAATCAAACGTTGGTTAACAGAATTCGGTGTAAAACATATGAAAACAAGGAACGTCCATGGACTATTATAGCAGAAGAGTGTGTTAAAGAATACAACACTACAATCCATAGTTCAACGGGTTTCACACCAAATTATTTGCTAACAGGAATTGACGACTCAATCTTACCAAAAGAATTGGAAAAAATAAAAAAGAGAACTTAGAAGAAAATAGATCAATAGCTTTTGAGAACTAGAAAAAAATACATGAACAAAATAAGAAGTATTATGACAGAAATGTAAAAGAAATCATATATAAAGAAGGTGATTTGGTTTACATTCAATATAGCAATGGTCTAAATGGAGGTAAATTGGAAGTGATTAGATCAGGTCCTCACAGAATAAAAGAAAAATTATCTAACGTGATGTACATCATCGACAGTGGATTCAAAAAGAAAGAATCGAATTTATTTCACGCCAGCAAATTGGTTCCTTATCGGGATGATGACGGTAGTCCTCTTTCAAAAAGGAGGGATGTAAGTTTGAATACTGAAGCCAAACTTAGTCATATGACACATACCTGAGATCACCTTCAGAGACATATGTGAGCGAGGTTATAATTGACTTTGTTACATTATAGATTGATATAATAGAAAATTGATAATTGAGTGTTTATATAGAATATCCACTATTGTGTTGATTCAGGTATGTTATTAAAGATACCAGGAGTTATTTAGTTAGTTATAACTTTGTAAATATATATTTTTTTTAATTACAGTTCTGATCTGCATCCACAAGTGTTTAATTCTATTACCTCATTGGTTAAGTCGTTGAATTCACGACTTACATTTATTATCCTTTTACGCTCATTAATAATTTAATTCATATATACAAAAATCTATCTCACTTCCCAATTTATAAATTAATCCTGCTGTTTGGTAGAAGGTGGGATTAAGCGTTGTGCGGTATTGAGGGGAATGTAGTAACCCTATTAAAAGCGTTAGCGGACATTATTCCATTAGAAGTCCAGACACAAAGAAGCTGTCTAACAATAAATATGCAAATAGTCTACTTTTAATTCAGCTGATAGTCGGTTTAATTAGCATTTCCCATTATTGTGCATGACGCGCTTTACCAAACACAGAATTTTCCGGAAAATTGATCCTAGCTGTTGCAACCGCTTTTCAAAACCTGGCCTGAATCTCAATACGTTGATTGCCTTCATCATCCAGGATACTAATCAACAAATTGAATTTGGTCAATCGCATCGCGACCTTTACCAAGAATAAATCAAAATATACATTCACCCAGAACAAATTAGAAAGCAATATTATCACAGCTATATCAACGTGTCCAAAGTAAATTGTATATATTTATTTATTGGAATTTACGCTTACAATTTATCCACAAATTAACTAAATAAATTCGTACTGACGACTATTAGTTGAAAATTTACTACAAGTAAGAGTACATCTTGTTCCTCTTATTATATCAAAACAGAAAGTGTCTTTTCCTGGTCGCATTAGAGGCCTATTTACACTATCTCTCATCACATACTTTCTAGAATAAAAATATTCACAAGAATGTTTGGAACAGGAGTGCTTCAAGCAAACTTAAGGATATACAGAAACAAGTAAACAAAAAAAAAATAGAAACTCTTCTAGTCGCAACATCCGAAGACAGAAAGTGGTCCTTCCTCCAGTTGGAGGTTGCATTCAAGATTGACTCACTTCCACCTAATTATGAAAGAAAATACTTCCTGCGTACATTTCTCGGCAGTTTTCATTCTATAGCAGTAAATTGAACGAAAGAGGGCTGCAGCGAAACATTTCAATGAGCCGCCAGTCGGGTGTTGACTATCCTGTGATTTTTTTTATCCATTATGCTCTTTTCGCTTTAACAACTCAATAACAATATTGCTGTGCTTTCTAAGAAATATTTTTATAATTATTTCATAGCTATTTTTCAGTTTTAAAATAAATAATTCACTAGTTTACATCCTTCGGCTAACCATAACTACTTCTTATATGCTGAACGCCAATGAAGAATGAACCGATAATAAGATTTTAGTAAACGTGTAGTATAAATAAAGGAAATACATCCATGTTCACTAATATTATTTAACAGAAAAATATGTAAAATTAATGAATAAAAACACATGTTGGTAGCAGGCTGCTATATCATCTCTCCCCAATGACGAAGTCATGGAAGCGGTCAGGAAGTCGGATCAATCTTGCTTGACGGATTCGAACAGATGGGTCCACTTGGGTTGCTAAGTCATTGGTCGAAGGCTGGTTGCATATTGTCAGTTTACTACCGACTTTCGGCATGTATCAGGCAGCGATAATATAGTTGCCCCTCGATGACATGGAGAGATTAGAAATAGAACAAGAGGCCGACTCATGTATACCCGAACTTCAGCAATACCTATTTCTAAAACTCAAGTCAACCACATTCAACAAAACCTCTGCTCTGCGAAACGAGCACTTCAAGAGTGCGTCCGCACCTACCTGCACCGTTGAGGCAAGCTCTCTTCACAAAAGTCCACAACCTCTCCAACGCTTTTTTCGGCCCAACATGAACGCCGATATCGCTTATTGGGCACGAGGGTGTGTGGCTTGCCAACGAAGTAAAGTCCAGCACCACAACGTCACACCTCCTGGCACCTTTGCCCCAGTTGGACGCTTCGAACTCATTCACAAGATTATCTGCTTGGGTGTGGAGATGGGAAACAAGCTGGTTGTCACTCGTTCAAGTTTGTAATTTCTCTGTTGGCTTTATGAAATAGTTTTGTTGATAGTTAATTAAAAGGGTTGTTTAAAGTTAAATTCACTCACAATAAACATTAGCAAAGTTTTACTTTGGATATCAACAAACCTAAAATGAAATAATTGCTTCTTTGTGAAAATTAATCTTTCTCACGGGGTACAAAACACTGCCACCTGTTTCGTCTTCATTTTTATTAGCCTTTTCTCTATTTCTCTATTCTTTGCCTTACTTTGTTAGAGCCTCATTATGGCTCATTAAGGGCTTGGACATTACATCAATTGTAAAAGAATTATATTTAAAAAGTTCAAAGTTTTCAATTCTAAGATTAGTTATTTGAGTCGAAGATAAAGTTTACTTCTATAACCAATATTTTATAAACATCAATTTATATTGATTCCTCGATGACCTGGGTGTCAGTGGCAGAGATGTGGCAGTGCTCGCTGGAAATATTACACTCGACTCCCTGGAGATAATTCACCATCATATATATATATATATATATATATTATATATATATATATATATAGTAGCTGATACCCCACACGTTATTAAGAGAAAAAAAAGAAAAAGGGAAGTAAAAAGAAACAGGAATTGTACTGTAGTTCTTAAGTACGTATTTTGATTAATAGCATGAAAAGGAAAATATGTAATACCTATGACTGTGTATATGGCACTCCAATGTAGTTGGACAGCACTGCTGGTAAAAATAAAGCATCTCTCTCTCTCTCTCTCTCTCTCTCTCTCTCTCTCTCTCTCTCTCTCTCTCTCTCTCTCTCTCTCTCTCTCTCTCTCTCTCTCTCTCTCTCTCTCATCTCTCTCTCTCTCTCCTCTCTCTCTCTCTCTCTCTCTCTCTCTCTTCTCTCTCTCTTCTCTCTCTCTCTCTCTCTCTCTCTCTCTCTCTCCTCTCTCTCTCCTCTCTCTCTCTCCTCTCTCTCTCTCCTCTCTCTCTCTCTCTCCTCTCTCTCTCTCTCCTCTCTCTCTCTCCCTCTCTCCTTCCCTCCCTCCCCTCCCTCCCTCCCATATACCTCCCTCACAACTATTATCATGTGATTTACTTTTAATTATGACCGATACTGGATTCTCCACAATACCTAAAAAAAAGTTGGGGGGCACGTGCCCCCGTTCGCCCCCCCTAAATCCGCGCTTGCTATAGCCTATGTGTTATTCTGATGTAATAAACTATATTACTGTAAAGTTTCATCCAAATCCGTTCCGTAGTTTTTGCGTGAAAGAGAGACAAACATACAAACTTTCACATTTATAATATTAGTAAGATATAATCTATATCTATTTATAAAATACGTAATTACCGGTGAGCTAGATCAAGAATTTCATGTCAACGTAGTATGGAAAAGTTGTGTAAGGTGCGCACCAGTTTGTTCCAGATACTCATTTATAATTGAAGAATTATCATTTTTCATTTACTGAGAGTTTCCACAAAATTGGGACCTCCGACCAAATTTTATGACAATTTTTTTTTTCCAGGCCTTACTGTCTAGAACAAGGGTCGAATCCTACTTTCTTCCTGAGCTTGGTTAGTCCAGGAAATTCTTGGTTATTTTATTCTGGAAATTCTGGCCTCTTTTTACAGCATTATTTTTGGAATATGTATGTTTTCCATCCTCCTTAGTCGTCCAAACCATTCGGATCGCTTGATTATCTTTGTTGGGCGGTATTTTGAGTATAAATTGCCTCTCGTATTACATCATTAATTGCCCTATCATCCCTAGATATTTCGGATATAATTGTACATTTGATTATGGTTATTGTATAATTAATTGAAATATACTAAATCAGGATCGAAGAGAAGCGATATCCCCGAATTCGTAGATTCGTCTTGGCCCTATTCTCCAGAAAGGCCTCCCCCTCATACATAGTCAAAGAGCAGCCGGTACAATGCCCAACCTTACTTCTAATCACATTTAATTAACAGTCCGTGGATCACACACAACTGTATTAATATTTATAACCTCTATCGTTGTTGGATTTGCATTACAAGTCATAAGGGATAATTATTCTTAGGTAACGACGCAGATAGGGCCGGTCAGTTTATCAGATATGATAATTGGAGGAGTTAGTATGCAGAGTTATTCAACAGTGGCAGCATTCGCTGAGCCGTAAATTGTTCCCGATGTGCCGAAATAAATTAAACAACTAATTTTCGGTTCTTTATCTCGGATATTTCCTCTGGGCTGGAGAATTGATAAGTCGCCATGATCCTTTGTTCTGGGCGATAATAACCGGGGCACCTCCATGAGTTATCGTCTCTGCAGATTTATGCATCCTCTTGTTCGCACCTTCTTGTTAATGCCGAGCACATCAAGGCGCCTAAGTGAAAAATAAAAAATAAAAGCGTTCACGAACATTGCAAAATATAATAATAAGGAGAATGTCAAAACCCATTACAAATCTATTGCTCAAAAACTTATATAGAATCCAAATATTACTGTACAACATTAAGTATTATAAAATTAGCGTACGTTACACATGACGTTTTACAGCAAAATAAAAAAAAAATTCAAGAGTAGTCGTTTGTAAAAAGCTTCGAAATATAAGCTGTTCTTCAATGCCTATCACTGTCATATGACACATCTGATTTTAGGTTGAAAACACCTGTCCACAATGGCACATAAAAGGGCATTGTGTTCAGTGCATGGTAGAGAATACGATGTTTCCAATTTTAACCGGTTGTAAAGCTCCATACACACTTGAATCCGCTAGTCTCTCAATTTGCTTCCCATAATATTCCTGATAACCCTCCGAGGCGTCTGAAAAGAAGCTGGCCTCGAGACCTTCTTCTATAGAACTTTATTGGAGTGCTATCAATGGATAGTTTCTCCACAAGTGTTTTTTTTTTCCATGCCCTTTGTTCATACAGCAGATTTACTTGATGTAATATAATTACAGTTGTAAATATCAACAAATTATTCTTTAAAAAAAACAACCATTTGTGAAAGGAGGTGATTTGGTCAAGCTTTTCACCTAAGTTAAGGGTAACCACTTTATAAAAACTGGGTGAGCCTAAGGAGGGTCTCCAGATCCCACAGTATCGGAGTGAATAATTTTGTCAACCACAGCCGGTCTAGAACTGAGCTACACCATTACTTAGAAAAATAAATAAAATTTCATTTATTATAATGCAATTGGGAAAAACCACAATCCAAAGCCTTATGTTTCAAATCCAGTAATGCACCCACTTACCAGTCGACGTCTCGCCTATTCAGGCATTATCAAGACACAAAAACAAAAAAGGGTTATGTGAATCATATCTCCAAGAAAAAAGGGCAATACATCCCAACGATCAACAGTTTGGGCTGGTGGTTTGTTGGCTTTGTGGTTTTTCCTAATTGCATTATAATAAATAATAGTGTTTCTTTTTGAGTTTTTGGCTCTATTTTATTAAAATTTTATTTATGCATAAAAGAAGGAATGAAAGAAATGTATTTGTTTGTTTGTTTTTTTACAAATGCGCAGTAAAAATAAAATGTTGCTGTTTTAATTATGTTATGCAACTTAAAATGGAAGATATCCAGGTTCAATTCCCAAATACAAAGCCAGCATTAAACAACAGTCTTGTGGGTTAGGTAGACATGAACGCCTTAATTTTTAAGGCCCATGCGCATTTGTGAAACTATTTTGTAGTTGGTATCATTAAATTCGGTGCTCTTAATGTTTCTATATTTAAAATTTATCAGTTTTAAAGCGATATAATATGTATCTATCTCATATAGCGTTCATTTATCACTGACTAGGTGAGTTGTGTAACTTCATTCTGGCTCCTGGTATGTAATGGTTTCTTGAGATAATGACAACCAAATTTTAAGTTTCATTGAACAAATAATTCGTTATAATCTCGCCAAAAACATCTTAGGCTAAAATAATAAAGAAATTTTGTATTACATGTATTTAATGGATCTGTCTGAAGCTATGTACAGATTTCTTAAACGAATGACTCAATCATTCTAAGTTTCATGGCTTAAATTATTGATCGAGATATCATAAATGTTCCCTTTCTTTTTGTAAATTTATCATAATAAATTATAAACTATCGATGCTTGAAAAAATGACATTACATCTCGTACACCTATCCATGCCAAATTACAGAAAACTAATTGTGCTTGTGGCATAAAGTAAATTTACGTGTTATTTAAAGACCTGATGTGTTTAACTGGGCATGCAAGTGCACATTTCTTAACACTGTTGTCAGCGACTTAATTTTAATGTACAGTTAAAGAATAAGAAAACATTTGAACTTTTTGGGCTGATAATATGTAACATAACCTAAACAGTGTTATATATGTTTCCGATAATCATTGGCTTAATTTAAAATTAAACTGTTTTGTAAGGATTTGAGATATTATTGCAATACAGTGATATATCTATAAGAAGTTGTCATCGAGAAGGATAACATCCCAAAATGTGAATAAACGAACTGAGGAACCATCCAGCACAAGTTTTATAGTCCAAATTCGTTCATCTGCACTATTCACAGAGCCACTTAAGAGTAGAACGATTTGAAAGCAATGAAGCAATCGAGGAGCACCAGTATCTAATAGGCTCCCAAATAAATTGCAAAAGTTGGTTGATCAAACATTCAGACATGCTGAAATTATTGCTTGTATGCATTAATTAATGGTGCATAAAACTAATTACTATTTATATTTTATTACCATCATATTTTCAATGCTCTACTAAATGCTACTATTCTTATTATTTATGACATACTGAGAGGAGAATATACACGGGTATAGCTCTTTATTTTATAAGGAACTTTTAGCAATGTACTAGATTAATAATTGTTTAAAATGTTACTTTCTTAAATCAATTATCATTCAAAACATTGTGTGTGTATGTGTGTGCGTGAGTGTGTGTGTGTGTATGACTCACTCCCATATCCGTCTATTTCCCAAATCCGTCACCATTGTGGTCCCATATCCTGACGGATAATCGAGGTTCTACTGTATAAGCAAATAGCACAAATATCAATTATTGCTTTTACAAAGTTCTAACTTGGCTTAAAGGAAAACATTTTTTTTTCTGTTTTTATAGAAAATTATTCAAATAAACATTGCTAACTAAAATCATTGAAATAATATAACAATTTTCGCTATCCTCTTATTTCTTTTATATCTTATTTCTATTCTCTTTAACATATTAAGAATTATTATTCATTATTAATAATATAAAAGTGGAATAATTTGAAAGATATTTTAGTTCACTACATTTAGTTTTCTTATACAAGTAAAATTTTCTTTCAGATAAATTTTGAAAATTATAAAAAAGAGGTTATTTGCAATTGAAGTTGTGTCAAAAATGTGCATGATATTCAATGTAGAATTAGCAATTCCAGAGTAAGACACATTGACAGTAACCTCCAGTTGGTTATAATGTCAGCAGTTTTAAAACTAACTTCAGATTACCCAAATGTTCTTCATCAAATTTTATTCAAATATCTTAAACATTCTACATTTTAAATGATGATGATGTCTCATTAGGAATACCCTGCTAAAACATGAAAATATTGTCAATATTCAATTGGAAAAACATTTGATGTACTAGGATAAATTTTATCTTTTCGTTTAGAAACAGTATAATGGAAATTGGAAATGGTTTTAAAGTTATGCATGACTTCTAATAATAAGTTAAGGTTTATATATACTACTTGATACAACAAAAAGTTTTTATTTACAATATGTCGAGATATTTATAATAAAAGAAACAACTCAACTCGTATTTTTCTTTTTTTAAATAGACAACTAAGACCTTAAGTTTTAAACAGTCAATATTCAGTTATGTATATATACCATACCTTATAACATTGATTAACTAAATGTTTTTCGAAGACATACATCTATAAAAAATAAAAATTTTAATTTTCTATCTGTAAAACAGATCAAATACTCGTAATGGTTGATGTTTCAGTTATTAGGATGTTACACAATGAAATTTCATAACATCACATAAAAATAAAAATATAAAACTTGTTATATTAATGAGTTTGAAGTCTTTTAAACCAAAATCTGGCTCTAAAATCATCAGAACAAGTAAGAAAAGCGGCAGAATGAGGACTGTGCACGATTTGCCTCACGGGTCCATTATGACCTGAAATACAAACACCATTTATTTAAAAATATTTACAAATAATACTTTAGTTTAATAAAATATAAAAATTGGGTACCCAAAGAGAGGAGCTGCCTTCTAGAAGCGTTTCTTGCATTCCAAGCACAGAGGGAGGTAGTCGCTTCATCAGGAAACAGCACAAAATCTTCAGTATGATTGAATACTGCCTGAGTTCTATGCTCTTGCTTCCCTATATAACTTACAGCATTAATAATCAACCATAAAAAAATCATTCAATTTTATGTAAAATTAATAAATAATTAAAATGTTTACAACTGAATAGTCAAGTAACAAACAGAGGATAAGTAAGAGGGTTTCAGAGGAAAGTTTTTGAAATTTGCAAATCCCTTTATTTATCTTATTTTTTTTTTATTCACCTAGCAAGATTACCATGCACTTTTTTTTACATAAATTTATACTCATAATTTCCTCACACAGCCTCTACAAAATGGTTACACTTAAAAGGGGAAAAATAGCAGTTGTGCGTGACCTCAGCCATTACACTTCCATGCTCAACGATTCATAATCAGCATCCAAAAACATAACTTAACAAGTTTTTAAACCAAAAAAAGTTTTCCACCAACTTTTTAGGCAATTTATTTTTTATGAAACTTCATTATACTAACAGTGAAACTCGTCCTGGATGAAAAAAAAATTAAAGCAAATTCATTCTTGTTTTACTTATTATGGATAGGCATTGCTTTAAAATTATTCATACTATAAGAAAAAAATACTGAATTCTTCCATATATCTTTTTATTCTTCCAAAAAAAAAAATTAGGTAAAATATCGAAATAATGAAATATTCCTTATTTGTCTTATTTTTATTTCTACTACTTACTACATATAACATTATTCTATCAATATACTACATATATTGTTATTCTGGGTCATGTATTATTTTAATTTTTTTGTATCTTGTACATTTAGTCCTGAAGAAGACCTGCAATGTGGGTCGAAACGTTGGCTTGCCAATAAAAGGTTCTGCCTATATAGGAGAATTTTCTTGACCTCGACCCGGACCATTTTCTTCCTCAACTATTCCTTAAATTATAATGATAGCAAAACTTTAATTGGGTACAAGCCCTATTTTTTTATCTGGAAAAGAAACTAATGACAGAGATCCAGGGGTAATGCTAACCCAGGCTTAAAATTGTAAAGAAAGAAATGAGGAAGGTATGACTAGTGAAAAAAATAACTGAGATATAAGTCTGATCCCTTGGTGGCCAAGGTCCATGACCTTTAGTGATAGTTTAAACACAAAATAAATGGATTAAGATTTATGAAATGAATCTAGGCCTTCCCAATCTATTAAGAAGGTTTTCCATATTTTGTTAAGCAGGAGTAGTCTGCTGTTATGAAATCTGGCTTTAATATAAATGACTTGAATGAATTTAAGAATAATAGTAATAAATGAAGTACAGAGTATTCAGAATAATCAGACTAAATAAATAAAATGGAATAAAATAAAAGTTACCAGTAGTTCCAGCACCAGTGTAGGCAATCAAACATCGACTAGTCGTCAATTCCCAAAGTTTAACAAGGGAATCCTTTCCTGATGACAAAAGATACTGAAAACATAAAAACAAAATTAATGTTATATTAGTTGTATAATTATACTAATGTAATCTGCTTAGATCAAAAAGACAATTGCCTATATTTCTTTTTTTTTACCAGTAACTAAAAAATCTAGATTCTTTAATTATTCAGTGGGATAAAGAAAGAAAAAAAAGAAAAGCTGGAAGGCAAAATGCAGTAACAAAAATAATATAAAAGTATAAGAATAATAATAATAACAACATTCACTGAGTGAAATAAAATTTAAAATAACATTTAAAAAAAGAAACACAGTTCTTTCCATTCAATAATCTTCTGATTTAATTTCCGGGTAATATATTCTTTCTGAACATGTTTCTTCTGAAGTCTCGCATTGCTTAGAAATAGGAAATATCCCTAAGCATATATAGCACTACCAACTGTGCTATATAGCACTATCATCTAAGGTGTTTATATTTACAATCCAGGGTTTTCTGTTGTGGATGAGTGCCTCAGTCCTCGTTTTCATTACAGATAAGGTTATCTGTTATCATCAAAATAAAAAGGCTGGAATATTTGAAGTTTTTTTCAGATTGAGTGAAATAATATTCACGTGTTAACTATTGCATTCTATAGGGCCAGCTTTCTTGTTTTCTTGATTGTCATGGCATGGATTGATATTATGTATTGCTAAATCGGATAAAATATATGACCTTGTCCCTTGCTTTACTTCTAATTGCAGTTTTTCACCTTAAAAAATATATAAAGCAATACAAATAATGTATTTCTACCCCAAACCTGTTTGCCTTAAAATTAGCAGAACATTCTATTTCCCTCAATCACTCTTCAGTTATGATAACCTTTCAGTCTAGGCCACACCAAAGCACCCAACCCTCTACCAATGTTCAACTCAAATCTAACTTCTTCCAAGCTTTCAACAATACATTTACAGATTTTCACTGATATCAGTGTACTGCGATGAAACTCAATAAACTGTAGATCTCAGGAATCTTCTTTTCTTGAACTATAGAATAATATTAAATATTAATGAAAAATATTAAACTATAAGATTTTATTTTCCCTCAGGTTATTCCTAAAAAGGTTACTAAGACAACGCTATAACTTTACGACATTTTTGTATATTAAGAGGACATATAGACAGTACAAGTTTTAAACCCTCTTCGATTATATATACTCTTTCACCTAAGTTCGATTTTTTGTCATGTTAATATCAAAATCCGGAACCAAATTGATTCTGAAGAGCCAGTTCAATTATGATTCAAAAATAGATAATCAATTATTAGGCCCCAATATGATACAGATTTTTTAAAGTAAATTAAAAAGAAAATAATTTTGGAGGGAAATAAATCTCAAGTTCTCCCCTTACTACATGCCAACTCAAGTGAAATGTAATCCAGTTACAGTAAAAAAAAAAAAAAAGTAAAGTAAATATTAAATAAAAACTAAAAAAGATAATGAATTTTAAAATAACAATGAGGATCTTAATATTAACACCAACACTCTACATCTATTATTCAGTAAAAGGAACCAATATTTCTAAAGTTGTTCAATTTAAAAATATTTTTTCCAAAAGAACAATGAAAGATTTCAAAATCTGAAGAGTTAAGTTGACTTACTTTTCCATTTCTAGTGAATGCTACAGAACAAACTTCAGCACCGTCATGTGCTCTGTAAAATGTATTTACACACCTATTGCTAACACCATCCCATATCTTAATGCTGCCATCTTTACTCGAAGATGCATAATATTTACCTGTTTGTGTGTACCTAATACAAAAGAAAATAATGTAAAAAAAAAACGTAATAATCTAAATCAAGGGTTCTTAAACTACTATAGCTACACTCTACTATAATATTTCTCCAAACCCAAGGCATTTATTAGTTTTTGTTTAGTTATGTTAATAACGAGTTATTTTTAATAAATTATTTGGAATTGATTTGATGGTCCAAGGGATTTTCACAATCATTACCCCGATGTGTGCAACTATTTTTACATTTTTTTTTTTGCAACCTTCAAATTTTTGCTTTTATATTTTTTGTTAATTAAATGGTTATTAACATAATTAGAAAATAACTAGTAAAAAATAAAATGACTCGGGTTAGAATGAGTTAAAAAAGTATTCAGACGAAAGATATAAAAATCATTGTAAAATAGAGCATACTTCACAGAAGTAATCGTATCACTATGCTGATGGCAAGGAACACTGCATACATAGCACTGAGCAGTATTGAAGTCGTAGAGTCGAATCACAGAGTGTAGTGTACCAACTAATAGATAATCTCCAGTGGGATGGAAAGACATACATTTGATACCATGGGAATCCTGCAAATATCAATAAGTGAGTAACAAATAAATTCACCCCATTAAATATCATGAAGTTTATAAATATTTTTCATTTAAAAAATAAATATATTTTTTTTAAACTTACAAGTGTAAAACTGAGCTATCTGATTGTTCATATAGCAAATGAATTTATCCATATTAGTTTACATTCCTCTAGACCCGCTTGCTACTACTCTATCCACTATCATGGTATCTAATATAATAGAAGAAGTAAAGTATAAGACCAGGAAACTTAAAATGAATAACATGATTTATTTTTGGCAGAAATTATAAAAGTGAAGACCTTCAGGAGAGATTAGTCTTATAATTATCCTACACAGATAATAAGTAGAATTCATCTGAAGGCCTCTTCTTCCTTTGGATTTCACAATCAAGGCTATTATAATCATTGATGTTGCCGCTCTACATAAGTTAATAGACCTACTATTGGTACCACTCCCACTCTTGCGATAACTATTCTCCTATATATTTCTAAACAGTGTTAATTTTCTTTTGGATACGCAGCACAAAACTACTCTTAACTTTTTTTTTTCCACTACTTTCAATGGCTTTCAATAGTTCTAAACATTTTTTAGGTACAAAAGAAAAGAATTAAAAAAAATATTTCTCTATCAGGAAAACCTGATTCCACACCACACTGTTTGGTATAATAGGCTCCAGCTCTAGATGAATCCCAAAAGAAACCTCAACAACATAAATATAAAATATTTATGCTGTTTTTTTTATTCTCAGGGTTCAAAATAGGTTCATGAAGTTTCCTGAGCCTTATGCAGTCCACACTGTACACAGCCTGAATACAGTGTGATTTAGCCGGGGAGAGCTCAATGATAGTGTAAAGTGATTATTTACTATAAATAGCTAAATTAGTTTGAGGTCATCATTTAAGATTACATTTACATGGTAATTGCAATTTATATTCCATTCATCACGTATTTCTTCTGGTTTCGACCATGTCATCAAGTTCTTTGCCATTTCCCTGGCTATACTGCAAACTTGACGACACGGTCGAGACCAGAAAAAATACATGATGAGGATAAAAATATTGGCGGTGGCAATTTAAGAAAGTATTTAATTGCAAACTAATTATTTTTTTACAGTATATAATTTACAAATACATTCATTAATTAAAATAACCTAACCGAATATCCAAACATAAAAACAAAATGATAGGTCAAATATATAAACTAAGGAAAAAAAGATCCCCGGCAGAATTTTATAAAAAAAAAAAAAAGTCTATACATATTCAAAAATGACTCATTATTGAAATTTCTGTTTCAAAATATTCCAGACAGATTAACACAAAATTAATAGTATATGCAAATTTTAAAAAATATAAACTAAATACTGAAGTTATTAGATACAATTACTAATAATTAAAAAATAACTATAATGCATTTTTCCTTACTGTTATTGTCTTGTAGGCCTTTTTCACACTTGCTTTTGCAAAATCAAAAATTTTTATTGTTGCATCCTTACTTCCAGATGCAAGTATAGGCTCTCTTGGGTGAAAATCAAGAGCAGTCACTTCCTCAAGATGGTCGTAAAGTGTTCGGATAACAGGATGGCCCTGACTGTCAGTCGTGCTTTCAAGAGTATCAGAAAGCGATTTTGCCAACATCCGATCAACATCCAGAATCTAATAAAAGAGACCAACTAGCTTAGTCAATTCTTATCAGAGCTTATAAAAAAATACATTCTATACTACAAAGTATCTCATATCGACAATACATGAATTCTTAATTACCTAATAAATTATAAACTTGTGGCTCAGAAAGTAATTCTAGATCAAATTAAAATCTATGAGTACCACAACAAGTATAATTCAATTATAGATATTGCATTAAGTTATATATAATGAATTGTACAAAACAGCTAAGCATATAATATATTAAAAATCAAAGAATGTCATTTTTAGCACAACTCCTCTAAAAAAGAATTATATGATAAAAATATCACATGTGGTTGTTGTTTGCTTGTTCATTTAACATCACTATATGCTGCTATGGCTAATCGGAAGATGCTACAGTGGGAGCTCTTAATTTTTCGGAGTCCCTTCCGAAGGAGAGCATAACCAAGGATTTTTTACTCCCTTAAAAAAATCCTAGGACCACCTGCCGGTCTACAAACCCCAATCTTGGGTTTAGTAGTTTGTTATGCTAACCACTAGACCATAGATTGCCCCATCATATGTGGTTAATTAACACCTAAAATTAAATATGATATTTCCATTTATATACAACTGTAATAAATGGTTATAAAACTGATTTATTAAAATAATAAATTTAAACAAAAGTTGTTTATATTCTTAAATAGAATTTTTTAGACGCTTCAAGTACATCTGTTTTATTGCTTGTAGCATAAATTTAATAAGGGTGAAAACATAGTGGAGCGGCGAGGCTAGAGTGTAGTGGAGAGCGTAGTTGAGAGTTTTTTTACCACCGATGATAGCGGCGCTTCACATGCACATAGTAGAGCGGCGAGCATAGCATGGTGACTGTGACGATTCAAGAAACTTCAGTATCAGAATGTCGTCAGACAATGATGATGATTTGTTGTATGAGAGCACTGCGCTTAAAATTATTAGTGTTTTTCAACTCATTTATTAGTACTCTACCCAGCTGACAATTTAACAATGGATAAAATTGCATACAATTTCAGACACTCAAGAGCAAGAAAAACTATTGAGTGCTCATTTGGAATTTTGTATTCCAAATGGAGAATACTTTCAAAGAGTATAGGAACGAAACATAAGACTGCCGATCACATAATCACATAATTAAGGTCTGTGCTGTATGTTTACTTCAAAACACAATTATTGACAGAGAAGGATATGAAAGACATTTGAACGAAGTATTTACGGCCATACTAAAATAAAAACCACGTATGTTGTCTGTTCAATCACTGAAACTTGACAACCCTCTTTCTTGATAAGCCTCGAGATAAAGAAATCGGGGTAGAAATCCCGAGCGGAGAGGCTAGCGTGTCGGTGCAGGGACCAGCGCCGCTCCCCTCTCCACTATGTTTTGGCCTGGCTGCCTACATGTATTATTTCTTACCCTCAGCTACGCTATCCGCTACACTCTAGCCTCGCCGCTCCACTATGTTTTCACCCTAAGGAATGAACATAAAACTCTTTATAAAAAGAAATCTTAAAAAAATTAAGTTTCTTTG
Organism: Arma custos; assembly: GCA_037127475.1. Classification (NCBI taxonomy): domain Eukaryota; kingdom Metazoa; phylum Arthropoda; class Insecta; order Hemiptera; family Pentatomidae; genus Arma; species Arma custos. The sequence continues at coordinate 49,013,087 of CM073764.1, read as the reverse complement.
CACAATATTTTTAAAATATGCATTTGTGTACAAATTCTACCACATACCAAAAACTAATCAAAATGGATTTATTTAATGAATCAGTCAAACCTGATAATTCTATAGAAATGTGAAAATCCAAAATTAACATTATTACAATAATTCCTTAATTGTGCAAAAAGGGAGTAAAAAGAAAATTAAATTAGTATCCTTTGCTTAAAACACCTTAATAGAAGCATCAGCACTGCCTGTAGCAATAAGCTGTCCATCCAGACTGAAAGCACCAGCACGGCAAGCCCCTTTGTGAGATGTTACATAAACTGTTTCATAAAGGGCAGGTTCAGGAGCAGTTATTTCCACGTCCGTTTCATATTCAAGATCTAAAACCAAATTATCCTAAAAATATATATCTTATTTAAAATCAAGTCCATAAGATAGTATTTAAGTATATATACCTAAACCAGGGCCGACTAAAATTTCTTGGATAGGATTCAAACCAGGCGTTGGTTCCTTTTTGTGGCGTTCTGGTTCATGCTGAAGGCCTATCATGGTAAGATGAAGCAACCTATCTGAGGGTGGGCATGGGGGATCAGCTTGAACCAGTGTCGACAACTGAACAGCCATTTGTTGATGACCATCGTAGAAAAGCTGGCTAAAATTTAATGACATTTAATTAAAAAATAAATTAAAAATAAGCACTGAAAACCATCATTGATAGCTAATCCAAAACAATGTACTATGTGATTATGACATAAGTCAGAAGAGTTTTTGAACAATTGTTAGCTAAATATTATTGAATATGCATAATTCAAGCAAAAATTGTTAAAATACAATAAAGTTATAATATATAAAATTAAATTATAATCTATAAAATCTTTCCATCCCAATCAACAAAAAAAATTGCACCCCATGGCATCCTTGAACGCCTATTAGGCTATTAATTGTGGACTGCGAGGATAGAAGATTATCCACTTCAATCCTCTACCTTGGCGTTACCTTTGATAGACATCTCACCTTCTCAAAGCACGTTCAGGCAAGATTGAAGTTGGCACGACAGAAATCCCACAGGCTATACCATCTGCTCTTGTCGCCGCAGCTCTCACTGAGGTTGAAATTGCAAATCTACAAGTCCATCATAAGGCCTACGTTGCTCTATGGTGCACCGCTACTGAGACACCTCTACAAAACAACGCTGCAGCGCCTGCAGCATTACCAGAACTCTATCCTTAGAAAGATCGTAAGTGGCACTTATCACCTCGTAAGTGGCTCGAGGGAGCACTTAACACCACCATCCGGGAGGATTGCTTCCCTCGGTGCCTGAATACATAGATCAGAGGCACATCAAATTTTTTGAAGGACTGAAGACCTGTGCGGACCCCCAATTTAGGGACTTAAAACCACCCCCCAGACCTGGGAGATGGCAGGGCAGTGTTCCCTTGGTCGATGTGCTTACATTTGATCTAGGGATGGGGCAAGTACTCCCTTGTCCTTATCCTTCCTTCGTTTTCCTTCTTCCTGCCTTTACTTTCTTCTTTCTACCACTATTCTTGATCCCGCTAAACGGTCCCTCCCTGTTTTGTATTTGCATTGTATAAAGTCAGCGGCTTTGAGCCGGTTCGAGTAAAAACCGCCTTCAGCGGACTCACACTGTAACGCCTTAAAATACCGAAAGGTAACAGAAGGCCTTTATATATATATATATATATATATATATATATATATATATATATATATATATATATATATATATATATAAGCATTTGCATGTATTCATTGTAAATTTGTAATATATTGTAAATAAAAGTTTAGAAGATGTGAAAAAAAAAAATAGGCTATTAATTGGTGGCTCAAAAATTATTCTGAATCAAACTAAAATCTTATTATTCAATCTTAATTATCAATATTTATAAAAAACTTATTATTGTACTAAGTACTATTAAATGAGCATTTATTACTTTCAACATAATGTAGCAAAACATATTAATAATAAGGCTTAGCATACCCGAAAGCTCGATGGCTATACCTCTGCTTACACACTTTTGTCCACACACTACTACCCAAACCCAAATTCACCAGATCAACCTTAACACGATCCTCCCATCTATGCCTCAGTAAATCCCTCAGACACTTCCCAGTCGGCACAGTGCTTATTAACTTTTATATAGCAAAACATATAAAAAATAATAAGTAAGATAAATAAAGGCTATTAATAGGTGAATTTTAGCATAATACCTATAACTCTCTGAGAGAAGGTAAAAAGTATTTTAATGTTTTAAGTAAAGTACCACTTCTGAATTTAAAACTATATCTAACATTAAATAATTATTCTCATTGGTATACAGCTATTACATATAAAATTGGTCCATATTTTCATATATTTTTTAATCAAAATTTGTTGATGTACAACACCACTCCATTTTTTTTTTAAACTTACGCCAATTAATCTAAACAGAACAGGATATTCCATCAGATTACCAACCCATTATGAGTAGAGTAGGATGGTCGAGATTCATTCCGTAGGTACAGCATGAAATAAATTTCAACCCACCCAGAATTTCACACTGGAATGCCAGATTCAAGTCTGCACCAAAGAAGCCTTTAGGTTGCTAAAATGTAACCTAAACACTCTCAAGCTACAACGACACCTTCTGTTTTCAACACTCACAATCTGACTATGACTTTTGGTATCCTGGCAGAATTTAGGGCAATAAGAATTTCAACTACTCCCAATTAAACCAAAACTCTACCAAGGACTTCAAACATAAATTTGTTGTTTTACATTATCGGAATCCATGGATTTTGCCATAATACTAAGTTTATTATTCAGAAGTTTATACTATTTCAGTTCAAATTTCTGTATAAAATTTATTGGCTCTGTAACTTTATAAGAACGCTTAAACCTCACCATAAACTTTGAACAATGAAATGAATAGAATGTTAAAATAAAAATCAAAAAGATTGTAAGATTAACAGATCAAATTTGTAAAATTGAGAAATAATGAATTGACAATACTTAAAGGCAATAATATGCTATAATATATAATTTTAAAGGTTAATTATAAGTAAAAAAAATAGATAAATCTTCATAAGGAATTCAAATATGCCATTCAAATTTAAACTAGTTCAACAAATGCTTTTGTTTACCTTATCATTAGCCTATAAAGTTGCTCCCTTTTCTTGACAATATTCTTGTCCTCCGGTTCTTTCTCCGTATCCTTCATAATAATATCTTCTGATAATTCCGGTATTTTGAAATGATAAAAGAAAAACACGTGAAGAAGAAATACGGTATATCACCAATGTAAACAATAACGTTGACCCGCCTAGAGGTTTGGCATAGGTTATATTTTCAGGTGATAGCAGATGTTAAGAGCAATCCCTCGCCCTGCATATTTTTAACTTGTGTTTTTTAACACATTTTATTTTTAAAATGTTCTCATTTCGAAAATGAACTGTAATAATCATAATAAATGAACTTCAACCAGCCTCCGTAATGAAGATCAGCCGTTTTTGATAGATACCAGTTGAAGTAAAAGTAGAAAGTTCTCAACGCTCCACCAGGCACGTAGAGTGAACTAACTGTACAGAGTTGTTTTATGTCAATTCCTGTGGGCCATTGTCTTTCCTCCTGTTGGTCTCTAATTTTATTAAAATATACAACTTTCAGGTTCAGTGTTGGTTTTTGACTCATTTCGGAATAGAGAAAGTGTGTTTACATTGACCTATTCATAAATAAGTGATTAAAAAAAACATACTTTAGCATAGTGGGACTTGATTAAAACACATTCTGTGTAAAAATGATTACTCCTAACAAAAATCTCATATCAACTACTTTTGATAGCACTATTAGAATTTTATTCATGGAACTTAAGCCCTTACAGTTCTAAAAAAAACAATAACAAACATGCATGAACTATTTACTCAAGTGTTAAACAAAAAGGATCTGTCAAAGGTATGAACCTTCTGAAGTTTACTTTATCGACTGGTTCCTTCTTTGTTATTACAACCATATTTTTGTGGAATTTCAGGCTGGAGACCTGTTTTCTGTCGCAGATCAGGCAATTGTAAGTGACCTGACAGAAGTTGTTAATAAAATTGCCGAAATTACTAGCCTTCCAGACTACATCAACAATGACAATGATCAGAGTGTTGTCGAAATTTGTATCACAAGAGTAACATCATGTATCAGGTAATTTTATACTAAAACAAAGAAGGTATTTATGATCACATAGTGTAAAATGTATGTCCTAATGTTACATACATTTAAATATATTTTTCCAATATTATTAAGATTGTATTTTTTAAGAATGTTTGGTTTAGTTTGTAGTGATAAGCATTTTTTGTCAAGTAGATTACCAGGAGTACTGAACAAAGTTCAAGTTTAACTTTCTTTAGTTAGTTAGTCTTTTTTTTTTTTTTATTGATAACCAATTTTTTATTCTTAGGAACCAATACAAAACTATGGTTTATTGTTGAATATTCAAAGGCATTGAAGAAATAATAGTATTAATAAAGATGTACTATACACCATCAAAATGATTTATTTTAGTAAAAATACTCTCTATTTTATAGAGACGTTGATGTTAACGGAGAGTGACCTAAAACACATATCTTCAAATGATTATCGTAGTTAACAATTTATATTTTAATGATGAGATAATTACAAGAAAAATAAATTCCTACATGGAAACTAAATAGGAAATTTTTAAATTTGTATTAATTAGCTTGGTGAAGAAAAACTGCGATATTCACTGGCACCTGATTTTTTTTTTGCCTGTGATATTTAGGCATATTAGTTTATTTTTAGTAAAAATAGTTATTTTAATTATGTTTTTAAATTTAATTTGTTTCTCTTCTCTTCTGCTTTTGCTGTTTGTTAGGAAGGCCATTTATTTTTTTTTATCCCTTTCAGAAATTCATGCTACAAGAAATAAAAATGGTAATTTTTCCGCAGGTTGTCCCTTCAAGTTGAGTCTCAATAAGTTTTAACTGTTTATTCATTTTCCTTTTATTATATTTCCTAAAATACAAGTTATTATGATCTTTAGTTTTGAAAAGAGAATGTAATTATGAGAAGTGACTATACTTTGGTAATCATTTCATCCAGAAATGAACGTTTCAACAAATATATATCATTTTTAGTTCAAAATATTAGTTGGAACTTCCATTTCTTGATGAAATGATTACCGAAATGTACTTATTACCCATAATTACATTCTCTTTTCCATAATACAGCTTGTGATAACTTGTATTCTTGGGAAACATTAAAAATGAAATGAATAAACAGTTAAAATTTGTGACTCTACTCGAAGCAACAACCTGTGGAACAGAAATAAAAAAAATTATAAAAAATCTTATGTAGAGCTTGGCCCAATTTATTTTAAGCCATTTGTACTAGTAAAATATATCTAATCCACTATGATTAAAATTCATATTCAATATCCAATTTATCATTCAACTGGCTGTCCCTTGTAGGCACTTTCCAAGTTTGTGAACACTATTACCAGAATGTCCACTAATGGAAAGAATTGTTTTATTACTATTTATATTATTTTACTTTCAGAGAAACTGGTTCCATAGAACAGCATGCAGAAGCTCTTGTTGGCTTACTTGAATCTTGTTTAAATCACAATCTTAAACCGTCTGCTAAAGATGAAGATCCTCCCCATTCTAAAATATCGTCTGACATTATTTCTTGCATTTTTTTAGTAAGTATTATATTAGATAAATTTGTATTGCCCTTTCTGCCGTACTTTCAGTTTAACTTAATATTAATTTTTTTTCAGAATTACAGTAAGAAAGATGTGATGAAAAGGGCTTTGCCTGTTGCTGTGAAGTTCTTACACAAAGGTAACAAAGAACTTTCTCGCAACATGGCTTCATATTTAAGTTTAGCTGCCATAGATAATGCTGATTTACTTTTAAAACATATTCAGTTGATAATTGATTCCATCATATCTGGTAAGATAATATTTACTTTTCAATATATTAGTTTGTTGAGTAAATTAGCCAAAGTTTTCATATATTATATATTTCAAATATCTTCTTTTTTTTTCAGGAAACTATCCACTATGTAGAGTTCTTCCGCAAATCTATGAAGTCAGTAAGGAGCCCATACACGATCATGTGATGGCTCTAGTTTCATTGCTTCCATTGTGTGAGCACTCTGAAAGGCTTGCATTGTTGCAGTTGTTCAGTCTTATAGCTGGGAATAAACCTTTGGTAAGATTTTTTTTTCATTATTAATAATTACACTTGTTCATATCAAAGATCCAGAATCCAAGAGGCATATTAATACACCCTACTGTAAAGTTATGGTTCTGTTACAGCATTAAAAAGTGATAAAATATCAGTTGTAGTTCTAACTTTCAGACAGTAACAAGAAATGTCTGGAAGTTGGAAGCAACTATTTTAAAGCAAAGAATTTGCTAATTTATGAAATTGCAGTTTCTTTTACTCCCAATGCCTTTATTATAAATAACATCAATATCACTACTTTGTTGATTTATTATTGGAAAAATAGTCAAACATGGATAATTTATAAGCTGAACTCATGAAAATATTATTTTGAATTACTAAAGAGAAATTCTGTAATGAAGGGTTTCTTAAAGTTGTTAAGTTAACAGATTCTCTCTCAAACATTCTAGGGAAAACAAAATTAATAATTTTTGAAAAACGACTCCCTTTTAAAATCTTTTATCCTCCCTTATTTTATTTTAAAGTCCAGCAGTACTCCAGTTTTCCTTGATTTTTTATCGATGAAGTTGTATAGCTTGTGTAAATGATGGATTTTTTTTTTTTACTTTATGAAATTGATGAATAGAGAATTTCGATTTTAATCAAATTCTCAGGGATTTTATCAAAACCCATTTTCTTTTTTGGCTTAAACCAGCATAAACTTAATTTTTTTGACACATCTATATTTCAAAAAAAGGGTCGTAATATTAAAATACCTAATTTATGTATATTAGATAAAACATTTTCTGTTTTTTATATATTTCAGTTATTGGAACCAAGTCTTCCGCAGCTTTGTGAATACTTGACCATTGGTGCCACAGCGAATCCCACACTTGAAGTTCTCTTGAGATTAGCTGAAAAAAGTCCTCATTTACTTGCAGACTGTGTCGGAAGAGTGAAACAAGCGGCAGAAGCCCATCCTAGTACCTTGTGTTTAGCTGCTCAAGTGATAGCCGCCGTAGGGAAGTTGAATAAGGTATGCTTTTCTATAAACATTTTTGCTATGACTATGATTAGGCCTATTCAAGATTTTATATTTATCTCCTGTAAATGAAACTTTGTAGTGTTAAAATCTAAATTGTTACTTCCATTGGAGTTAACAAGGGTGTAATGTATTACTTTAATTAATAATAATTTATTCATAATTGTAGGATCGTGCGCAGGAAGCTCTAAATTTTGTGTTAGAACATTTAGGCAAAGCTGAGAGAGGTAGCCAAGGGACTTTGTTGAGGGAAGCAACTGCTCTTTGTTCTAGTTATCCAGTTTTGTTCACAGAAAAAATGTTGGCCGAAGTTAGGAAAAACAAAAACAATAATTCAAAGTGAATTCTTACTTTTATTCTATATTATTCCTTCATGAAATATCTCATTTTATATTGTTACTAATTTCTGTTTTATTTTTCTTAAGTTCTCAAGTGAATCAGACTGGTGGAGTTACAATTGTTAAAGTTGGTGGTCAGGTGACAAACAACAGTACTCACAACAATAATAATAATCCTAATGTGAACAATAATAATCTCTTCCAACCAAAATCAGCTGCTACAAACAACAGGTTTTTAATTATTGTATATATTTCTTAGTTGGTTTTTAAATCTGATTTCTATAATTTGTAACTGGTAAAAAAATTCCTTCAGACAATTTGACTCTCGGCAGCAGGAAGCAAGTTTGAACCGTAGTGAAGGCAGTCGAGTTTTGATAACGCCTAGAGCAAGATTAGGAGGAGAAAGCAGAAGTACATCCAGGCTTCATTCTTCTGCCGCCCATAGAAGTATGACACGTCTGAATATGGGAGCCTTACTTCCTCCTGCATGTCAGTCTATTTCCTAATTATTTATTTTTAGTAGCCCTTTTTTAATTCTATTTTTATGTCTGTATTGTGTTTAAATTAATTTATAGCTAGTGGAAGTGGTAGTGGTCTTCATAAAAGTATGACTAGGCTTTCATCAACTAATAACAGTGTTACCACCATTACTAGCCAACCAAGAGGCAAAGTAACTTGTGGAGGCGTTACAGTTACCACTACAAACAATAGTCCCACCACGTAAGTAGTATTATTATTTCCTTAACACCCCAAGTTATAACATTTATATTGCTTCACTATCTGTTTATCGTGCTGCATTAGCGTAATCTAGCAGATTTAGTGGTAACTAATTGCTTTGTATTCAACTATAAAATTAGTATTCATTAGAATATTAAAAATTATTATTGCTGTTGGTAAGCTGACACACAATTTCTGTGTTGGACTTGGATATCAAGCAGTGAAAAAAATTTTGTAATTGAACCAACTGGATTTATAGATTTTTGGAAAAATTAAACTATTCTATTTTATTTGCTGCTTTTTTATGTGATCTATTAAAAATCTGTGATAAAAAAAATACCATTTTTGCCAGAGTTTGCAAAAATTATAAAATCATTAGATTGTGTGTTATTAATTATACCATAATTGAAGTAAGCTATTTTTAGGTACTCTATCAATATTGAAAACCTTTGATGACACAATCGCTTATCCTAGCAGATGAAAATACCTTTTCCCTTTAAATCAAATAAATTTCTGACTATATTTTAATTAGACTTTTCCCTAGATTCAAGGTTTTATCATAGGAGAGTGACTATTATAGTGTTTTATAAATACATTTTTTATATATTTGTTAATGTTTTTATTAATATTTTTTTCAATAAATAACCATAGAGTCTCAGCATTAAATTTTACTCCCATAACTAACCGACCTTAGTTGAAATTAAACCAGTAAATTTAGTAATAGACGAGCACCTGTATTGCATTGTTATGACACCTATGTTATTTTAGGAGTGTTGCTCTTAGAGAAGAGAGAGACATCAATGGTTCCTTAATACCAAACATACCTCCGCTTACTAATACTAACTCTGGTATGTATTACACATTCTGTAATTATTGCCTAGTCTTGCTCACATTTTTTAATTTTATTCTTTTATATATTTTAAAATATTCAATTATAATAATTTAGTATTATTATTTATTTTAGTGTAAAAACAGTAGACTCCTGATAATTTGTGTATAAATGTTTCATGCTTCAAGTAAAGTACATTTTGTTTATTGCTTGTAACTGAAATTCAAATGTGTCATTTTTATTAACATACAAATCTAGTCTACCTACTTAAAAATTAGATTATATTTATTTTTTTTATCAAACGCTTCAAGTAAATTACAACTCCCGGTTTGTCAGGTACAACCCAAAGTCTACTATTTTATTAATATTAATACATTAGTCTGAAATATCAAATTTTAGAAGGACTTTATTTTAATATTGTATATTTTTTTATAAAAACTATTATGACCAAGTACCATTCCTGGTGGCCATTTAGTTGCACAAGGTTCACTGCATGTCAGAAATATAAAATTTCATACCCTTGCGGCTAGCCGTTTTCAACTTATGCAAAAGACAGATGTACAAATGTTACTACAATACTATTGTTAGAGCGTTGTAAGGATAACAGGGATTGCACCCTTGAACCACCTTTCCCTATTGTTCTAAAAACTCTGATAGGCTGCTGCCTTAACCTGATCAAAAAATTTTCTTTACAGAAAATTATCTGATATATTATCCATTTAAAAATTATATTTGAATTGTAAGATCAAATGAATAAATGGGATGTCAGATAAAACCAAACGCTTATTTTTTTTGATACCTTATATTGATAAATAAAAACATAAATCATATTACTTAAAATTAAAACAAAAGAACTATTAATTAAATTAAATACAATTAATATAATTATTTTTTCCTACCATGAATAATTAAATAATAAACGAAAATTAAACCCTTTTGATTTGGAACAATATAAAAAAAAATAAACAAGTAAATTAAATCAAAATAAACATGGCTAGATACATGAATGAAAAAATATAATATCAGTTGAGTGAAATGAATAAAGTTAATAAACAAAATAAATGATATTTTTCAAATGAACTAATAGATGGTTATTTAATTGCGCAATTAAAATAAATAAATGTCTAAATACCCTGTAGATTTAGATGCGCTGGAGCGAAGTCGACAAAGAAAACAAAGTTATGATGATTTATGGTTGAAGATGGACAACAATGGTCGCACAAAAAACGATAACACTGACTGCCGTAAGGTAGGTCCTGAAGGTACGCTGGCCAAGACAACAGTAGTGGTGAAGACCGCTCGGGCCGCCATCGATAACTAGACTGGACTGCTGGACGATGTTCGCTTGACTCACACCGGCAACAGTATGAAATAGCTGTTTCACTGTTATACATTACGCAATTTACAGCCATTTATTTTCTAATGAAAATCAAAATAATAAAAAATACAGACTAATTGAAAAAACAACAAAATATCAACTATGAACATATGTTTTTTAATAATTACAACTGAGCGGCTGTAACAACTATATAGATGAATTCAGGGATGGTCAAAATGGATACTTTTGTTAAAAATCTTTGCATCTTAAGCCTAAAAATTGTAAATCCAAAGCAGTAAACATAAACCACCCCAATTTTCTTAAAAGTTAAACTGTGAATTGTTTTTTAGGTACCCTCCATCAATCCAAGCATAATAGTAGTTCTCCGATTTCACAATCTTTCTTATCGACATCACACCTGAATTCAAATGGGCCTTCAATGTTAAGTAAGTATTCTTGATATAAATGTGTATATTAACCTTCATATTTCGCTTGCTTTTTATATGTCATTCTGTTTTGGTAACTACAGTAGCTTATTTCAGTAAATATAATCAGTAAATAGTAAATACAATCGTGCCCGCATTTGACAGAGAGGGAGTGTCAATAGTTACCAACTTCTTACCTCCCACGTGATCTGTGATCGCTGAGACAAAGAACTGTTGTCATGTGAGAGGTGGCTTATGAGCAATAAGGGTTAATTTGTGTTTCGTGTGTATTTTTCCTAAATTCCTAATAGAAATAAAAACAATAAACACATCATTCAATCATAAATTTTATTTCAGTGAGCCAACCCAATGGAGTGGCTGTCAACCAGACCACTGCGACAGCCCTCAGTTCTAGCCAAGCTTTAGTAACTCCCAGAAGAACCAATACAAGTGTTACTATTATTAATCATAATAACAATGCTGCAATTGTTGCTGCTTCACAGGTAATTTAAGTTTAAGCATATCAGTAGACTTAACTACCAACAACATTTTAAAACCTCCCAGATTTTTTATTTCTTTATGTTCTAGTATAAATATTAGAATCAAAAAATAAAAATTCATTATTTCTCTGAGAATAACATATTCAGTATATTCATATTCAACTTATATTTATATTATACAAGTGCTAAGTTGTCAAATAATTTATTTTTAGAGGATTAGTGTATTTGAACCTTATCCAATGAGAGACACCGTTCAACATTTTTGTGAAAAGCATCTTGACAAAATTAAATCATATATGGAGAAGGTCTCAGTGAGGATACCTCTCCCGGCAAAATGCACAATTGAAGGTAAAATTTTATTTTATTTTTTAATTATTTATAATTTTTTGGGATGCAGTTAGTGTCATCAACTTGCTTATATGCAATATAAAGACATCCAAGATGCTTATTTATTATTATAAAAGTGCTGGATTTGCATCATTTATTAATATGTATTGTTAAAATAAACTTTGTAACAGTTTATTTTATATAAATATTATTTCCAAATATTAGTGTATCAAAAATATCTGGAGTTTCCATTCACTTTACTTTCCTCAACACATTTAGTTAAAGTCTAGTTCAAAAATTGTTTACTATTTTTTAATTAATTTTAGTTTGATTAAGTTGTTTTTTTGTTTAGCTTTGTTGGTAATTGAAGATCTTTCAAATATTTTGAGAGATGTTTGATTTTTTAAGTTATCAAGAACAGAAATCAAACATGAAAGGAAAGCTGAACCGATTTCCATAGTAGTATTATTTCTGGTTCCGTATTTCAATATTTTCGGCCTACCCGATGTTCTTGGAGAAAAATTGTGTACTAATAGATTATACTTAATCATAGAATTTATGATCTCAAATTTTGAGAGACAGAGAAGGTTTTTATTTATTTGCTTATTATTTTTTTTGGTTGATTAAAAAGGTTCATTATAGAATATGAAAAACCAAAAACTTTTTTTTTTTTAAGGCTAAGCTATGATGATTCCAAAGAGCTTTATTTATATTTAAAGAGATTTATATTTTTAATCTCTCTTAAAAATGTTTGATATATTAGAATATGAAAAGTTTATTTTCATTTTTTTCCCTTAGTCTCAATGGAAAGTTTTTTTTATTCTTGCTACTGAAGCTCATTATCGAAAATAGTTTTCAAAAGTTCTATTTTATTCTATGGTAAACAAAATTTAAATTTTACATTGCATATATTATATTAATTTTATATGTTATTTATGTTATATTTTTACTTTAATTTGAACATTGTTTGATTTTATAAATTGAATATTGGAGCTTCATGATTCCCTGATTTTTTTTTTTTTGCTAAAGTGTTTGACAGATAATTAAGTCTTTTTACAGAAAGAAAAGCCAAGAAGATGGCCAAATTGCAATTCGGCTGTGACGGGCGTGGTGAACATTGTCTTTACTCTAGAACTCTTTTTACTATGAGGAGTCGCAATCCAAGGGTCTGGATACATTTCATGTTCCTGGCTTTACAGGTTATCTATAGTTTCCGTTTTCTATACTACATAAGAATATTGCTGAATTAATTTTATATTCTTAATGGGATAGTTAATTGTTTTACTGTTAAAATACAGAAATAGTGTTTCACACAAATTGATAATAATCTATTGCACTGGAGTATTATCTGTACATTATACATTATTCTTTCGATTACCATAGAAATGTTATTTAATGTGAATCAATCATAATCATATTTAAATTTTTTTTTGTAGGCAAAATCACAAAGTGCTCTTAGCTCTCGACACTCAGCTGTTACAGCTTTAAAGTACTGCTGGGACATCTTGAAATGCGAAAATAAACCTTTTGTGACACTTGTAACATCTGCATTTCCATGCGCCAAGGTAAAAAACATTAATTTAATCATTAGTTATACAGATCTACAAATTCATCTGAAGTGATTATCAACAATAAATTTATTTTTATTATGGTGTAATCGTTATGAGAGAAATGAGTGTTAAAATTTTTTGTTTGAGGGTGTCCGATTTTTATTTTGAAAAATATTGTGTTAAATATATAACAATTTTTTTAATGAACAGCTCATTCCAACAATTCTTATGTTTAAATATATTATTTTCATTGGAATATATCCCAGTATCGTCTATATATCCCATATCGGAGTAGTGACTTTATAAATGCATTTGAAAATTTGAACTGTCTGAAATATACACAAATGCTTGAGATAAGCTATTATCAGGGAGATCATATCTAAATAATGTAATCCATGCATGATTACTTAATGTAATCATTTTTAGGAACACCAATGATATGGAGTACCAAAAAAAGTCAAGACTATTTAAAATATAACAGAATAGTTTTTATTAATCTGAGCTTATATTTTTTAAAACAATCAAGAGAATCAATTGAATAATTTAATCCGTTAATTTTAAAAATCATTCATAAAGCAGACTGCTTTTTACCTCACATCACGTGGTTAAAAATTTACAGGAATTGTCCTGAAAGTCAACTATTGAGATTTTTTCTTAAGCAATCGTGCCTAATATTTTTTAATTCATTTTCCGGTCTTATGTAATAAATAATTAGTGTTAAATCAATAATACTTGATGAGATTAATTCGGATTTTGATTTAAATATAAGATCACTTTTTGAGCTAGCAATTTATAGATTTATTGGTTTACAAAAAAGTCATAAAGTATCCATATCAGTTATTTTAGTTTTAATGTTTATTTTATGATTTCAACTATTTCCATAATTTTTATATTGATTAAGGCACTGTGCTCCCAGTTCCCAGTGCTATGTTATATTACATTTTATTAACCTTTGTTTTGGGAAATCTGTGGGGAAAAAATGGGTGTTTTGCATGATCTTTGCCTAATCACCTCCTTGCAGAATCATTGGCTTATAAACAGTACATTTATTTGAGTTCTGAACCCAAGACCCTTTGTAGGTTTTGGTGTTACAGGTTTTTATTTATTTATTATAATTATTTTTAGGATCAAGAAGCTGTACTGAACGAGCTGAGGTCTGCAGGCTTTTGTGATGTCTTTGAATACTCAGCTAATGAAGACGGTAGGGGTGGGACCTGGGGATGCTTCCTATGTAACCATCCAGAGCGTGCGATAGGATTCTTACACCATTCAGAGCCTGTTATTGAAGGTCAGCTTAAAGAAAAAAGAGGAAGATGGCGGATGTTCAGGAGGTGGAGGACTAGATACTTCACACTATCTGGTGCGCGATTGGAATACAAAGGCACTGTAAGTCTATCTTTGATCAGAGATCATTTATATTTTTTCTCATTTTATTATTAGGTTATTTATCTTAATCTTATTCATCTATTTGATAAATAGATAGAACCCTTGATCAAGAGCAATATATCAAGGTATTATCGGGGGAAATGATTTGTTAGATTGAAAAAACAATCCACACTAATTAAGCATATGCAATTATTAAAGGATAAGCATTATTTGCTTTAAATTTTTACTTTTTATTCATTCTTAATTTTTGAGGGAAATGTGAATTAAATAAAATTTGAAGAGTAAAATTCAGTATAAAAAACTTTATATACATAATCTATCTTTTTACTTATTTTGTATTATTAGTAATATATTTGTTGTTTGTTAACCCTGTTGTGCTGCCTTAGTTTTGTTATTGAGTTAGGTAGATTACTCATACTCATAGTTTAGTTGTAATTATTCAATTTTGATTATAGTATTAATGTCTCTGTTTTTCAAATGGTTCCAAAAAAAATCTAGCCATGTATGTAACTCATATGAGTGTTACTCTTATGAGGAGCATGAGTTTGAAGACAATAATATATTTATTTTATAATGATTTTATAAAAAACATTAATGTTAAAATATTTAAATGTTTGTTTACTTATTATTTATTGAATCTATATCCGATTTATGTGTTCTTCTCAGAAGGATGACAAAGAAGGGCGCCCCATAGACGTCCACCAGATTAGAAGTGTCAAAGTTTCTCGAGGAGCTAGGAACATCCCTAAAGCATTTGAAATCTTCACTGGAGACCACTCCCTCATATTGAAACCTAAAGGAGGTAAAAACGCTGAGGAATGGGTGCAGTGCCTCTCAGTTGTGGTCGCGCATTCTCAATCTCGAGAAGTGCCTAATAGAAGTTCAAGCCTCGTTCGCACACCAGTTTAAATATTTCACTTAAATTTTGAGGTACACAATTCAGCCTACTTGAATTAGTAACCGCATTTATGTTTTATTATACCAATTAAGACTAGTCTCAAATCTTTCCCTAATAATAGTGATTCACAGACTTACAATGTTTTTAAAATTAATTTTATTTTCCAAACCACTCTGTGGTTATAAATTAAGGGGTGAATATAAGACATGGGGTTTTATAAGTCTATACAAAATTTAAAATATATTTTTAATAGTTTTTATATTCTAAAAGTACAATTATTTTCTTAATATTTTATTTAAAATTATAAGACTGTATCTTTAAAAAAAAATGTAATATAATTATTTTTGATAAATTATAAATTTAACATTTACTTTCTATTCTAGTGGTTTTCTTCCTTAATTTTAAGGGGGAACTGGTTGAATAAACAATTATTTTGTAAATATTGTGATTTATTAAAAAAAATATATATATAATAAAAAATTAAAAAACTTAGCTGTAAATATTTTATAAATGGTTGCCATACTGAATTTTCTATTTTTTTAATAAAAGAAAAAAAAAGAAAAAATTTTGCTTTACGAGGACTTGTTAGTTATATATATTTCTCATACTTCAAACTTATGATCCAACTTTAATTTCATGTTATCTACTGCTATGTATAGTTGAACTTCTTTTTATTCAATCTAAATATATATATACATAAGTGTTATCTGTAGGATATGTAATAGGAACAATTATTAATTACATTTTTAGGATTAAAGAAAAAACTAACAAATTTTTATAATGTACAAACAAAGTACTTTATTTTTATTTTGAAAAGACCAGATTTAAAAATAATCAAATAATCACCATCAAAAGAACAATAAATGAATGCACTTTATTGTATTTCTTTTGTCTGCAAGATTTGTACATTGTCACCACTACATTTAAGTTACAGATATGAAATTCCTTTTTTTTTTTAGCACTTTCTTATTGAAGTGGTCTATTGGACTGTTTTAACATCTGTTGCTGTTTTTCTCGGTAAATCACAGATTGTTTGTTCTTTTTACATCTTATTCCATCATTCTCTTGTTTGTCTCTTTTATCAAGTTGTTAAGATCCTTTTGCACCTGTCTGTCTTCATTCATTCAGTTGACATGACTGTATCATCCTGCTCATTGTTATTATATTTTATAACTCATTCTTATTCTTATTATATTAGACAAGCAATGATTTTTTACCTATTTTTTTTCGCACTAAGCAGGTCCGACCAACATTTAGTTAATGTGAACTTTTTTTTTTACACAATAGATCAGATTGCCCTTTATTTAATAAGGTTTGGAGTAAAAAATAATCTTTACACATCTTTTACTTCATTGATGTTATATGTCATTGGTAGGAGGGATCTTTGATGGTATGGAAAAGTTAATACTAATTCAATAATTTAATAATCATCATAAGTTGTTACATGATAGAATTTGTCTCTCGTTTTCTCTATAATAATCAGCTAGGTTTTTTCACCGTTTATCCCTCTGTTGATCTTTACATTCTTGACTACCTTATTGAGAGCAAGCTTGAAGAAATTTTTTCTGTCCCGGTCCTTTCTGTGTATCCATGATCATAAACATCTCTCTGTTTAACATTGTTTGGCAACCGATTAGAACTATCATACCTATTAGAGCTTATTTGCTCAACCTTTAATAAAAGTTTTGCAGTTGTGATTCTGAAGTAGCGGATCTGTGTTTTAATGTTCATTAGAACTGGCTGAGGTAAACTTGTGCTGGTTAAATTCAGTGTGTTTTTCATTTTTCATTCTGCGTTGTAAACTTAATTTTTTATTTCATGACTTTTTTACTTATCTTAACCTTACATTCGTGTTAGCTTTTATTTCAGAAATATAATTTGAATAAATTAATGGAACATAAAATTTAAAAAAAAATTGTTGTATTCACTTCTTAAATATGTTGGTGTCAATATTTATATAATTAAAACATGATCTAATGATATTCATATATATTACTTAAGTTCTTAAAAAGGAATGAATAAATAGAATTATTTTGGACCAAGTAATTCCTATATATTTTGTTCTTAATAATAAATTTGAATAATTTATTTAACAAGTAGAAATATTCCGTTCCTGATAGATTTGGGATGTGCAGATGGTATTTAACAATAGTGAGATTTATTTTTCTAACTTTTATCAAATATATCTCTAATCTTAAATTGCTTGTCTTGTTTCATCATCATTAAAAATAACCAAATAAATAATTTCATGTTACTTATTATTATTTGAGTCCTAACAACTGGACTACGCAGATAATAAAAAATAATTCACTTATAAATATATTATATATGTTGTTTCTACTGAAGCTGTGAATATAATACTAACAAAATAAGATAGTTATCAACTTTACTTTAATTACCTATAATAGTTTTAAAAGCATTATGAGTATCAATAATCTTATTCAAAAAAGTTGTGTGTGTTGTTACCCAATGCTTATAAGAATAATTTTTATGTTAATCCTTTTATTATTGTTTTGTGTTATGAAAATTAGAAATATTTATTTGACATTTAAGGGCTAATTTTTTTTTTGGAATGAGTACTCAGTTGGTTGCTTTGAATTTTTTTGTTTCTGGAAAGCCTTAAAGATTTTTTAATTATAAGAAATTTAACACTTTAATTCTAACTTTTTGTAATGAAATACAGTCAAACCTCTGTTGGTCAAATGTGAAAAAATTATATTAAAGTATGGAAGCTTTGATATATAGAAACATTGCAATTGCTCTTTTTGTTTCAATCCTGTATATTTTGTAAATCTTTTTAAGACCAAACTGTAATCATGAGTTTGATTCCTTGAAAAGAATGCAGCTTGTTCTTCTTCTAAGTTATTTTCAAGGAATAACTTAAGCTTCTTTTCAAAAGTCAATATTTTTATTTTCGATACAACTTGGTAGGGACATATTGGCCAGTAATCACAGCTTTTCTTCTTGTGTATGTGTATAGTAATGTTGGATTCCCAATCTTCAGGCATTTTCTTTTCCTCATAAATTTTGCTTGACTTTGGAACAATTAAAACCATTAGGGCATTGTACAAATTAGGTGTGTGAATGCATGTTTTTTTAGATATTGTTCCTACCATGTCGTACTGTCATAAGTGAAAAAATTGTCTGTAAAGCTCCAAACTAAATTATCATGGCCAAGTGTCATATACCTATTATTATTATTATTATTATGTGTGACTCTTCCACTACCATGAACTTCGCCCTAAAGAGGCCCATAGTGCTCGAGTCCTAAAAATCCCTAACTTAGGTCTAGAGAAATTGTAGATTATCTTTAAATCTCAGTTCTTGAAGTTCCTTGTGTCCTCGAGGGCCAAGGTCAAATTTCCTCTTTCGCCATAATGCTTTACATTCAAAGAGAACGTGCCAGGGGGTTTCGCCCTTCTGTATGCACCATCTGCACGGAGGTTCTTGTTCAATGCCTAAGCCATGCATATGTTTCCCGAGTTTGCACTGCCCAGTGATAATTTCAACCTTACTTTTGAGGTCGGTTCTCGACATATGAGAGGCCTCTTTCTTGATTTTCTCAGAAAGTTTGTCATTGGGATCCTTTATGAAAATTTTTTTTTTTTTTTTTTTTTATTATGGCTTTAAGACTTAATTTCAAAGTCCTATTTTGCCAGCAAACTATGATGGTTTAAATGTTAAAGTCTTATTTTTGTTTTCCTAAGGAATTTTATAATCTGACTAAGTCCTTCTCTGTCCTGTCCCTTTAATTTTTCTGGTATACTGAGGGCCGACCCCTCGATATGTTTCTTCCTCTCATTGTTGAATCTCTTACAGGACGTCACCACGTGTAGAGGATCCTCGACCTCACCGCAGATCTCACAATTTGGTGTCGCCTTTATTTTCATCAGATTTAAAAATTTGCTGGTATTACCATGGTTAGTTCTTAATCTAATCAGGTTAGTCACCTCACTTCTCTTTAAAGCTATTCCAATCGAAACGAACCATGGTTTTAAAGCAATTTTTGGTAGGATTGAATAGTGATCCTTCCCCTTGCTCTGGGACTCCCAATCATATAATCCCTGCCATTCTTTCACAATTGTAGCACTCAAAAAGCGCAAGGTATCGATTTTAGGAATTTTAATATTAAGCCTTTTTGCTTTGGTAGTGTTTCGCGCAATTTGATCTGCAGTTCTTTATGAAAAATTGGCTCTATCCCAACGCGATTTTATCTTCCTCTTGGCTAGTTTGTTGATAGTATCCTTAGCAAGGGAGAGGGGAACCCCGCACCATGGTTCTGGTCCTATTGGAGCATTCCTGCTCCTTTCTTTGCCAATTTGTCGGCCCTTTCATTATCTAAGAAACCTTTGTAATACTCGGTGAATCATCCAATGGAGGTTAGGAGTTAAAGGAGAATTCATTTCAAACCAAGTGCCTCAAACAGTGAATTTTAGGTGATAAACATGAGAGTCACATTTTTTCACATTCAATAGTTGATATAAAGGAGACAAGTTCATATAGTTAAAATATTTATGCATTTTTAAAAAAATATTTATTTTTGTACAAAAGGGTTCCTAACGTATTTTTTTGGTATAATTTATCTCTGATTTTATGTTTAAGAACCATGAGAAAGTTTAAGCAAATACAAATGAAAATTTTACTCTACGTATAAGAGAGATTCGGAGAATCTCACTCTTTTGGCTTCCCAGCTTTATCAAACAGGATGACTTTGTTTAAATCTATTTGTTTATTAAATTGGTTCATGGTTATTAAAGTAAACTGGTAGTCCATTTAGATGCCATTACTGTGTAAAAGAATATTTTAGAACATTTTTTTAAAAATAAAATACAGATTATTTTTTTTAAACAAATTTCAAGGTTCCTAAATAAAAAGTTGGTCATATGAAGATCCTATTGATGTGTCAAATTTTGAAATACTGAGAGGTTCAACTTACTTCTTTCCATTTCATCCACTTGTCTTTCTCTCTAATTAGTGTTTCATTATAATTGTTCAAGAATATTTGCTCATTTATTTATTTATTACATTCTTTATATTCCCTAGAATATGATTTAATAAATTGACAGGAGCCTCAGGAAATTATTTTTCATTTGTTGATTATGATATACTCGATATTTTCATAAAATTAAGTAGTTCATTATTTAAAGCAATGATGGATTGACTGATTTTAAAAGACTTTTTTTTTTTTATTTTGATTATTATTGATAGTGATAATATGATAAAAGTTTGTGGAGTTTAATTATTGAATTGATAAAACACTTTAACTGTGTTGCTATTTTGGGAAATATTAGCAATTATGTCTTTCCGCTTAGCCTTGTTGTATATATGAATATTATTTTCTAAATATATTATATTTCATGGTAATGTCTACAAATTATTATTCTAAGATAATGAGGTTTTAGTGTGTTTATTTTTTGTATAGATATATTTTTGTACATTTTTTTAAGTGAGTCATTAAATTTGAAATAGCTCGAATATATTTACGTTACTAACTCATGATTTCACTGTAAGTAAATATTACGTGTTTTTTCAGTAATTATTATATTTTATAATTTTTATTTAAGTATGATTTATGTTTTTGTTACCATTTCATTATAAACCATTGATTTTCCAAAGATTGTTTTAGAAAAAATTGTAACTCTATGGAAATTTCTGTATTTCTAATTAATATACCAATTTTTTTTTTCATATAAAAAGTTTAGGATTAAGTTTTTTTTGTTTCTTTACCTATGGCCTTATTTATAACCGACCACATTGAAACTTATTTGTATTTCGTTTTATGTACTTACTTTATAAACTGCCCAAATTATGTAAATACTCTTTAAATTAAAAAAAGAAATAAATAAAAAGTACATAAAAAGCCAGATAAAAATCAGGAACTTCAGAGAACGGTTCTACGCTTCTAAAAGCTATTATGAGCCCTGGTAAAAACTCCAGACAGAACTTCAGAAAATTTAAGTTTCGCTGTCTTATGAAATGATGTTTTTAGCTGAACTGGAAGAGATTATTCTAAACTTATTCAGCATAAATATGTTTCGAACACACGGCGATAATGAAGACTAAATTCCATGAAGTTGAGGTTTCTTTTTGGGTTAATTTATAATTGGCTCTTAACTTATTTACCAAAAAGAACAGAATTTAAGTTTCCCCATAAAAGGAGTGTTTTGTGAATGAAATTAATTAAATTCACATTGTTTTTAGGCAATAATATTAAGTAAATAAATATTTACTAATGAATATGAAGAATGCTTAGGTATTTAAAAGATGTAAACAATCTCACCACATAATTAAAATATAATAAATAATAAAATAAATAAGGATTAGTTCCAAATTGCTGAGGAGTCAACTTGGTTCTAATCAAGAAAGCCCTGATCCCCCAGTAATGTCATTTTAATTAAATATTCTCTTAGCTACCATGCATCAACTCTCTAGGATGAAAAGCAATATAACACGAATAATCTATCATTAACATGTAAGCTCAATTAACCAATTATGAAATGTAAACAAAAATTGTGCTCTGCTTTTGCTCTCATGGCCAAAAATATGAGTTTACATAAATATTTGATTTACTTATTTTGTTTAACATTATCTTTATGCAAATATTTTATTCATTGTGGTTATAAATAAGCAATAAACTGTTTCCTAAATTATGCTTACATTTTGAAATATTTAAATACATGTGAATTGATTACTAGTTTTTTGTTAAGCGGTGTCTATTATTGCATAAATTTGTTAATAATATGGTTGCTTTAAATATGTTTTTGATAAGACTATTCTCTTGATACTTAATATTTGTTTCTTATATCTGTAAATTGTTAGAAAATGCCCTAGTGTTATAAGCTTTACCAAGCAGTTATTATATATGAACATGCATCTTTTTTATTTTTAAATGTTAACAATTAATATAAGTTGACTTATTATTTTCTTTAATTTTTTTTGTAATCAATGAATTATTTATTCGAAAGCTTTCAAGTTAAATCACTGCCTTATTAATAAATCTTTCCTTACCCTTACTGCAATAATTTTTTTATTATTATTATGTACAATTCTGTTGATTATTATTTAATTATGTAAATATATGTTTTGTTGATAATATATTCATTTTTGTAAAGTTTAAATAAGTTTTACATTGTTTTTATTGTTTAATAAAACTTTAAATTTATTAAAATTTGTGTGTTTTTCTAGGCCCTGTTAAGAAACAATTTGTTTAATATCAGCGA
The DNA here is from genome assembly GCA_037127475.1 of Arma custos. Classification (NCBI taxonomy): domain Eukaryota; kingdom Metazoa; phylum Arthropoda; class Insecta; order Hemiptera; family Pentatomidae; genus Arma; species Arma custos. The sequence continues at coordinate 48,990,381 of CM073764.1, read as the reverse complement.
ATTGTTTACTCCAATGTTATTTTTATTTGAATTTTTATTTCTAATGATTTTCTTTTTTTCCATCTTAGATTAAAATTTTTAAAGGCACTGAGGAAATCATATGTAAAACTTTTTTATAAAAAAATCTGGTGCAGTCCAATGTTTCTTCATCATCCAGTTTTCCTAATAAGTATTTTCCCATCATTTTCTTGGTGATGTACTCATATACCAAAAGTTTATGGAGAAAATTGATGAGATTAGTTCAAGCCATTTTCAAGAAAATCATAAAGAATGTTTAAAATCTATTACATAAGAACAATAAGTCAGTTTTTAACTAAAACTTTGCAGACCTATAATTGCAATATCACTATGACGTAAACTAATGTCTGAGTTAAAACAATATCCCAGAATATGATGGAAAATAGGTCATCACTATTAGTGTTGTGAACAAGGAAAAGGGAGCCCAAGGTAACAAAAAGGGCTTTCTTGCCCAATCAGTGCACTGGGGATTACGAAAGAAATGACATTAGTGGAAGAATGATACAACATTAATCACACATAAGGAATGCTGTTGGGCCCATCACATAATTATTTCCCTTTCCTTTTAAAATAAAAGTTCTTGCGTCTTTTTTTTTTCAGCATCTTGAAAAGCCACTATTAAAACTGTTTTCTTTTTTAAAAAAATTTAAATAAGTTATAAATAATTATATTATAAATAAAAATAAATTATTTTTAAATAAAAAGAATTAATTCATTTCCAAAACAACAGTTTAAAATAATGATGAAATAAGTAAATTAATATTTGTAAGAGAGGATTTTAATGTTGAGCTCATTGAAAACGAAAGGGGACTTTTTGTTTTTAAATGAAACAATAGAAAAGTAAGAATGGATATTTCTTAACAAGAATTATGTTATTACAAATAATAGCTACATTTGGAAGAAAAATGTTTTTAAAACTTCAAATTATCGACCAGTAATTCCTAGATTTGTGTATATTATTTTATTTTATGGATAGAAGAGTAAACTTTTTGGTTTTTATTAACAAACTTAGAGCTATATTAATGATAGAGAAAATTGCCAAAAAAACTTTCTTTAAATTTGCTCAACCATACCTGTCCAATAATTTACTTGTTTCACTTATTCCACATAAACAGAAAGAATATTGGGAATGAGAAAAATTAGTTTTTGTAGTTTTTTTGTAGAATAATTAGTTTGTAGTTTCACACTTATTAATATGAGTGTTGAAATTACTGTATGCATTAAACATATTACTATCACTATTTCAAATACTTATCTACTATGGACAAAATATAAACACATCAGTAAAGAAAACCATTGTGATTTTTGTTTGAGAAGTTTAACTCTTATATATTAGAGACACTAGATTGCATCAATAACTTAGTGGTTCAACAATGTAATGTTTCATGAAAACTCCTTACTATTTAATCATAATCATGGAAATTGTAACTATAATTTAATCAATTAATTTATTTTTGATTAGGCACCTCATGCATATATAATAATTCTAGTTTCAAAAAATCCGAATCATTAATATTGTGCATTAATTTTCTCTCTATTTTTTAAAAAGTTCTTCCTGAAGTGTAATTCTGTAAATTAAAAATGGTTTGTAAAAATTGAATTTCACTGAATAAAAACACATTTTGAAAATGAAAAAGCAGAACAATGGAGGTTTGTCTACTGCTAGTATTTTATAAATGCTCTTTTCCGAAAAAAGCTATTCCTTTAGACAATTTTAATAGCATTCAGAAGAAAATAAAATAGTAAATAAGAGGTTTCTAAATACTCAGTGTTATCAGTGATCATGTTTATTTGATTATAAGGTTTTTTATAAGTAATAAAAAAAATGTTATATAACCTTGGAAATGCATGGAGAAAACTCAATTTAGTACATCTTGTTTCAATAGTTAGTTGCTTTTTTTTTTGTTGTGAATTTTAATCTATTTTAACAAGTGTTAAATATTTTTGTTGATAAATTTCATGATATAATTGTGCATGTAGTTATTTAAAGGAGAGCTCAATTTACTATAAAGATTATTCATTGGCTAGTGATGTGATTCATACGTTGATGACATCATTCCTTATCTTTAAATATTCAAGGGAAAAAACAGAAGTACTGATTATGTTTTTGTCAATAGAATCTCACAAGGTGTTAGAAAATGAATTCCTTGTCCATTTTTCCTATCGAAGAAAAGAATTATACTGTTCTAATTCTAAATTTAATGTTATACAATATTTGCCACTATTCATAATTTAATATTTGTGAAATCAGTACCTTAATTTATGATTTCATGTCATCACTTTTTAAATTGTTGTTTTTGATTTGTTGCTAAAACTATAATAGTTAAAACAGTTACGAATGAATACTCTTTAATTCACTTCTCAATTGAAGTTATACATGGCAATTTTCCTAAGCATGTAGCATTCATCATATTTAATAATTAATTTGGGTTTAAATGAATAATATTAATTCATAGAACTCTGACTTTGTTTTTGAATGACAACATCAAGGAAAATCATAATTTTTATTAATCTTCAATATAAACTTAAAGAAAGATAAAATTTACATTTTTAAATTTGAAACATTTGTGACTGGAAATATAAATTTACTAATATAAATCATGTTTTAAATATAAGACTCTTGAAATTTAAAATGTTTTTATATTACATTTTATGTTTTATTTCTTAATTTTTGTATGATTAAATAAATAATAAAGAAATAAAATAATGATTTTCATTGCTATATTACTGTATGTTAGTATTATTTCCTAAGTTGTATATTATGCAATATTAACCAACAAAGCTATCATAAATGTTAATCCTTTTTTTTCCTAACCAGTCAGAATGTATTGCACAATAATAAGGGAAATAAGTGAATGCAAAGGAAAAAAGTAAAGGATGAGGTAACAAAATATATTTTTTAAAACAATATTTTTTTTCTGAAGAGCAAAAATAAATCTAAAAATCTATCAATAATTATTAATTTCTCCTTGAGAATATAAAAAAGGCAAAATATACAGGCTAATGCTCCATTTGGGATGTATTTAAAAGTTTTTGGCAAACTACATAGAGCAGATTGCCAGTGAGTAAACTTTTTTCCAGAATCAAAATTGTGTACTGTTTTATGTGCTTGGATGAATTTTAATCAAGAGGGGAAATGGAATTTTCTAAATTGGCAGTAGTAATATCCCTCCTCTGAATCAGAGTTTATTTTGCTTATCAATGTTTTATGGGGCATCATAATTAGGCAATCTTATTGTTTTACTTCTTAGTGTAAAAATAAAAAAGCTAAGACATTGAAGTGGCCCCTTCCTAGCTCAGTAAATATCCCCTAGATGGTGCTCCAAAACGTAAACAAGATTTTGCCTTCTAATGGAATGCAACTCCATAACCTAAATCGGGTGAGGTTTGACCTTTAAACTGTTCTTAATGAGACTGATTTTAATATGTCTTTATACAGATCTCTAATGAGATAGTCACATCAGTAAATCACAGACTGATGGTATTGTAATACTACTGTGCTGGAACATATTTCCTTATCTCTTGCTTAGGGCGGGGATGATATGTCGGACAGCGAGAATTTTGATGAAAACGACTTTTTACTTAGCTCTTCAGACGCCGAAATACGCCGATCTGTCAAGAGGAGAATGGGATTTTTCAAAAAATGTTGCTACCTTCTGAGCTGTGGGTAAGTACCGAAAGCAATATGGCCGTAGTCATTATGACACAATGCGTCGTCTCTGTATTGTGTAGAAAATTTCGGTAAATTTTTCAATATTGCAATGACGTCTTCTTCACTATGCTTGGTAGAATTGTCATCCTCATCCACCACATTAGCCAAAGAAGACATACCTCTTATCAATAAAAGACCCCATCAAGGACCTTTCTTGAGGTACATAAAGGTTAAGAATCAATAATTTCTTCCTTTGCTTTCCTTTACTATTAATTACTCCTCTTATCGTAATTATTTTTTACATACAGCCACTTCCTTCAAAAGAAAGCTCATTATCACTATTGGTATCATTATTCATGTAATACCTTCTTTATGTATGTATACAAAGTTCTATTTTCAGATGTGAACTTGCATAATTCATAATTCCTCACATAAATAGAAAACCCCATTTTAACACTTATATCATTAATTGAATTATTAATTAGATTAAGTGCTGAATTCTGCTCTTAAGCTGTGATTATAAAGGGATATTTGTTTGACAGATGCTGTCATTGGTTATGGAAATCATGTTGTTGTATGGAGAAAGAATTCAGATCAAGAACTATTACAATTGGAAGGCCCTGCGCAGAAAAATACCCCCCTAATGTTATTCGTAATCAAAAATACAACATTATAACATTCCTCCCTCTAGTAAGTTTGTTTATATTTTTGTCTTATTAAAATCTTTTATTATTATTTTATATTGATTTTATCAGTCTAGTTTTATTTTATCATATTTAATATTTATTTCTTAGACATCATTTAATTATTGAATTTTTTTACATACTTGTTGCTTATATTGTAGGATTCATTCTATTATTCCAATCTGTAAATTAAGAAGGTGATAATTTCTTTATATTGTATGTTCCTGGCAGTACTATAAAATATACTGCTATACAATAGTTATCTAGTGCAACTACAACCCAAGATCGCGGGTTCGTAGCCCGGCAGGTGGCCCTAGGATTTTTTTAAGGGAGTAAAAAATCCTTAGTTACGCCGTCCTTCGGAAGGGACGTTAAACGGGGGTCCCGAGCCTGTACGATGTCAGGTACTCATTAAAAATCCCTATCCTAATTAAACCTGGATAGGCAAAATTTAGAGCTCCCACTGTAGCATCGTCCGATTAGCCATAGCAGCATAAAGTGGCGTTAAATGAGCAAACAATAGTACTCTAGTTTTGTTATCCTAGATGTAGTGGGTAGATTAATCGCATGGCCTGTGTGTTGAATGCTGGATATACATGAAAACTTTTGGGTTTAGTTCAGTCTGTTATATTGAATCAATGATATGCCTTTTATATGAAATATAAATATATTTCATTTATAGGTTGTGAATTATTTAGAGCTAGTTTTGGGTATTATAATATGATAAGATTTATTTTCAACAAGTGTTAGAACAAGTCTGGAAAGTCATATTTTCCATTTGGAAGGGTCCAATAAAATAATATTACATTAAAATTATAATAATAATAAGTTAATAAAATTCTTTTAATGTAATATTATTTTATTGACCATGGAGGACAAATGATCCCCTAAGGATTTTTTTTTTTTAAATACGACTTTCCAGACTTGTTGACTATGTAAAAAAATTTTAAAGGAATTTTTTAAAAGATGCAGAGAAAAAAAGATTGAAAATAACACCATAGTGTCGAAACGTCTCGATTAGATTGAAAGTCGAGAATAAACATTGACTGGAAAATGGTTTTTATTTCTCTTACATAATAAAGAAGAATTAAGTCCAGTTTAAAAAGTAAACAAAATTTATAAGAATGAACTTGATATTTATTTATGTACTCTAGCTGAGGGAAATTTATGAGTTTTGGCTGTTTGCCAGTTTTTTTTTTTAATTGGCAGAAAATTAAGGATTAAAATTACTGAAATTAAAGTTTAAAGGAATAGATGTCTTGCACAAAAAACACTTACATATAAGTATAAATGAACACTATTGTACAATTGTAATGAACACTGAAAAAATAAAAATAAAAATGCCTTAATCAAGTGATTTAAATGAAAAATGTATATTGATTATGGTTATCAGGCAAATGAAGTGTTGAAATTAAATAAGATTTAGATGAAATTCGCTGATTACTTCATTCAAAATTATCGCTTTGGAATACCCCCCCCCCTCCCCATGAAGGGTATGAACCAATGATCTTTCAATAACATTTAATTATTAACAATGATTTGTAACTTTGTGAGGTTGGGTGACCTCTTCCAGGGTTTATGATCTGTCGCAAGCAATGTATGTCTGGAAGATTAGCACATCACGACTGGCTTAAGATCTTCCTAGTCTACAATGCCAACCAAAAATAAATATATGTTTAGTTAAGCAAAGTATGATGAAGGGGTCATACATCTCTACATGATAATGATCAGTGCCCATCTTAACAGACTTGATAGCCTTTAGCATTTGAAAAGTTCAATCTATCCTAAAAACATTCAACTGATACACCATGTTAGTGTAGCAAAACTGGAGTAATACTTTTTTCTATTTCACAGAACAATAAAATACTAAGTTAACCCTGAATTATCATTAATAAATAAATTGTAATGGATTTTTCAAAACAATTTATTTTATTCAATTTTTCATAACTATTTTCAGTGTTAGTGAATTGTGTTTGTTTTGGAATCTGATTTATTCATTAATTGATCACAGAATGTTTGTATGTTGAAAATGTTTTAATATAACTTGTTCCACTATATTTAATATAATAAGTTATTTAGTATGAAAGATTCGGTTACAACTCCAAAATATGATCATATTATCAGTATAAGACACAGCACAAGTGTTTTTTAGCAATATTGATGGATACTAACTGCCTTATATATCAGTGTAAAATTTGTATTGATTGGTATTATTAAAATTATAACTGGTCTAATTTTACATTATTGAAAATTATTATTGCTATTGGTTCACACAATAGTATTTTATTTGTACTCAATAAAACTTCTACGGATCCTTTTCACTCAAGGTCTTAGCCTTACATTAATTTTAATTATTACTGTATGAGATGAAAATAGTTGATTGGATGATCTAATGTAAAGGAGATAGTTGGGGGGTGCAGTCAATAAGAACACAGAATAAGTAATGAACTTATTGACTGCACCCCCCAACTATCTCCTTTACATTTAATTATTACTGTTTAATTCCTAATAATTGTTGACTTCCGCCTGCTCAATAATTTTGAACCACCAACAGATCAGTTGATATCGGGTCTTAACGTAGTATATGTTAATACTGATTTACAATAATAATAATTTTAGAGATAAATAACACTAGTTCAGTAATCCATAGCAACAATACTTTTAATTTGTAAAATCGTACCAATGATTGCACACAAAGCCTACTGTTTTTAGTAAATATGATTTAAAATTATAATTTCATTCTTCTTCTGTTCTTTATTATCGCTTTAGAGAAAAACGAAATTCAATTCAACGTTTTCAGTTGAGCCCGAGACCTTACCGTAACTTGAATTCTTACTATAATATTAGAGTTTGTGGAGTTGTGTAAGCTAGCGGGTATCGAAACTAATAATAATTTTTTAACTATACCAAATTATACCAGTTGAAATTTTAATAATCCTATACATGAATTTTGCATTTAAGTACAAGACAATGGTATGTCAATAACAAAACTCTGCATACTGACTTAAAAATACTAACGGTTCACAAACACATACGAACGTACTACAAATGCTTTCAAGAAAAACTATACGGACACCCAAACCCATTGATACAAAAAATGGCCACGGCTCTCATGCCTGAGAACACTAGGAGGAGACTAAAAAGAACGTGGATGAGGGATCTATTACAGTAGGAAATTAAAGCAAGCCAATGGAGAGGTACCGCTGGGTACTGTTCTTTGTCATTCCTTCCATGTCATTTTGTATTACTTTTCAGTCAGCCAATCTGCTGATTGTCAATTACTTGTATTTGACAGGTGTGGATGGAAATATAAGGAGAAAAAAAAATAGTACAAAACAGTTAATTAATTAAAAATTGTGTTAAATAATGCTGGTGAAGTATCCCTAACTGATGATGCTATATATACATTATAGGATATTTAGATTATCTATATTTGATACTAGTGATATTTCTATTGAAATTACTGGTTCAACTAACTGCGACTATATTATTATTATTATTTTTCTTTTTTTTATATTTTCTTAATTTTATATGTATGCATCTCAGGTAGGTTGGCCTAAAATTAGTAAGATAAATAAAAATTTTGTTTTATAAATATTTTTACAATGTCAATAGCATAATATTAACAAAATATTAATGTCATGATTCATGATTAATTGTCCAAATTCTATTGGATCAAATCCTTATTACCATATTACATGATTACCACAATAGATATCTGATGCTGGAAAAAGACAAGGTCATTGATAGATACTTTATATTATAATTTAATTTATTTAAGTTTATTGTACAGCTTAGTATTCTTGAAACATTTTCCATAGATATTGATTGGCTAATACATCGGTATAGTATGCTGCACAAAAAACTATTTGAGGCTTATATATCTTTGAGCAGGCTTTCTTATGTCTTACAATTTTGTATATTGTTAAACCTCCACTTAATCTTTATTTTGGATTACCTTAATGAGTTTTTCAATTGATGAGTGTTTCAATTTTATTTTCCTGCTTATTTAATAAATTGGGATTTATATTTAATTTAAAATTTCCCTTACCTGTATTGATTTTTATAATTATGAATTTCATATTTTTAACTTTGTTTCAGGTTTTATTTCAACAGTTCAGGTTTTTTTTAAATCTTTATTTCTTAGTTATGGCATGTAGTCAGTTTATTCCTGATTTACGACTTGGCTATCTTTATACTTATTGGGGACCACTTGTAAGTATTAAATTCAATTATAAAATAATAAATAATTATATTATTGTGAAATATGAACTAGTAATTCTCTCATTTGTTACTTTTATATGATTTTCTCATATAATTTAGTTTCTAACTTTAGACTAATTATTGTTATAATTTATTTTTTCATCAAAACTCCACTCTCTCTAGCACATTGCTTTATTATCTAAATACAGTTCTTAATTCTAGCAGCATCGACTTCTCGTTGTACTCCTTTCTCTTATATATGATTTATGCACAATGCAAAACTAATATATTTTTATAGAATTAATTAACAGCCTTTTCTTATTAAAAGAATAAAAACAATAAGTAACTCCATATATTCAGTACAGTATATCCGTGAATTAGTGAACAGTATTAACTACATATTGATATTTTAGCGCTTTTAGGCATTAAAAATTGATTTTTATTATTTCGATAATAATACTGTTACGGTCGCCGGCAGGAAGACGGAAGCAAGGGGATTAGCGGCTTAAATCGAAGTTGAAATAAGATCAGGACCGTTCTAGATCGTCTCCTTTTGTCGGAAAAGGATTAAGAAGATTCCAGAATTTTCTGGCTCCTCCGTGTTCTAGAATGTTCGGCCTTGCCTATTTAAATACTTCCCTCACCTCGAGCCAGTCAGTCTTAGTCTGAGAGTAGACCAGTGAAGATCTGTGATAAGTGAGTGTCAGTGTGATAAACTAGTCAGTGTTGAACCGGGTAATAAGTGTATCAGTGAACTGTTAACAGTCTCGCGAGTGTAATAAACTGTTTCTGTTTGTTACTGTGTGTCAGTTTGTGATACTTGGAGAATCTTACGGTCGGTGGACTAGTGAACTGTAAGTGTTAATTATTAGTTATAAATTGTAGTGTAATATATTCATAGAAACTATTGTAACTAGTTAAGCTATCTAGAATTAGTAATATCTTATATTATTGTTATTATAAATTTATCTTGGTTCAATAATTTAATTGTTAATAGTTTACTTGTATCCTTTTTATCACTTTTGTTAATAAATATTAGTATCTTTAATTAAGGAATTGTTTAATTCATTTTAATACCCAGTAGCCCATAACAAATTTAGTTACTTTTTTACTAGTACACCGTAAAATCCGTTTTGTTTCCACCCAATCAACTGTAATCATAATGAAGTTTTCGATTTTAGTTTTTGAGACAATTTTGTTTTTATAAGAGAATAGTGATTTAGTGAACATTTTTAGGGTTTTGTTTTAACTGTAACAATCATCCGAGAAGCGATTGATGACTTCAGGCGCCACCAAAGAGATAAAGAAGTCAATTCCCAAAGGTATTCGAGACTGAGCCGTGGTAAGGATGGTATTGTGTTTGTTGAAAGTATACCTTCTTCAAAACTTCGTGTAGGCGATTTAGTAAGTATATTGTTAATTTTTAAGATCAACTTATTTGTTTTTCTATTAATTTATCTAATGATTTTATATTATGAATATTAAATTGGTAATTATGAAAAATTTAATTGACTGACACTGGTTGTATAACCTATCTTTTTTTTTTGAGCAATGGCAAGTTTAGTTTTTTTTTGTGAAGCAGTTATCAATTTTTTAAAATGAAAAGTGTGATATTTTTTCTAAGATAATGATTGTATTTTTTTTTATAACATTTGCGCAAACATTGAAATAATTTCCTTCTTCCATAGAAAATGCTGTTAAATATTTTCAACAACTGAAGAATAATTCCATGCCACAAAATTTGTTAAATTGGGCCCAGTTAGATGGTTTATTAGCATGTGTTTACAAATGTACTATTTTTCAAATTTTTTTTCTTTATTAATCATTATAATATAGTATAATGAAAACTTAATTGTTTATGTTTCAAATTATTCTATTATTTTTGTTGTTTGTGGTGTATTATTCTATTTCTTTCTGACAGAATAATTTTATAAATGAGATTTAATTAAAATTGCATTTTTAAGGAATTCGTATTAGTTATTTAGAAATTAATTTTAAGTCAATATGGGTCCTTTTAAAATTTCTATGAGTATCTTTAAATTTATCTCCAAGTCGCAACTGTTAAAGTTGTTATTAAAATTTATGATTTAAGGTTTTTATTGAGAAAGATCAGAGGGTTCCTGCTGATTTGGTTCTTCTGAGAACTACAGAAAAATCAGGCACTTGTTTCATCCGAACGGATCAATTAGATGGTGAAACTGATTGGAAATTGAGATTGGCAATTCCTCATACTCAAAAACTTGATTCTGAAAACAAATTATTCGAGATCCATGCTGAAATATTTGCTGAAAAACCACAAAGAGATATTCATTCTTTTATCGGCACGTTTACAAAGGTATTTATACAAACATTATCCCAAACACTGTCTTTTAAATCAAGACAGTGATTATATAATATTTCTGTTATAATAATCTTTATAAATATTTTGTCATTAACATTAATTTTATAAATTTTTTTAAGAATGATGAAATTGAAGGGCTTGCTATTGATAATACACTATGGGCTAACACAGTTTTGGCTTCTGGTTCAGCTCTTGGAGCAGTCGTTTATACTGGTAGAGAAACAAGAAGCGTGATGAATAACTCTCAGCCGAGATCGAAAACTGGACTTTTGGATGTTGAAATCAACCAACTAACAAAAGTATTTTAAGTTTTAAGTTCACAAAAAAAATCATGAAAAAAAACTGAGCCAAGTATTGAGATGTTTAGTTCCATATCGATGTGACAAGGTGAAATATATTGGTCTGCCTTGATTTTCTGAAGTATTGAATAGATTTTTTAACAATTGGCCAACCAGGGTGAGGTTCATTTTTAACATCAAAATTTCTGGAACAAAACAAGCAAACCCATTTTGACACTGCCATTTTCTCAACACTATGCAAATTCACTTTTGGAAGTAAAAGAGCATAATATGGTGTTATTGACTTGAAATCTTCATTTTCAAAATGAAATTACTTTTTGCTGAGTTGACTAATTAGGCTATTTTAACCCTCCATAGCCGGGAATTATTTTTTTGAAAAATATTTGCTTTTTCTGAAAAATATTTGCTTTTTCTTTACATTTTTCTATTCTTATAGTGATACAGAACTCAAGAAAAATAATTTAAAAAATTTGCACTAAACTGACTGTCAGAGCCCCTTGCAGGTAGATGCAACGGTAATTCACCCTTAATATTAATAAAAGAGATAGGAAGAGGGTAAACCCGGGCTACTTTCTCTTTTGACATAAACGTCACACTAGGCTTGGGAGGGTTAATATCTAAATGCTCTATGGACTGTTACCTTTCAACTACCCTGTAGTATGGCTTCATTGAATTAGTATTCCTTGAGATATGTGCCATAAAGCGATTAGACAACTTGTGGTCGTAAACAAAAAAATGAGATAGCATTGTCTATAAAAAGTTATAAATTTTGATCAGATAAATTTTACTTCTTTGGTATAATAATGCTTTAAACTTCAGCATAATATCAATACCTATTACTTCTTTTTTAAGATAATGCATTCACTATTTACACTAGTTTCATAGACACCTTTTGCCAATAAATGAGGGTTTAATTATTTATTTTATTTTTTTAATATACATATCCCTGAGCTAAATTTAATTTGGTTTTTACTAGTTCGAGCTGAATCAAGTTTAGCTATTACAAGTTTTTATTTTTAATATTGTAACTATGAACTATTAATAACTATTGAAAGTTTATTCTTTGTAGCTACATAGAATCATAGCTTTCTTTTTCTATCTGTATTCATATTTTTATCTTGCAATTAAGAAGTCAGTGTATATTTAAAAGGGACAGTCATTTTTATAATTAATGTTTCAATGTAATACTGTTTTTTGTTGAAGGGAAAAGTTATTTTTATTACTTTCTATTGAACATTACTTTGTATTGTGAAATTTATTTTTTACTTTTAGGTTTTATTTTGTGCTGTGGTTGGTTTAGCTCTTGTAATGATGTGTTTGAAAGGTTTTCGTGGGCCATGGTATAAATATCTGTTCAGATTTGTTCTTCTATTTTCGTACATTATTCCTCTGAGGTAAGGCTTTTTTTTTTCTTCTTTTTATCATAACGGTATAAATTGAATTATCACGTTTTTCAAGTAATTTATATAACTGTTGGTTTAGAATTAGGCCCACTTGTTAGGGGCTATGTAGACCAATACCAGCATTGTTTTGATGTGCAATCATGATTTTTTCTTTGACAGAAAAATTGATTTATTTTTTTTATTATTTTTTTTTCAATTGAACTGATTATTTTAAGTACAGTAGAGCCTTGATTATCTGAACTAATGTTGTCGGGTATTGTTCGGATAATCGAAATTCTCTTATGAAAAAAAGGAAATGCCAATCATTACGTTGGTTTTTAAACATTATATTGTACAGTACGCAAGTTAAAAAGTACTTTGAATATACAGTACTTAGGAAAGGATGTAAAATCGAAGACACAGCAGGTGGCCCTAGGATTTTTTTTAGAAGTCCTTGGTTATGCTTTTCTTCGGTATTCCTTCCTTCTTTCATTAAAGAAAACCTATCCTAATTAAACCTGGATAGACAAAATTTAGGGCTCAATCAAACAAACATACTTCTGAACCCTAAAATGATTTTATAAGGTAGAGATATTAAAGTCATATTTCTCAGTCATTGTAAATGGTTTTGGGCTTTTGTTTGTATATTTATTAACCATCGCTTTATGCTGTAATGGGTAATCGGACAATCCTACCTGTGGAGCCCAAAATTTAGCCTATCCAGGAATAATTAGCGAAGGGATATTTTGCGAGTACCTATGACCCCACATGCTTGGGACCTCTATTTTCTATCACTTCCGTAGGACAGCATAACCAAGGAATTTTTACTCTCCTTTAAAAAATCCCAGGTCCACACGTCGGGCTACGAACCCACGATCTTGGGCAATGTTAACCACATTACCTCTAAAATTAAAAAAAACAAATGTAGTTAATAAATAAACATCAATAAATATATGTAAATAAGCTGTAAGATAAATCATGGGTGTGATAAAATGAAAGTTGCTTCTGTCTCGACTTTCTTGTTTTAAGTGCAGTAATAAGTTTAAAGTAATAGTTCTAGGAAATCCAATTATTTCGAAAATAATCTTCAAACCTTTTTTCCAGCATTGGCAATGTCCAAGCCTCCTTGTGTTTTACGTAAAGGCAGTTTGGATAATTGAACGTTCGGATAATCAACGCTCTTCTGTATTTGTTTCTGTCACAAATACATTTGCATTTTTTTTTTTTTTATATTTTATAAAATTATTCAGATTAATCAATAAATGCAATGACGTTTCGTTTGGGCTGTTGATCATTGGGATGTATTGCACCTTTTTCTTCGAGATGTGATTCACATAACCCTTTTTGTTTTTATGTCTTGATAATGCTTGAATAGGCGAAACGTCGACTGGTAAGTGGGTGTATTACTAGATTTGAAACATAAGGCCTTGCATTGTGGTTTTTCCCAATTGCATTATAATATTCAGATTAATTTTTTTTGTAGTATATTCACCATCAGTAGAGAGTTAATTATATATATTTTCTAGTCTAGATAGTTTTCTATTTATTGATTAATTAAACATGTCAATAAATTCAAAGAAATTTATATTGAACAGAAATATTTTCTAATATAATAAACATTTTTTATTAACATTCCCAGTTTAAGAGTGAATCTGGATATGGGTAAAGCATTCTATTCCTGGCAAATGCAAAAGGACAAAGAAATGCCAGACACAGTCGTACGATGCACCACGATACCCGAAGAGCTCGGTCGAATTTCTTATTTGTTATCGGATAAAACAGGAACACTTACACAGAATTGTATGGTTTTTAAGAAGCTTCATTTAGGATCTGTTGTTTATTCACAGGATACTTTCGATCATGTAAGGTCCAATAATGTCATCCATTCTATTTTATCAATATTTTTTACTAATATTATTATTTATTTATAAGATATTGTGTCATTCACTAGATAAGAGAGGAACTACTAGATAGTTTCAATAGTCCAGCTGAAACTCCGACGGGGAAGCCAAGTATTGCCAAAGTCCGAAAATCTGACAGGACAAGGCTCAAGGTACATTTTTTAATATTTAAATTGTAAAAGATAAATAAAGTAGTAATAGAGTTTATATTTATTATTTTGACTTTATGTCTCAAGGAAGCGGTAAAAGCGATTGCATTGTGTCATAATGTTACTCCAGTTTACGAGTCTGATTTTGAGGAACCTGGCAGTCCTTTGGAGTCCCAATCAGAAGTTGATCAGCACTATTGGGGAAGAGAAAACGGAATACAGTATCAAGCTTCGAGCCCAGATGAGGTATGTTTAGTAGCCAGAAAATTATTAATAATACAAACATTTATATGCATCTCAAAGAGGAGCCCTATTTATCTGGTCATGAATTAACCATTTACTTGAAAGTGTTCCTAATAGTGAATACTTTTTTCGTAAAATTAAAGTAATCAAATGTTTTTCTAAATGTTTAGTAAATATTCATTTACTATTTTTATTGGTTTGTTAATAGTCAAATATTTAAGAAAAAAAAACTGAGAATATTTTTCTAAATACATGAATTATACCTTTTGATTTATTAAAAAAATAGTAAATACATATTTTTAACAAGTTTTTATTTCTGTGCTATCCCCTGTATTTCATAAGTTTAAAGAAATATGTATATTAATAGATAGCTAGGTACTTGTGTACTTACGCAGCCATGGTTACTTTTGCCTACTTGTTCGCATGAGCGAGCAGTTACATTTTGTAACAGTTACATTTCTAACAGCTGATTTATTCTATGTTTCTTCTTGCTTACTGAGTTTTGATTATTGCTGATTTATTGTTTCTTATTTGTTGTTTATTGTTCGTTATTTGTTCGTTTGCTAGTTTGTTATAGATTTTTCGTTTTTATTATTTTAGTTATTTATTTAATTAGTGTAAAATGATGCGTATTTGGGATTTGCCAACAACAGAAGAAGAATCTATTAAATTTTTGCAGGAGCGAAATATTTTACCAAAGCAAAGAAAATGTAGCAATTCCCATAAATGAAATTGTATTGTGGTTAAATAAAACAATTTTATTTCTTAATTGTTCATTGTTTATTATTATTATATTCCATTTTTCAATAAATTCTTTTGATTTCTAATTGTTGATAATTTTTTAACCCCAATAAATAGAAGGTAATTGTTAGAAAGATAACTGTTACAAAATGTAACTGCTCGCGCTTGCGAACAAGTAGGCAAAAGTAACTAGGGCTGCGTTAATACACAAATACCGATAGCTAAATTGGGTAATGATTAATGTTCAAAATTGGTGATATATCCAAAAAAGTTACCAAAAATTCGTTTTTTACGACTATATGGACTTTATTCTTTCAAAGCCATAGGCGTGCGAAGAGATGATTTGGTAAAATTAATGCTTAACCAATGAGTTTTTGTCCTATTAAGAGTCCCCACTTTTTGGTCTATGATATTTAAAGATTTATTACTTTATTTTTCTTTTAGGTTGCTCTTGTTCGTTGGACTGAAGAGGTCGGACTTGGCCTCACTAAGAGGGATAACAATTCTATACAACTGAGGACACCAATCACAACCTTTATCGATTTTGCTATCCTTCAAATATTTCCATTTACTTCCGAATCTAAGAGGATGGGAATCATAGTTAAGGTATAACGTCAGTATAAATTTATTAATACTGAATTTATATTTCTCTGTGTTCAAGTAATAAAATTTTAAAAACTCTCAGCTAGCCTTAAAAACTCTCGGGCTAAGATTTCTAGGTCGTTCTCTGCCTTATTTATTATTGTCATTGCTGTTTGTCGCTTTACTTAATAAAAAATAAGTTTTAACTATTAGTATGTTTTTATTTACCGCATCTTTGACCAATGAAAAACTGAAGTTCTTAAAGGAACCATGAGGGTCTTTAGAAAAATTGTTGAACTCTACTTCCATTGAATCAAATTATATGAAAATGGTACACTGACTTTCTAATAAAATAATGTGAAGCTACTAAAAGTTTGACGATCGTAAGGTAAACTGTATGCCAGATAATGAATGATACTGAGAACGGAGGATGAACTTAAATTACCCATCAAAATTATCTGTACCAGAGGATTAAAGATTATGCATTTGCATATCTAAATTAAATTTCCAATATGTAACTAAACTTTAAAAAAAAAAAAATCTTAATAAACCGTTTATTCGTAATAAAAGTGATTATTTTTTTGGGAGGGGAGCAAAAAGAATTTTTAATACATGTCCAACAATGACTTATTAAAACAGTTCAAAATAAACAAAGGGCGTGGTTTCTCACTTATGATTCAACATATATTGGGTTTTTATTTCATTAAAACCTAGATTTGTACAAAAAAAAACCTTAAATTACAGGTGTTTTTTTTTTTTTACATTGTTAGTGTTCAATAGAAAAGCAATATACTGACAACAAATTCAAAGTACTATGATATGGAATAACTATGTTCTGATTGGTTAACTTCTACAATTTTTTTTCCTGTCCATATCTACTGTGTTTTTTTTTATTGATACAAACGTTTTATTAATTAAATTATTTTGAATATATAAATATATTATTTTTTTGGTTTAATTATACCATTCTTACAATATTCTTAATATTCTTTAGGAAATGTCGACAGGTGAAATAACATTCTACCTTAAAGGTGCTGATGTTGTGATGTCAAGTATAGTGATGTTCGCTGATTGGTTGGAAGAGGCTGTAGGTAACATGGCAAGAGAAGGCCAGAGAACTCTCGTTGTTGCTAAAAAGAGACTTACAGAGGAACAATACCAAGACTTCGAGGTTAATAAATAAATATTTATTATTATAATTTTTTTTTTAAATCTGACCTAAAATTAATATTATTTCCATCCCACAATTCTAACTTTAGCTATTCATATGACCATTGAAAAAAGAATATTTTACATAATATATGGGATGACCAAGAACGTGGTCAGAGTTCGAAATTTGGGAAGGTGTCGGATTGATTCCTATCATGGTTTTTTGCATTGGTTCTGAGGAATTAATTTGACTTCCCCACCCAACAATCTCTAAGTAGCATGAGGGGTACGGAAAAAAAGACCAAAATGCTGATAATATATTTTTCACCACTAAATCCAAGTAATTAATGAATAATCTGTGTGTTTCAGTATAAATACTCCACTGCTAAACAGTCTACTACTGACAGACAATCAGCGATGGCGTCGGTACTGGCAGGTCTTGAAAGAGATTTAGAACTAGTCTGTGTGACAGGTGTCGAAGATAGGCTTCAAGAAAATGTCAGTGTAACACTCGAAACTTTGCATAATGCAGGTGTAAAGGTAAGTGACATTTTGGTCATTATTTTTTAAAGATTTTTCCTTGTTACTAAAACCTCCATATTTCTTTGAAAAAAATAAGAAAAAGGAAGTTATTATATTTGATTTTGATCTTAAATTTGCAATGGTTTCAATTATTTATAAATAGTTTATCATAAAATTTTTTTTATTTATTAATATTTATTATGAAAATCGATACTAAAAGCTAGAGAAAACATTAATAGCATTGCTTGAACATGCAAAAAAAAAATACATGAAGTATTTAAGTAGGTAATTTTTTATCAAACTTTATAATATCAATATAATGTTGTATCAATACAAAACTATCAGTTTATATCTTTTAAAATATCAATATTTTTTCCAACATTCCTAAAGGCTTTGAAAGTCTGAGAGTTTAAAAACTTAAAATTATTGAGGCTCATCATTTATTTAAATATTCACATCTCTTTATTAAATTGATTGCTTACTTTAATAGTTTTTACTTTGATTATGATTATTATGATAATTTTATGAAACAAAATGTTCTTGTTATTTCAACAATATTTTATTGACAAGTTTCTAAAAGACCTTGACAATATTATTAATTAATCATAAAGCAATGTTTTTGTGTTGTTTTTATAAGTATTTTTTTTTCCTAGATATGGATGTTGACTGGGGACAAATTGGAAACCGCTATGTGTATTGCTAAGTCTAGTAAATTAGTATCCAGGGAACAAGATTTGTTTGTTTTCGATAAGATCGATTCAAGAGCAGATGCCCATGCACAGCTCAACTCTGCATGGAAGAAACAAGACTGTGCACTGTTCCTCACCGGTGCTTCGTTAGAGGTATTTCTAAATATATTATAAACAACTTTTGACTCTATGTGTTCTTGTTATTTTATTATCATAATTTAATACTAAAATAAATATTAGTTGGCTTATAATAATATATTAAACCAATTTAGATGATTGCATTTAAATTTTGTTTTAAAAATATATTTATATATTACTACCACTTGGATTCTAGAGTATTAGACCCCTGACAGAAAAGAAATATTTACATTTTTTTTTTAATAGACATAATTCTCAATTTCGCAGTGAGGGAGCAATACTGCCTATATCTTGATGTATTTTTCCACACTCTTGCCATCTTATGTTATCTTTTTTAACAATGGGTTACTTTGTAATAAAAATGTTCACCTCATAACTTCCAACTTCACTTCTTTTATGTACTGCTATCATGGCATGGTGAGGATCATTTTAAGTAAATAGGAAATCAGAAATCTAGCAAAAATTATGTCTATAAATAGTGTACAGATAAAATAATATTAAAATTAATTCCACCCACTTTTTTCTTTTGGTTACCTTCTCACATTTTTTTATTATACTTTCTCAAGTTCTCTTTAAGGATAACATAATTACTTCTAGTTATTAAAAAAAAAAAAATTGAATAAAGGTAGATCTAGATAGAAAGTTGGATAAATCGCTTCTATCAAGGAAAGATTTTAAGGGGGAGGGGGGGAAAGTATATGAACCTCTGAGAATTATTACTCTTCTTTTTCTAGGGATTAATTACTAAAGAACCTTCTCGTATAGTAAAATAAAGGAAGATGGTAAAGCAACATTACTTGTAAAAAAAATGTCTTAGTGTGATAATTGGTATATTTCATGTAAAGCGTAGCTCAAGCCCAACTAACCCCTATTACTAGGGTTCATAGGACAAATATTAGTAATTTATTTTGCATGCATATTAATTAAATTATGTGGATTTGATAAAAAAATCATGGGCAATCTTTATCAATTTTAAAGTTCAAATAACTCTTGTAACAATGCTGTTTATAAGAAATGTCCGTTCACTTGTGTGGTCTACATGACCCCAGACTTCTGTACTGTAAAATATTATTAAATTTTTTATTTACACTGTTTAGTACTTTATAGAAATTACTTCTATAATACTATAAGTACTACCCTTAACATTGTATTTTTTTCAGGGAGTATTGAAATATTACCAGAGTGAATTTATGGACTTGGCTTGTAGAAGTACTACTGTTGTATGTTGCCGATGTTCACCTACACAAAAGGCTGAGGTTGATTTCTTTTATTATCCATTATTTAACTTATTTTATGTTAATTATTTATTTTTTAAGTAATTAATTAAAACAACTTGAAAAAATTATTTTTAAGTATCAACAGTTCTTTGAAAATTTAGTAGTTACAGATGTGTACCAATATAAATAACATATTAAATTTTGGCTAACATTCGTTTTAGCGTACCCTCGTGAGGTGGCAACCATATATAACAATCGAAAGCTCTTTCGATTTGTAGTCGAATGACATAACTCCCAGCGTCCGCAAAGGTCAAATAAAAAAGCTACGCGTCCGTTAAGTTAGATTAGGATAAGTTTTTTTGGTGATTAGATGGTTAGGAGTGGTGGTTAGGGGTGGTTACATAGGGTTTCCAGCGTTTTGAACGTTTTTAAGAAACTTTTTTATTTGACCTTTGAGGACGCGTAACTTTTTTATTTGACCTTTGCGGACGCTGGGAGTCACGCCATTCGACTGAAAATCGGAAGAGCTTTCGATTGAGATATATGGTTAGGTGTTTTTTTTTATGGTTTCGTTAGGGGTGGTTTTGGTGTTTTTTTTGGTGGTTTGGTTAGGGATGGTTATGGTTTGGTTAGGTTAGGTTAGATTACTTTAGGTTTTTTTGGTGGTTAGATGGTTAGGGGTGGTTTGGTGGTGTGGTTAGGTGTTTTTTTTTAATGATTTTTCATGGTTTGGTTGGGTTCGGTTAGATTAGGTTAATTTATTTTGGTGATAAGATGTTAGAGGTGGTTACATACGGCATCTAGCGGTTTAAAGGTTTTTAAGAAACTTTTTTATTTGACCTTTGCGGACGCTGGGATTTATGTCATTCGACTACAAATCGAAAGAGCTTTTGATTGATATATATGGTTGCCACCTCGCGAGGGTACGCTAAAACAAACTTGTACCTAAATTTTAGACATAGTTGTTAAATTGGAAATGATACTTCAATTTTTTAATTTTTTAAAAAATTATTTTGTAATCATTAATAATACTTAATGTGATTCATTGAAATTTTTATTTTATTCAGAATCACTTTTTGATCCACTAATTTATAGTCTAATAGAGGTAAGAGGGAGTCATGCACGGTTTTCATATCAGATATTTTTTATTTATATCTCAAAGTCTTATTTTAGTGATATTAAGTATATTATATTTTTTGAGGTGGTGAAATTAATCCAAGACCATACTGGAAAACGATGTGCTGCAGTAGGTGATGGAGGCAACGATGTTAGCATGATTCAGGCTGCCGATACAGGTATTTAAATTATTAGTTTTATGTTTAAAAAATAGTCACTTTAGAGCAGAAGAAGTTTGATCTCAAATTTTTAATTTTACTACATAAGTTTCTAAATAGCTGCTCTAACTCACTTTAAAATATAGTTACAAATGTAAGATACTTCTCTAAAATTAAGATAGTAATATTTTCTAATTTTAATTTTAACAAAATAAGCTACTTTTGCAAGAAATCCGCTGTAATCTGAACTAATTAAAGTGAATAATACCCAAATTTGGAGAAAAAGTAGTTCTGTTCTGAAGTGATGATAACTGTTAAACTTTGGTTCATTATTTAATCTATAGGAGTAGCATAGTTACAAATATAGCCAGGTTCACTTATTACAATTTTTTTTAAAAGGGTGGAAAAACTTTTACTATAGGAAAAAAATTAATTTTGCTTATTTTATTTATTTGGATACCAATGTGAATGTGAATCAGAAGTAGATATGATATAATCTCTTGAAAGTTTATTTATTATTTAAATTATTTCTTGTTGTTATGAAATATTGGTTTGTCTGGCAGTCATATAACAGTCAAAAAAAAATTAATAAGTAAAATTGAATAATTTTTAGAAATAGTTTTATTTTAAAGAAAAAAGATATGCCCCCGGCCGGGATTATTTTTTAGAAATACTATGGTGAATCTCATGCATGATTTTTTTACCTATGATAATTAGGGTTTTAAAAAATGATTTCGTTTCATCAACTTCACCCAATTTTGCTAAGCTAGTCTTATTTTGAGGGAACACTGAGGCTAGAATGTCTGAAAAAGTTGAGATTTCTACAAATAGTTATATTATTATAGAATTCTAATGTTTTTTTAACTAATTTAATATCTATTCAAAATTCAAATACAAAGTTAGGTGTATCGATAAATGAGAGGTGTGAAGTCATCCCTGAACTACTTTTTTGATAGCTAATCCATCTCTTAATTATTATTTCCATGCCTGTTTAAGAAAATTAGCTGATAATATTGCTATATGATAGTTTTATTTCATTATGAGTTATGAGAATTCATTATTTTATTTTAACCTAGGTATCGGAATTGCTGGTAAAGAAGGCAAGCAAGCCTCTCTTGCTGCTGATTTTTCTATAACACAATTCTCCCACCTCCAGAGGCTATTGCTGGTCCATGGTAGGTATTCTTATAAGAGATCAGCATCTCTGTCGCAGTTTGTTATTCATAGAGGCCTCATTATTTCTACGATGCAAGCTATTTTCGCTGCTGTTTTTTACTTCTCTTCTGTTTCACTCTTCCCCGGATTCTTTATGGTCGGGTAAGTCATATAAAATTTAAATTTCAAAGTATATTAATCGCTGTATTATAATTAATTTTGTTAATTTTTTTTTTATTGTAATTTTAGGTATGCCACTGTATATACAATGTTTCCTGTATTCTCACTAGTTTTAGACCAAGACGTTTCAGATGATATCGCCTTAAAATACCCAGAATTATATAAAGAGCTTAAAAAAGGAAGATCACTTTCTTTTAAAACTTTTTTTATGTGGGTTTTGATTAGTATAATTCAAGGTTAGTATTTTCTTTTATCTCATTAAAATTTAAAATTATCTTATTCTATTTATTTATAAAAATTTTTGTTTATAGGTGGAGTAATCATGTATGGAGCTTTAGTTTTGTTTGACGATGAATTTATACACATTGTAGCAATTAGTTTTACAGCACTTATTCTAACAGAACTCATAATGGTTGCACTGACTGTTAGGACCTGGCATTATATAATATTACTCGCAGAACTACTTTCCTTCGGCCTTTACATCGCATCACTTTTCTTACTCAGTGACTATTTTGGTCAGTATAATATAAATTATTATTTGTATAGATTATTAATGGAATTTATTTATATTTAGGGGTCAATGCTAATTTTAATATTGGTCTCATAATATCAAATCTCAGTTGGCTAATACATTAAAAACTTTATATTTTATATTCTTTTAGGCTTCCACGACCACTATTATTACAAAAGACTTTGTTTATTTCTTCTGGTTTAGACCGTGTAAATAAATTTCTCACCAACGTTTCGTCAACCATGCTGATGACTTCCTCAGGGCAGAGATGAGAATGAGCAATGGGGATATATATTTTTTTCATTAGAAATATATATTTTATGTTTTCATAAGTTAGGCATATAAATTAGAATTAATGAGTTAAATTTCTTCCAGACATTCATTAAGAATTCTATGATGTATTTTTTTAATTCATGAAAACAAAAAATGTATTTTATTTTTATTTTCAGATCCTACATTTTTATGGACAGCAGATTTTGTTTGGAAAGTGACAGCAATCACTCTTCTTAGCTGCCTTCCTCTTACCATTGTCAAATGTTTGATGAAGAAGTGTTCTCCACCAAGCTATGCAAAACTGTCGTGAATTGTTTTTAAAAAAGAAAAAAAACTATATTTCCATGATAAAAAAATATTTTTCCAATTTATGAACATGGCTTCTTTTTTCATTGTGATATATGTTATTGACCATGAAGGTGCTTCATTTTAAATGTAATTTAACCCTCTCCTATTATTAAATAATAATATATTTTATTTATTATAATTATTATGGTTTAATTACCTGTAGTATTATTATTTTAAAAATATATATCTTTTTTATTTTATATAAAACATTAAAAAGGAAAGTTTTATTTTATTTTGACACCCTATCAACTTCATCTATGTCATGCTAAATTAGTTGAATTATACTCTTCCATTGATTTGTTTATATGAGTCAGAAGTAAGATTGTTTTTCATTAGAAATACAATATTGTAAAATAATGACTGGTCTCTATAATTTTCTGCAGATATCTTCAAAATTCTCCTGATAAATATCTTTTTGATATGAGATATCATTATCATATAAGGAACCACTCATGTCCTACAGTTAGGTACTTTATGTTTTCTTTTTTCTAACTATTCAGTTTGTTTTTTATCCTATTCATCTACAAATTTAATTTGCTTTAGATTTTTTTATTTATTTTAAATATTGGTAAATAATCTATATTGTGATTTCTTATTGTATTCTTATCAATAACTTATTATAACTTTTACCTAACAGAGTCCGAAGCATGTTGTAAGTACATATTATTTATCTTGTATCATTAGCTTCATTATTTTTAGTTTATTCACATCAAACTCGAGCGTTTTATTTGTTACACATCATATGTTTAGTAAAAAAAATTCATTCATTCGCACCTGTAATTTAAGTTCTAATGTCTATTCATTACAATGTTGGTATTGATTTGCCACTAATGGGAAAGATTTCACAAATTCCACTGAACATCAACCATCATTAAGATTCTTTTTCACTGGAAGTGGGGATATAAGGGCTGAAAGTTGGAACCTACTGGTTTTTAGGAGAGATCAACACTATATTTTCTTGTAACTGCTAGACATTTATAAGCAGCATATCATGAGCCCTGTTTCTTTTGTTGCATCTCAATTCTAGAAATGGTTTGAGTTATTTAACGCTTTGTATGCCTTTTTGCTTTGTCAATTCTTGAACCATTCCCCAAATGGCCAGTTATGAAATGATCAAAATATTCTTCAGTTTTCTAGGTTTCAGATCTTGTTTAAGTTATATTTTCCACTTCTAATAATAAGGCTAGTGTACTAAAGTTTAGCTGCAAGCCTGCTTATGTGTATTTAATTTACAATGGCAAACTTTTTAATGAGGATTTATGTTGAAAATGAGATAGCTAATTTCCTAACAGTATTGAATTGCTTCTTCTAAACAGTACTCATATTGAATATCCCATGTCAAGAAAACAATGCATGTCAGTATTTTTCCACTTAAATCATAATTTTGTCCCATTGTTTATTAGTATAAAATGGCAAAGAACATATATTTTCCTACCAAAAACAATAATAAATTGATAAAAAATATTAATTTTATGATAAACTATATTAACCCTTTATATCCCGAAATAGTTTTTTTTATTTATTTTTCCTTCATACTTAGTATAATTGGAGAAAATTACTTACTTTTCACGGCAAATTTAAAGTTACACGATTTTTTTGCCTTTTTAGGCATTTTTTGAAGCGTATGATTTTTCATATGCTGGGCACTTAGAGGGTGAAATAAATGGCTTAGGAAATAAACAGAATTATACTTGTAAATATTATTTTATTTATTGAGAAATGGTACAGTACAGAAATAAAAATTTAAACAAAAAGTATTTATTTATAAAACATAAGAAAATTAGACTATTGTATGTGGTCAGCAGAAATTTTTTTTTTGGATGCAGAGCAAAATTTCAGGCAACAAAATTTGGCACGTTTGCCGCATGTTATTTGTGAATCAATGGCATCTACTAGGTGATCTATTCAATCGTATCGTTTCGTCTGTCACTTCTGTTAATTGCTTAGGTATTACTCCTCTTGGTCTCTCAATACTGAGAAAGTGAACTATTCTTCGCTGAAATTCTAAAAGTGGGATTCGATTCAACTTTTTGTACAAAATCCATAAATTTACAATTCCACCGTTTAATTATTTGTGCCCGCATTTCCTATTTCGATCTAGTTCAGTAATATTCCATTTTCTTTGTATATTTTTCTTCACAATAGTTGCAGAGCTCTTACTGGTGCCAGCAATCACTCTATCTACATGTAAATCTTTGGTTTCGCAAATATTTTCATTGATTTTTCTAATTACCGTCCCTTCCTAATTATTCTTAAGAATGCCTCTTCCAAGATGGAAAACCTCATGAGGGTCCCGTTCAGCGTCGCTCCCAGCATCATCCTTGTCCGTGTCGTTTCCATTGTTTGGTGGTATATGAACTAATTCTACTTCTTCGGATTCCTGCAATTCAGATGAAACTTCATCATCGAATTCATCACTTAAAATCAGTTTCACAGCTGCCTCCAAGTCTTTCTCATCCAATAGGTTGAACTAAAGTCAATGAAATAAATAATGTGGAATATACCCCCATATGCCCAGGGTACGATATTTCATACATAAAATTCAAATTAGGATTTGAAGGTAAAAAAAAAAAATATTATTCAAATAAGTATACCAATAAAACCTCTATTTTATGTAGTTTAACAAAAAATTGATATATTCGAAAAAAAGTAAAAGCCTAAGTAAATAAGGAAAAAAAATGACATCTTGTGCCCAGCCATTGCAGCAGAAGGACTAGTACTAAAGTATAAAAGGTCTGTTCACAAGACAAGTTGTGTGAATCCCAGAGATGATGCGATTATGTGAAGTAGAGACATCCAACTGTCAATCCCAGTTTAAAAAAAAAATGGGATTCACTGTCCCTTCTTATAAAACGCATATTAAAAAATCGCGTATGATATTTCATAGGGTGGGATATAATGGGTTAATGGACCTGTGAAGGAAAGAATTGTATTATTCCGATGATTGGTAAAAAATATTTTGCATAGTTATGAAGATGGATGATCTGATAAGTTTTGATGTTTCGAAAAACGTAATAACTCAAAGCATTAAGTTTATAATTTTTTTTTCGAATCCGGAACCTTTGTCATTCCGTGACAGCGCTCTACCATTTGAGCCACCAAGGCCGCCTGCCGGCAGAGGACAAATCTTACACTTATAATAAATAAGTTAACCTTATTTAGTGTTATTAATGGCTGCACCCCTAGACAAATTGTATCCTTCATACTGTCACGGGCAGAGATAGACAGGCGGCGGAAGGGATTAACGTAACGTCTTAAGCCCTTTGGCGGAAGAGATTAAGATTGGATTAGAACCATCTCGAACATCCTAGAACGGTGCATCTAGAACAGCGGTTCCCAAACTGGGGGGCGTGAGGACTTGTCAGGGGGGGCGCGAGACAAGTTGAACATTAAAGTAAATTTAAGTAGTCTTTCTAAAATTCTAAATTAACCATGATGTTTAGAAAATTGACCACTTCGATATAATGGACAAACCTTCATTTTGGTTAAAATATTTCGAAGTGTATCCTAGTGTATCACGGGAAGCTCTTCGTTTATATTTGCCTTTTTCAAACAGCTATTTGTGCGAAAAAGCATTTTCAACATTTGTGGTAATTAAAACAAAGTATCGGAATAAACTTGATGTTGCTAGTAACTTGCGTTGTGCACTTACTAAAACTCAGCCACGAATAGGCATACTAGTAAGAAAAATGGAAGCACGTCCATCTCGCTAACCAATCTAATCTATTTTTATCTTATTAATAATTTTTGTATTTTATGAAAACGGATATTGTTGTACCTTATGGCAGTATAAATAGATGTTTTGTTTTTAATGTAATACTTATTTGTTTTTGTTTTGTTCCTAGGCCCACTAAATTTATTATTAAGCGCGAGAAGCTTTCATTTCAACAAAAGGAGGGCGTGGTACAAAAAAGTTTGGGAGCCCCTGGTCTAGAAGGTTCGACCTCGATATAAATACCCCCACGGCACGAAGCGGCAGTCAGTCGGAGAGAAAACCAGGCACTGTGATGAACTACTAATAGGTGTATTAGTGAGCTGTGACAGTCTCAGGAGTTTAAACAAACACAGAACAGAGAAACAAGCTATGAGTAGAGACCATGTATGATATAAAGGTCAGCTTCATGTATTTTACATTGTGTGCTTCCGAAAAATAAAGAAACCTCCGAATTCATTAAAACATTTTAAAATTAATATTTTAAAAACACGTTCATATTGTTACGGGCTACTGTGTATTAAAATAAATTAAACTATTCCTTAATTAAAGATACTAATATTTTTTAACAAAGTAACAAAAAGAATACAATTAAATTATTAACAATTAAATTATTAAACTGATATAAATTTACCTGATATAAAGGCCTAACCACTATTTAATTATTACAATTATATAAAATATTCCTAATTCTAAATAGCTTAACTATTTACATAAATTTGTGCGAATACCATAAAATTACCACTACTACTTAACTAATTAACACTTAACTTAAGTACTAGTAATTAACACTTACAGTTCACTAATTAAAGTCCACCGACCGTAAGATTCCCCAATTATAACAAACTGACACACAATTACACTCACAAACTGTCACAGTTCTTGATACACTTATTAGTTTAACTTATCACTGGTTGGTAGATGTTCATCACACCGCTTGGTTTAATACACTGACTCCACTCGCGCCGAGAGGGTACTTAAATAGCAAGGTCGACACGGAAAAATCTGGAACATACGAGAAGCATCTCTTTTATCTCTGCCGACAAGGGGCTTTCCCAGAAACGTTAATCCCCCGCGGCGCCCGTCCTTCTCTCTGTGACCGTAACAATATGAATTGGAAGAACTGCTAAAAGCTTTCACCTGCGGCAAGTCAAGAAAGTTTCAGAAAATTAAATGAAAAAGGAATGGTGGGGCTTAATAGCTGGCTTTAAAAGATGAACAAACTACTTTTGAGACTTTTTTTTTTCAGAAAATGTACAGCATACAAAAAGGAAATATGGAACTGGCGAATGTACCAAAAGGCGGAGATGATTAAACCACCACACGGGATGAAATCTTGAGGTTTATAAAATACCCCTCGCCAGAAGTGCATGCTATTTCCGCCAAGCTTATCAAGAATGGTGATAAACGAGAAAGGAATGAACACTCCTTGAACCCGATAAAACAGGGCATTGAAGAAATGATAGGAATGGAGTGTTGTCTGGATTTTTTCAATATAAAAAAAAAAGATAACAAAAAGTACTGCTCCTATTATAAAAGTACACTTATTCAGAACTAATGAGCCCAATCACAGTAAAAGATTTATGTCATCCAATATTTAACTTTTCTTATCCTCATATATCTCTTGATAGAAATCATTTGCAGTACAAGAGACCATTTAAAGCAAAAATTACCCAGAATACCAGGTCTTTATTCCAAGAGGTAATAAAAAATGGGGGAAAACAAAGATACATGTATTAAGCATAGGCGGATTTGAGAGGGGTCATGGGGGCCATGGCCCCCCCTGGAGTTCTGATTAGTTGATATTGACCTGAATTAGTTGGTTTTAAAAAAAAAACAAAAAAAAAACACGTTTTACACACTAAAATTACTCATTGTATCGACTGTTTTCTCAATGGGTGCATCCAATATCGGCGATTCCGAACCCTTTCATGTTTTTATTATAATTTATTAAATTGTTATATGATATAATTTTTTAAAATATTTTATTTGAAAAGATAAACTTGAAAAAAAAATTGAAAATTTTTTATGTTTTTCATTAACATATAGATAGCTACCGCTTTGATGAAGGAGCTTATTTTATCCATTGGTTTCTGGCCTCAGTTGTCTTAAATTAAAAATTGATATTTTATGTATCTTCATTCATATATGGATCGTATACATTGTTATCAAATTCACATTGACCCATGGCCCCCCTGAAAATTTTCCTAGATCCGCCAGTGGTACTAAGTGATATTCTGTTTGATGGCTGGACCAGGAGGTTGCTTAGTTCATGGAAAGGGAAACAGTATAGTGGTACCCACTATCGATAGTATCTGAAACTACTAGTTTTGAACTTGCGGTATATAGACACTACTTAAGGCTAGCCCATCCCTACCTCTTTGGCTATTGGCTTTCATATTGTTGGAACAAACAGCGGACGGTTTGATATTTCGTCTCACAGGAGTTGGAACGAAAACTTTGGCGGCATTGTCAAGTTTCGGGACTCGTGTTGGAACAGACCCAAATATTTCAAGAGATTTTAGAATTTGAAAATTAAATAAAGGTATGTGATTTTCTTAATTTTTTCTGTAAGAAATTAAATTTTTACCTAAACTAAAAATTATTTAAAACTTCTTTTAAATTTAATAGGTAGTTTGTAGCGTTAATAAACTGTTGTGTAGATTAGAACTTCAATTGACATTCATTTGTTTTGACTTGTAATAATCACAAATAGGAAGCATATCTAAGATTGTGGTTTTTTTCCAACTTATTAAACAGCAAATTTAAAGTTAGGTAAACTGCAGTGACTAAGGGAAAACATTCTAGTACTACAACAAATTACTCCTGAATGAAAGAAAAACTATTAAGGTTATGTTATATTTCGTTTAGGAATACAAGAAATAATCTCACTAAGTAAATTAAGCATAAGCAATCATTGACTTATTTTATTTGTTCAAAGAAGTCAGAAAAAGGTTAAAGTATAGTATAAAATTAAGAACATTTAGATTTCAACAAATAGAGCCTCCTGTAGTCTGTTAGGAATATTTGGTATATATCTATATAATATATTTAATTAGGACAATTGTTTGGAAATGAGCATTCATTTTGGGTATGTTCTGGAGCTGCTAGTTTGCTATTGTTTTGGAAGGAAGGCTTGAAAAAATGTTTTCTTAATCCAATAACTGTTGAAATAAGTGGTTTATTTTTATAAAAAAGTAATTAGTTTTAATAATATGATAATGGTTTTGTAAGTCATAATTTGGCATTTACCTTCTGAACTAATGGGAAAAGCATACTGTTTTAGAAATATCACTTCATCTGATCTAATTTTCTTCAGTTTGGGTTATCAATTTCTCCTTCAAAACTTCTCTTTCTTTTTCGAATTTAGTCTTGTGATCCCCAGGCTTAATACATTATAATGCCTTAATTTTTTATTAAATTGATTTATTTTCTGCTGCAAATCTTTTATTCATTGCTGTGAAAGTAATATTTTAAAATAAAGTTTGGAAGAATATATACCCCTAATCTCTTCTCAGTTTATGCTACTGTTTCTTACTTTTGGATTTATTCAGTTTCGGCTGTACGGTTTCTTAAACCAATTTATTTATTTCTAAAATTTCTTGTTTTCATATTTTTGAGAATTTTTTCCCCTCTTATTGATTGTTTTGCTTTCCTTACTATATTGGAATGTATTTTAATAGGCTAAACTTTTTGATGCTATTTTTTCAATAGAATTAAACAAATACCACAATGTTAATCATTGACATGTGTTTTAGTACCACAATTATCTATATAATATGTGGACCTATTTTGTTCTAAAGGAATTTATATTTAAATGGCTCTGGTCCAAATCAGTCATCCACATATTGTGACTGCTCAATGACTGATGGAAATATTTTTTTTCTAAAACTGCTGTGCTGGAACAATTCTACAATTTGATTGAATGTGCTTAAAATCTTCTCTTATAAGCACTATTAACTTTTCTGTTAACATATCTTCGAAGTTCTTAGAAACTATTAATTATATATCAATTTCATCATCAGAATTTAAGTGTTATAGAGCCTGTCTTATAACTTTAAAAGCTTACATTTTTGATTGATTATGTTAAGAATCAATCCACTTATCAGTATAGTTTAGGACAAGTAAACATGATATAAAGTATTTTGTCTACATTTCAATGGAAACTGTTTTACTTCTGATACATGTTTTGGATGTTCCAACTGTTCAAAAAAAAAATCTTATCAGATTGGTATTAGTACAGGTATTAATCAAATTGTATATTGGAAAGAATAAATGAAAATGAAATATTTGGTGAGTGGAATCATCAGATAATTATATTTTCCTATCCTACATATTGTCTTCTCATGTTATACAAATGAGAAAGTATGTAGTCATTTTAAACAAATTTTCTGATTTTGCCTTTTAAAGCCATACAAGTCAAACTGACAACTCAATCAACTAACTACTAAAGCCAGTTGCTATATAATGTCTATTCATCCCTCTTTTCCCAATCTACTGGTGTTCCTCAAGGTTGTATCCTTGCCCCAATCCTTTATACAGTTTATACAGCTGACATCCCAACTCATCCTAATACTATTCTTACCACTTATGCTGATGATATATGTGTATTATCAGTCAACACCAATCCAGTTATTGCATCCCAAAGCCTCCAATCCCATATCACTGATCTTGAAGAATGGTATCAAAACTAGAGAATTAAATTAAATTCTCAAAAATCCATCAAATCACTTTTACCTTACGTTGTAAACCAATGACTTCCTGCCCTTCAGTATCCTTTAATAATATCCCACTGGTGCCTGTAGAACAGATCCGATACTTAGGGTTGGGTCAATCCATATGAAGTGGTCCAATGATAGTTGCTTGAATGTTTTAAAAAAGATTGATATTTGAAATATGTTTTTACCAAACATAACAGAAGTTCAAAACAGTAAAAAAAAATTTTTTATCTCACATCGTTTATGTGTGGCGGCCATTTTTGTTCTGGAGCGCGCGACGTTTTTTGGCTTTGAAAGCATTAGCGATAAATTGATTATCTCAGGCTGGGTTAGTGCTACAACATTGCAAATTGTACCATTTTTTCAGAATTTTCTGCTCTACAACATTGGTTCCTACACATTAAACCATATATTCATTATTTACACCTCAAAATATTCTTCAAAGTATAGTGATTAGAATTCAGAAATTCCAATTTTTAAGACTACAAAAAACCATGAAGGAATGATTTATGAGAGTTACAATTTTTTTTGAAGCTAGATAACATAAAGTACTTACTGAGAATTGAGTTTGAGCTTCAGCAATGTTGTCCTTATTTCTTTATGAATTTTTAAAATTTCATTTTTTTGAAATTTTTGGAATTTTGAGGTTCAATATCTTTGGTGGGACTGGATGAAAAGTCCCCATTTTTGCACATTATGTAGACCTATGTGATGCCAAAGTGGGGTAAAAATTTTAACTTTGATATCTTACTATTAAGCAAATTATGAATTTTTATATTTAAGGAAAAATGACGCGAATTATACTGAAATGTTTGGTACAATAGGTGATCTAGAATGTGTTTTTACCCATTAAAATGTTGTTGTTTTTTTATTTTAAAGGGCATATTGGCAATGTTACAAATCACCCACACTATTGACATGTCCTATATAAAAATAAAATTTTTTTGAAAATTAAAAAATGTTCACTTTTGCTACAAATTGATTTAATTTCTGCGTTAAACTTAATCAAATGTGTCATTGTTAAAGTTTAATAGGCTTTGAGTTATTAAGGCATTTGAAACATTTTTAAATATACTATATTGTAAACTTTGCAGGTTTTTTATTTAATATTTGTTTTGTAAAATCTACAATTGTCACATATACAAGTGTATTTACAGGACATTTTGCTTCACGTTTTTTATTTCTTAATCCAAGCGATTAGTAAGAAGCACACTTATTTCTTCAGAAAGATTTTGGGGAATGGAATAAGATCTTCCTGTTGCAGTAGTAAGCTCTAGAACAGAGAGTGGATTCTTCAAAGATATCCAAACTCGGTCATTGTTCGATTTCTTGAATATATGTTCAATAATTTCTTCTTTCTTAATGAGAAAATAGGTAATACCTTTAATGTTGTCTTTGCAAAAAGTGTACATATCCTCTACTGTAAGAATTTGGTTTGTAATTGTTCTTTGTAGACTAGCTTTGCTTACTTCACGCTTTGTATTGCCACCTACTCCATCACATGCATTTTTGCCATGACAAGAGGCAAAAAAATGCCATTCAGCTTCTAAAACAAAATCTGTTTTGTGGTTACAAAGGTTTGAGAAATTTTTTCTATTCTTGTATTGACTTCCACTTCTATCTGAAAAGTACATGATCTTCTCAACATTTGGCATTGTTTCTTTAATATATCCTGTTACAAGTTTTTGGAATGCATGAACAACTGCAGTGTTGTGCTCTAAGTAGTCACTGAGGATGCAAAGTTTATCGTCTTCATTTTTGAAATACAACACAAATCGATGCACAGTTGCTTGATCATTCACCCAGTGGTAGCCTTGTATTTCATCTTGGACCATAAATGTAAAATTTTCTGCAAAATCAGCCAGAACTATGCATTTAGTATCAGTAAGTATTTCTTTCTGTTCCTTTAGAAACTTGCTTTGAATTTTAGAGACTTAGTGATGACATTTGAGATTTTCTAGCTTCTCTATTAATGTCTCAAAATACATATAGAGCTTGTGAAATAGGCCAAGAATATGTTATAAAAATAATGTTTTAGTTAATTAAAACTAATTGATTATTAAATGATAAAATTTTAGTACTGAATCTACATGTACTTTTAATTCTTGTTTTTATTTCTCAGGTTTATATATAAATATATATATATAGGGCATGTTAATAGTGGAGGTGTTTTTAAAATGTACATTATACATTTTAAAACTAAAGAAACCAACATTTTAATGGGTAAAAACACATTCTAGATCACCTATTGTACCAAACATTTCAGTATAATTCGCGTCATTTTTCCTTAAATATAAAAATTCATAACTTGCTTAATAGTAAGATATCAAAGTTAAAATTTTTACCCCACTTTGGCATCACATAAGTCTACATAATGTGCAAAAATGGGGACTTTTCATCCAGTCCCACCAAAGATATTGAACCTCAAAATTCCAAAAATTTCAAAAAAATGAAATTTTAAAAATTCATAAAGAAATAAGGACAACATTGCTGAAGCTCAAACTCAATTCTCAGTAAGTACTTTATGTTATCTAGCTTCAAAAAAAATTGTAACTCTCATAAATCATTCCTTCATGGTTTTTTGTAGTCTTAAAAATTGGAATTTCTGAATTCTAATCACTATACTTTGAAGAATATTTTGAGGTGTAAATAATGAATATATGGTTTAATGTGTAGGAACCAATGTTGTAGAGCAGAAAATTCTGAAAAAATGGTACAATTTGCAATGTTGTAGCACTAACCCAGCCTGAGATAATCAATTTATCGCTAATGCTTTCAAAGCCAAAAAACGTCGCGCGCTCCAGAACAAAAATGGCCGCCACACATAAACGATGTGAGATAAAAAAATTTTTTTTACTGTTTTGAACTTCTGTTATGTTTGGTAAAAACATATTTCAAATATCAATCTTTTTTAAAACATTCAAGCAACCAACTTATTTTTTTTTGGATCACTTCATATGGATTGACCCGGTTGCACCTCGACAAACGATTAACCTGGAATCCTTATACAAGAATGAAAAGACAAGAAACCGCTCGACGTTTCAGGCTACTTCAATACTTACTAGACAAACGCTCTAAGCTCCTAATTAACTACAAAAGACTCATCTACATGACCATCATACGACCTATTTGGACTTACGGAGTAGAGCTTTGGGGCTCCACTAAGCCATCGAATTCCAATCGTTACAATCCAAAATCCTTCGTAAAATCCTCAGTGCTCCTTAATTTGTTAAGAATAAAGCCATCCATAACGACCTTAATGTCCCTTTTGTTGCTGATTTGGCCCGAACCCGGTATCTATCCTTTCATAGCAAACTTCATTCCCGCTCAAACCCTCTAGTTTCAAACCTAGCTTCCTCTTCAATTCCCGATAATCCTCCGAGGCATCTGAAAAGAAGATGGCCTCGTGACCTTCTTATTTGAACTTTGATTTTAGTACTACCAATGGGTAGTTTCACTACTTGTCATTCTCATGTCATTATGTAACACACATTCTATTTACTTGTTGTATAATTGTAATACAGTTGTAAATATCAATAAATAAATTTAAAAAAAATATATATATTTACCCATTTTAATATTTAATTTTTATCTTTGTTACCTTATTCTTTAATTTTTAACACTTTCTGTTTTCTTCTTATTTTATTCTTTATTATGTATTTTACCACCCTCCTGTCACTTGGTTATTAATACTATACACTCATACATTTTAACCTTTATATTTATCATGCTTAGCAATTTTTTACTATATTATTGAGAAGACCTGCAAAGTAGGTCGAAACATTGACTACTTAATTAACATTTCTTCATATCTAAGAGAAATTTATTTATCTCTACCCTGACTATTTTCTTCCACATATATTATCAAGGTCAACTATTATCATTCAAAATTTTAATTAGTTACAAAATTTATTTCCACTGCTTTTTTAATTTATATACCTTAATGACAAGTCTGATTGCTGTTTCAGAGAGACTGATGATTGTATACCTGCCAACATAAATTTACCTTTAAAAAATGGATGGTATGTAGTTAGCTAGTTGTGGTTTTACTTAATATTTGACTTTATAGGTAAAATATCTACTTACCCATTTTTAGTTTCAGAAGTAGGAAAAGTCTTTGTGGTCAACCAAAATGGCACTCTTACAGAAAGTGAACAAAATTTATGCTATTGGACTTCTTCCTCTACCAAAAGGTTAATATATTTATTTTCCCGATATAGAGAAAAAGTTGGATCTTCTAAAGTCAGAACTTTGAAACAAATGTGGACTATCATAGCAGAAGAATTGAGTAAGGAATTGAATATGAAAATCACAGCAAACAATGCTGAAAACCGAATGCGCGTTCTCGAAAGGAATTATAAAAAATACATAGAAAATAAAGCCACAGGGCAGGTAAGGAGATTTTTTGAATTTGCTAATGAAATGGATGAAATTCCTAAATGGGTGTTTTTCGAAAAAAGAAGTAGCAAAGTTCCCCAAGTTTCTGAGGAGGTTCAAATTCCAAAAGTGCAATGCTCTTTGGTATACTCTGACGAGGAAACAACTCTACATACAACGAAGGACCCATCATCAGATATTTATCAAAATAAAAAGAAACAAATCCTAAAACAAAAAATGAGAGAGATGGAAAGAATGAGACTGAATAAGTTAGAATACCAAAGGGAAAAATTAAAACTTTTAGAAAAAATAGCAAATGATAAGAATAATTTGATTAGGGAAAGAAATGAAATATTAAAGCAAAGAAACGAGATATTGAAAAATTTAAAATGCTTATGTACAAAAGAGAAGATGTAATTAAATTGTTTTTATGTTATATGTAAAATATATATTTTTGTTATTTTTAATTATTTTATTGATATTTTGGTTACTTATTACAATGTTTAAATTTTGACTGGTTAAATATTATTTTATTAAGTTTGATACTTTTTTGTCAATATTTAATTTTTACTTTTTATCTGAATCTCTGTATATCTTTAATAATTTCTTTTATTAAATGTATCTTGTCTAATAAGCTTATTTTATTTAAATTCCAAATATTTTTGAATACATATTCATATATTATTCATTATTATTGCTGCTATTCTAGAATAGATTTTTGAACTTGTTTGAACATATTTGAGGCATGGAGATGCAAAAAGGGATAGATCCATATTTTATAATTTTTAATTTTTTCTAATGTTTTTCACAAATTTAGCGTCCTCTATGCGGTGGTATATGGTTCACCATTCAAAAAATGTCATAGCCAATCTAATTTTTCTAAAAATAATTGCCTCAAATAAATAATCATTTCATTATATCCAAAATTATACATATGTTTGTGATTCCTAAAATTTTTTTTTTTTTTAGAATAATTTATTGATATTTACAACTGTAATTATATTACATCAAGTAAATTTGCTGTATGAACAAAGGACATGAAAAAAAAAAAAAAGAACACTTGTGGAGAAACTACCCATTGATAGCACTCCAATAAAGTTCTATAGTAGAAGGTCTCGAGGCCATCTTCTTTTCAGACGCCTCAGAGGGTTATCAGGAATATTTTGGGAAACAAGTTGAGATACTAGCGGATTCAAGTGTGTATAAAGCTTTTCATGGAAGGATAGGTATGTAGTTTGGGCCAAATCAGCAACATATGGGATATTAAGATCATGATGGATGAGTTTGTTTGTGACATAATAAGGAGCATTGAGGATTTTGGATTGTAAGGATTGGATACGAGATGAATTGGATGGTTTAGTAGAGCCCCAACTCCGTATGTCCAAATAGGTCTGATAACTGTCATGTAAATGAGTCTTTTGTAATTAATTGGGAGCTTTGAACGTTTGTCCAGTAAATGTTGAAGTAGGCGAAAACGTCGAGCAGTTTCTTGTCTTTTCAGTCTTGTATGAGGATTCCAAGTGATATAGGTAACCTATCTGTTCGACAGGGATCAGTGGAATGTTATTAAAGGATACAGTAAGGCAGGAATTCGTAGATTTACGACGAAGAGTGAAGGTAATTTGGTGGGATTTGTTAGGATTAATTTTAATTCTCCAATTTAATCTAAAAATTACATCAAATATTACCTAATTGGTATTTATGTTGACAGATTTATATTAAAGGACATCTTGTGAAGCTTCTACTTGTGATACATCAATGCTGATTGGTTTTCATGATTTTTGTGAGCTACATGGATGGCATGGCTACGAATTAAAAAAAAAATAAAAATTTATTACTTCAGTACATTTACCCGGTTTTATAGAGGTGTTACGCTAATTTGCAGAACAGAAACTGCTGAAAAAGGGTAGGGTATTGTTCTTAAAAGGATTTAAATATTTGACACATGATCCTGTGTTTATCCTGAGAATGCATTTCCCTTAGAAAACTTTAATCAAATTCTGTAAATTATTTATACGTGTTGAAAAATAAGAAGGAAGGAAGAGATGTTGAGTCAAGCGTCACTCAGAAAGGTGCAGAAGAGGCTTGGATCGAGGACGACTTCATCAGCCAAGAAGAACTCCAAGATGCTATTGGAAAAGTAAAGCTAGGCAAAGCAGCAGGACTCGATGAAATTACTCCAGAAATGATCAAGCACATGAACAACAAAGGCCAAGAATGTTCTCCATCTTTTGAACCTTGCGGATCCCCAGAGGCTGGGTAGTAGTGACCATGCCCTTTCACAAGAAGGGAGACAATTGGGAGTGCAGCAACCATCGGGGATATCACTTCTCAGTGTGCCTGCAAAATTCTTCTCTAGAATCCTAGAAACAAGAGTGAGAAGCATAGTCGATTGCCAGCTAGCAGAAGAACAGTACTAATAGAAATCAGAGAAGCATGCAGTATCTCATTTTTATGATGAGACCAATAACAGAAAAGACTGTTGAAAAAGATAAAGATCTCCATCTATTTCATGCACCTCTCGAATGCTTTTGGTAGAGTAAGGAAAGAAGCCATAGAGCAGGCACTGCCTCAAGGGGGTATAATATCTATAAAAGAAAAGTGTGTGTCAGCACCGACATGCAACTGGCGGTTACCTCGTTCCTAATGGATTGTGTTCTTGCCAATTAATTGCTCTTTACTGATACTTATCACCGCTTATTCTTAGGATCAGTGCAGAGAATGGATTTGTCAGGCTGGAATGCGTGCCTTGGTAGCTCAGTGGTTAGAGCACCGCGCTAGAAACGCGGGCGACCCGGGTTCGAATCCTGGCCAAGGCAAAATCTCTTCTCTTCAAAAAAAAAAAAAAGCATTTAAAAATATTTAAATAATTAAAAAGAAGCATAAATAAAATATATATATATATATATATATATATATATATATAGCCTCTTCTTTGTCGGAAGAGATTAAGAAGGTTCTCGACAATCCCAGAACAGTCCCCCCCTACTTCCTTGTTCTAGAATGTTCGGCCTTGCCTGTTTAAATACCCCCCCCCCCTTGCCTCGAGGGAGTCAGTCAGAGAGTAGACCAGGCACTGTGATGAACTAGTAATAATTGAGTGTCAGTGTTGAACCGGCCGGTGTATCAGGAACTGTGACAGTTTGTGAGTGTAATAAACTGTTTCTGTTTGTTACTGTGTGTCAGTTTGTTATATTTGGAGATTCTTACGGTCGGTGGACTTTAATTAGTGAACTGTAAGTGTTAATTTGTAGTTATAAGTTCTAGCGTAATTTTATAGTATTCGTAGAAATTTATGTAAACATTTCAGTCATTTATTAGTAATATCTTATATTATTTTAATAATTAAATAAGCCTAGGTTATACTAAATATTTAGAATATTGTTATTGTAAATTTATATTAGTCTAATAATTCAATTGTTTGTAACTTCATTGTATTATATTTGTCAAATTTTGTTAATGCAGAAAAGAAGATGGACACCGAGTGGTCTACATCGATCAACCTGGATATATTCGAATGACTACTGAAGACCGGTATGCCCTCAAGCCTCACGAATAACCACGACTCTCACAACGGCGCTCACGGGTTCATTTTGAATTACTCCTACAAACTCCAATGTTCTATAAAAATTTTATTTTTTCCAAAGTATTATATTGCGAAATTAACTTTTATTTATTTCATTTTTTCTTTTATCTTCTTTTTGTTGTCTGTTGTTTAATTTATTTTATTATCTACGTATCATTTTTCCTTTCGCTATTCTTTAATTTTAATATCCCTTCATTAGCATCAAGATTTATAGCGGCTTTTAGTAATAACTCGCCTCTGATAATCTTTTCTCTGCATTTTCAAACTCTTCAATTATTAGTCAATCATTCACATGAGTAAATTAAAAACCTTTTCCAGTCATTATTATTTTTCTTTATTCTAAAAAACGTTTCGACAATTCCTTGTCATTTTCAATTTACATCATTTTTTTAAAAATCTTTCAACACTATTTAATTTTAAAAATATTTTCTAAAAAATTTTTTGTACATTTTCAACCTAAAAATTAAAAATTTAAAAGACAAATCAAAATAAATACATTATTTTATATACAAAAAACATGTCCCAAAAATACTGAATAAGATATAGATACCTTTTTGGTTAATTGTCATATAATTTAAAAATAAAGCTTAGAGTTATAATGTACTCCATGGTCAACTACTAATTTTTGTAATTTGTACTTTGGACTGTTTTTTATTATTATTGTTATTAAAATAGTATTTTAATTTATTTAGTTCTTCAATATATAGTCATTATGAATGGTTAATTAATATAATTAGTAATTTTTTTATTTATATTGATCTATTTTATATCTTTTATTTATTTTAAAAAGTTAGTTATATGAATTAAGAATTGGAAAATGTAAAACAATGCTGAGGTTACTGAGAAGGTTATGTTATCTGTGTTATCCAATAAGTGTGGACTTCTATATTTCTCCATTTAATTTTTTAACTTTAAAATCACTGATGAGTATAGTTTGCTTATTTCATTAGATTCTTTCCTATCATTTACTACCTTATCTATTTTATCATTTATGTATAATGCTTCTAAAAATTTTCTTTTTATCTTATTTCCCTCCCTGTGCAAAATTCGTGGCTTTTCGAAATCAAATGTGTGGGATTCTTTTTTGCAATGGGCTGATAATGCAGTGCTTGTCTTTGAATTTGGTTTTAGATTATTTTTGTGATGATAGAATCTATTTTTTAGATGTGTACTGGTATGTCCTATATA
The DNA here is from genome assembly GCA_037127475.1 of Arma custos. NCBI lineage: Eukaryota > Metazoa > Arthropoda > Insecta > Hemiptera > Pentatomidae > Arma > Arma custos. The sequence goes on along the minus strand of CM073764.1, from coordinate 48,949,150 downwards.
TTGTTTGTCACAATTTTTGCAATCAATGTTATATACCACATTTTTATTATCCAAGATTGGTATTTTATCTTTTTTGCTGTTTATTATGTTTTTTATAGGGTTTATGGTTTTATGTGCTAATTTTATATCTGGGATGTCATAATTTTTAAATGTTGGTTCAATTTTTTCTGACAAGTTTTTGATATAGGTTACACTTCTGTATTTTATTTCATTTTGTTTAAGATCTTTTTTTGGTGATTCATTAATTATCTGAGCTGTGTTATTTTTGGTTTGGGGGTCTTTTTCATTATTTTCTTCTGTCTGAAAAAAATTTGTAATCTTAGTTTGAGATGGCTTGATTTTTGATGTTTTGTCATTTATATGGTTAATTTTTTTACTATTATCAAATCTATTGATATTAGAGTCATTTTCTATATTTATTATGTTATTATCTATTTTATTCTTAATTAAATTATTTTGTTTGTGCCACATTTCTTTTATAAGTTTTATTGGGAAAGCATTACTAAGTAGAATTTTGAAAATTTTATTCTTTGTTTCATTTAAATATTCATTGTCTGTTACTATAATTGATCTTTTTATTAGATTTTGAGCTGTATTTCTTATTTGTTGTTTTGGGTGGTTTGAGAAAAAATTGAGTAATCTATTTGAGGTTATATCTTTTTTATACCATTTTGTTCCAATTCTATTATTTTTAGGGTTTCTTATGATGGTTATGTCCAAAAAGTTTAGAGAATGATTATTTTCCATTTCTTTTGTGAACTTGATATTTTTATTTTGTTCATTTAATATTGAGTTAAATTTATTTAATTCATTTTCATTTGTAATAATTAATAAATCATCTATATATTTAGCAATGAATATAGATGAGCTGTTCAATTTTAGTAGGCTATTATTTATTATATGATTAAGGACTATTCCTGATAAGTTTACTGATAGTCTACCTCCCATAGGTAAACCTATCGTTTGCTTATAAAATTGACCCTGATAAATGAAGTATCCATTTTCGGTACACAATTTAATTCCTTCTAAAAAAATTGTTTTACTTTTTATATTCGTGTAGGGTTCAATTTTTTCCCAATTTTCATTTAAAAGTTTAAGTGCTAATTTAAGTGGGATGTTAGGGAACATTGATACCACATCTAAACTTGCAATAATTTGATCAGCTTTTATATTGATATTATTTAGTCTGTTTTTTAACTCTATTGCATTAATAACATCATAATCATTATTATTATTATAATTATTCAAAGATCTATTTAGGTATTTTGCCAGGTTGTCTGTTGGGTTATTGGTGCCATCTACTATTGGTCTCAACGGATAATTTTCTTTGTGCATTTTTATTAGGCCATGTATTCTAGGTATATTATAATAGTTGTTTGATAATTTATTTTTCATATCTTTTTCAATAAAATTATATTTGATTAGTTTATCCAGATATTTATTAACTTTATTATTGAGTTCTTTCATTGGGTCATTTCTTATGCTTTTATAAATTTCTTTATTATTTAATATATCTAACATCTTTTGTTGATAATCTATATCTGTTATTATTACCAATTGTTTTGTTTTATCTGATTTTATGATACATAAATCTTTATTTTTTTTAAAAAATAATTTTGTATATAAAATGTCATTATTAATTAAGTTATTAAATTGATTCATTGTATTATTTGGCTTATTTTTTTCTTTATTCAAATAATTTAGAATATTTTTACTAATTATGTTTCTTAACCCATTTTTATGTGTTTCTGGAGTGTCTAAATTTATAATTATTGCTTCCACTTCTGCTATCATTTGAAATATATTGATTTTTTTACTATTAGGGTTATAATTAAAATTATCTCCTAAACTTAAGAGATTTATGATATTATTTGGTACTTGTCTTGGTGTTAGGTTTACTACTCTATTATAAGTGTGTAGGTTATTGTAGTAATGAAATATATTGAATAATTTACCTGTACTATTATTATTATTATTTTTCATATTTTTAGAATAAATAGTGGTATTATATTTATCTGAGGTACTATTATCATTGTATGGGTTTATGAGGGGTGTCTTACTATATTTATTTGCCTTAAATTTTAAGTTTATTATTTTAATTTCTTTTATTATATTCTTCCATTTTTTATATGTGTCACAGATTAAAGTGTATAGATTTTTATCTTGATTTTTAATTTTTTCTAATTTTTCTTTTAATTTTTTCTTAATTGAATTAATCAACCAGAAGGCTTGTTTCTTATCCAAATTTAAAATTTTTTGTCCTATATTATTAAAAAAATTATTTTGTTTATTGTTATTTAAATAGTTTTTATTGAAACAATTTTCTAAATCAATGATATGAGTTAGAATATGATTCGGTATAATTTGGTTTTCTATACAATATTTAAGGTATATTAATTTGCACTCTGCATTAATAAGTTTTATACTATGGTTAAAAATTATATTAATTGTATCCATATCTAAAACAGCATTAAAAGGACTTACATTTTGTTGGTCAATGCAATTTAATAATTCTTTTCTATATTCTTTCACATGTTTTTCTACTTCTTTTTGTCTGCTTCTTGATATATTAGGCGCTAGGGTTTCACCTTGATTTTTTATTCTAAATATCTTGTTTTTGTAACTGGAGTGCATCTTTATTAGTCAATCATTCACATGAGTAAATTAAAAACCTTTTCCAGTCATTATTATTTTTCTTTATTCTAAAAAACGTTTCGACAATTCCTTGTCATTTTCAATTTACATCATTTTTTTAAAAATCTTTCAACACTATTTAATTTTAAAAATATTTTCTAAAAAATTTTTTGTACATTTTCAACCTAAAAATTAAAAATTTAAAAGACAAATCAAAATAAATACATTATTTTATATACAAAAAACATGTCCCAAAAATACTGAATAAGATATAGATACCTTTTTGGTTAATTGTCATATAATTTAAAAATAAAGCTTAGAGTTATAATGTACTCCATGGTCAACTACTAATTTTTGTAATTTGTACTTTGGACTGTTTTTTATTATTATTGTTATTAAAATAGTATTTTAATTTATTTAGTTCTTCAATATATAGTCATTATGAATGGTTAATTAATATAATTAGTAATTTTTTTATTTATATTGATCTATTTTATATCTTTTATTTATTTTAAAAAGTTAGTTATATGAATTAAGAATTGGAAAATGTAAAACAATGCTGAGGTTACTGAGAAGGTTATGTTATCTGTGTTATCCAATAAGTGTGGACTTCTATATTTCTCCATTTAATTTTTTAACTTTAAAATCACTGATGAGTATAGTTTGCTTATTTCATTAGATTCTTTCCTATCATTTACTACCTTATCTATTTTATCATTTATGTATAATGCTTCTAAAAATTTTCTTTTTATCTTATTTCCCTCCCTGTGCAAAATTCGTGGCTTTTCGAAATCAAATGTGTGGGATTCTTTTTTGCAATGGGCTGATAATGCAGTGCTTGTCTTTGAATTTGGTTTTAGATTATTTTTGTGATGATAGAATCTATTTTTTAGATGTGTACTGGTATGTCCTATATATTGTTTGTCACAATTTTTGCAATCAATGTTATATACCACATTTTTATTATCCAAGATTGGTATTTTATCTTTTTTGCTGTTTATTATGTTTTTTATAGGGTTTATGGTTTTATGTGCTAATTTTATATCTGGGATGTCATAATTTTTAAATGTTGGTTCAATTTTTTCTGACAAGTTTTTGATATAGGTTACACTTCTGTATTTTATTTCATTTTGTTTAAGATCTTTTTTTGGTGATTCATTAATTATCTGAGCTGTGTTATTTTTGGTTTGGGGGTCTTTTTCATTATTTTCTTCTGTCTGAAAAAAATTTGTAATCTTAGTTTGAGATGGCTTGATTTTTGATGTTTTGTCATTTATATGGTTAATTTTTTTACTATTATCAAATCTATTGATATTAGAGTCATTTTCTATATTTATTATGTTATTATCTATTTTATTCTTAATTAAATTATTTTGTTTGTGCCACATTTCTTTTATAAGTTTTATTGGGAAAGCATTACTAAGTAGAATTTTGAAAATTTTATTCTTTGTTTCATTTAAATATTCATTGTCTGTTACTATAATTGATCTTTTTATTAGATTTTGAGCTGTATTTCTTATTTGTTGTTTTGGGTGGTTTGAGAAAAAATTGAGTAATCTATTTGAGGTTATATCTTTTTTATACCATTTTGTTCCAATTCTATTATTTTTAGGGTTTCTTATGATGGTTATGTCCAAAAAGTTTAGAGAATGATTATTTTCCATTTCTTTTGTGAACTTGATATTTTTATTTTGTTCATTTAATATTGAGTTAAATTTATTTAATTCATTTTCATTTGTAATAATTAATAAATCATCTATATATTTAGCAATGAATATAGATGAGCTGTTCAATTTTAGTAGGCTATTATTTATTATATGATTAAGGACTATTCCTGATAAGTTTACTGATAGTCTACCTCCCATAGGTAAACCTATCGTTTGCTTATAAAATTGACCCTGATAAATGAAGTATCCATTTTCGGTACACAATTTAATTCCTTCTAAAAAAATTGTTTTACTTTTTATATTCGTGTAGGGTTCAATTTTTTCCCAATTTTCATTTAAAAGTTTAAGTGCTAATTTAAGTGGGATGTTAGGGAACATTGATACCACATCTAAACTTGCAATAATTTGATCAGCTTTTATATTGATATTATTTAGTCTGTTTTTTAACTCTATTGCATTAATAACATCATAATCATTATTATTATTATAATTATTCAAAGATCTATTTAGGTATTTTGCCAGGTTGTCTGTTGGGTTATTGGTGCCATCTACTATTGGTCTCAACGGATAATTTTCTTTGTGCATTTTTATTAGGCCATGTATTCTAGGTATATTATAATAGTTGTTTGATAATTTATTTTTCATATCTTTTTCAATAAAATTATATTTGATTAGTTTATCCAGATATTTATTAACTTTATTATTGAGTTCTTTCATTGGGTCATTTCTTATGCTTTTATAAATTTCTTTATTATTTAATATATCTAACATCTTTTGTTGATAATCTATATCTGTTATTATTACCAATTGTTTTGTTTTATCTGATTTTATGATACATAAATCTTTATTTTTTTTAAAAAATAATTTTGTATATAAAATGTCATTATTAATTAAGTTATTAAATTGATTCATTGTATTATTTGGCTTATTTTTTTCTTTATTCAAATAATTTAGAATATTTTTACTAATTATGTTTCTTAACCCATTTTTATGTGTTTCTGGAGTGTCTAAATTTATAATTATTGCTTCCACTTCTGCTATCATTTGAAATATATTGATTTTTTTACTATTAGGGTTATAATTAAAATTATCTCCTAAACTTAAGAGATTTATGATATTATTTGGTACTTGTCTTGGTGTTAGGTTTACTACTCTATTATAAGTGTGTAGGTTATTGTAGTAATGAAATATATTGAATAATTTACCTGTACTATTATTATTATTATTTTTCATATTTTTAGAATAAATAGTGGTATTATATTTATCTGAGGTACTATTATCATTGTATGGGTTTATGAGGGGTGTCTTACTATATTTATTTGCCTTAAATTTTAAGTTTATTATTTTAATTTCTTTTATTATATTCTTCCATTTTTTATATGTGTCACAGATTAAAGTGTATAGATTTTTATCTTGATTTATTCTAAAAATAGGAAAAATAATAATAATAATAGTACAGGTAAATTATTCAATATATTTCATTACTACAATAACCTACACACTTATAATAGAGTAGTAAACCTAACACCAAGACAAGTACCAAATAATATCATAAATCTCTTAAGTTTAGGAGATAATTTTAATTATAACCCTAATAGTAAAAAAATCAATATATTTCAAATGATAGCAGAAGTGGAAGCAATAATTATAAATTTAGACACTCCAGAAACACATAAAAATGGGTTAAGAAACATAATTAGTAAAAATATTCTAAATTATTTGAATAAAGAAAAAAATAAGCCAAATAATACAATGAATCAATTTAATAACTTAATTAATAATGACATTTTATATACAAAATTATTTTTTAAAAAAAATAAAGATTTATGTATCATAAAATCAGATAAAACAAAACAATTGGTAATAATAACAGATATAGATTATCAACAAAAGATGTTAGATATATTAAATAATAAAGAAATTTATAAAAGCATAAGAAATGACCCAATGAAAGAACTCAATAATAAAGTTAATAAATATCTGGATAAACTAATCAAATATAATTTTATTGAAAAAGATATGAAAAATAAATTATCAAACAACTATTATAATATACCTAGAATACATGGCCTAATAAAAATGCACAAAGAAAATTATCCGTTGAGACCAATAGTAGATGGCACCAATAACCCAACAGACAACCTGGCAAAATACCTAAATAGATCTTTGAATAATTATAATAATAATAATGATTATGATGTTATTAATGCAATAGAGTTAAAAAACAGACTAAATAATATCAATATAAAAGCTGATCAAATTATTGCAAGTTTAGATGTGGTATCAATGTTCCCTAACATCCCACTTAAATTAGCACTTAAACTTTTAAATGAAAATTGGGAAAAAATTGAACCCTACACGAATATAAAAAGTAAAACAATTTTTTTAGAAGGAATTAAATTGTGTACCGAAAATGGATACTTCATTTATCAGGGTCAATTTTATAAGCAAACGATAGGTTTACCTATGGGAGGTAGACTATCAGTAAACTTATCAGGAATAGTCCTTAATCATATAATAAATAATAGCCTACTAAAATTGAACAGCTCATCTATATTCATTGCTAAATATATAGATGATTTATTAATTATTACAAATGAAAATGAATTAAATAAATTTAACTCAATATTAAATGAACAAAATAAAAATATCAAGTTCACAAAAGAAATGGAAAATAATCATTCTCTAAACTTTTTGGACATAACCATCATAAGAAACCCTAAAAATAATAGAATTGGAACAAAATGGTATAAAAAAGATATAACCTCAAATAGATTACTCAATTTTTTCTCAAACCACCCAAAACAACAAATAAGAAATACAGCTCAAAATCTAATAAAAAGATCAATTATAGTAACAGACAATGAATATTTAAATGAAACAAAGAATAAAATTTTCAAAATTCTACTTAGTAATGCTTTCCCAATAAAACTTATAAAAGAAATGTGGCACAAACAAAATAATTTAATTAAGAATAAAATAGATAATAACATAATAAATATAGAAAATGACTCTAATATCAATAGATTTGATAATAGTAAAAAAATTAACCATATAAATGACAAAACATCAAAAATCAAGCCATCTCAAACTAAGATTACAAATTTTTTTCAGACAGAAGAAAATAATGAAAAAGACCCCCAAACCAAAAATAACACAGCTCAGATAATTAATGAATCACCAAAAAAAGATCTTAAACAAAATGAAATAAAATACAGAAGTGTAACCTATATCAAAAACTTGTCAGAAAAAATTGAACCAACATTTAAAAATTATGACATCCCAGATATAAAATTAGCACATAAAACCATAAACCCTATAAAAAACATAATAAACAGCAAAAAAGATAAAATACCAATCTTGGATAATAAAAATGTGGTATATAACATTGATTGCAAAAATTGTGACAAACAATATATAGGACATACCAGTACACATCTAAAAAATAGATTCTATCATCACAAAAATAATCTAAAACCAAATTCAAAGACAAGCACTGCATTATCAGCCCATTGCAAAAAAGAATCCCACACATTTGATTTCGAAAAGCCACGAATTTTGCACAGGGAGGGAAATAAGATAAAAAGAAAATTTTTAGAAGCATTATACATAAATGATAAAATAGATAAGGTAGTAAATGATAGGAAAGAATCTAATGAAATAAGCAAACTATACTCATCAGTGATTTTAAAGTTAAAAAATTAAATGGAGAAATATAGAAGTCCACACTTATTGGATAACACAGATAACATAACCTTCTCAGTAACCTCAGCATTGTTTTACATTTTCCAATTCTTAATTCATATAACTAACTTTTTAAAATAAATAAAAGATATAAAATAGATCAATATAAATAAAAAAATTACTAATTATATTAATTAACCATTCATAATGACTATATATTGAAGAACTAAATAAATTAAAATACTATTTTAATAACAATAATAATAAAAAACAGTCCAAAGTACAAATTACAAAAATTAGTAGTTGACCATGGAGTACATTATAACTCTAAGCTTTATTTTTAAATTATATGACAATTAACCAAAAAGGTATCTATATCTTATTCAGTATTTTTGGGACATGTTTTTTGTATATAAAATAATGTATTTATTTTGATTTGTCTTTTAAATTTTTAATTTTTAGGTTGAAAATGTACAAAAAATTTTTTAGAAAATATTTTTAAAATTAAATAGTGTTGAAAGATTTTTAAAAAAATGATGTAAATTGAAAATGACAAGGAATTGTCGAAACGTTTTTTAGAATAAAGAAAAATAATAATGACTGGAAAAGGTTTTTAATTTACTCATGTGAATGATTGACTAATAAAGATGCACTCCAGTTACAAAAACAAGATATTTAGAATAAAAAAACTCTTCAATTAGTTCTGCCAATAAAATTTACTCCTTATAGCTTCCTCTCCTCAAATACTGAGAGCTTCTCTTCTGCTTCCCCATCATGTCTAATGTCCTAACCTCCTGTCACATTAACTCCCAATCCTTGCCCGCTCACTTTGATGAATTTCAGCAATATTTTACCCAAAATTTTTTCCACACCATTGGAATCTCAGAAACTCGGCTAAAACCCTATATCCCGTCCTCCACTGTTTCCTTGCCTGACTATTCCTTCCTCCGCCACGACCGAGTTGACCGGACTGGGGGAGGTGTAGGTCTTCACGTCCATAATTCCCTAAAATCACGCATCCTGTTTTCTTCACCAGTGTCCAATTTCCCTCACATAGAATTCCTTGTCGTCGAAATTTCATGCAAACCCAATCCTCTCCTATACGTTGTAGTGTATCGCCCTCCTTTGGTCCCTTTTGATCCTATCTTTGAGTCGGTCCTTTACAACCATGTTTCTCTCTACGACCACATCATAATCTCCGGTGACTTTAATACCAATCTCCTGGTCCAATCCAATGATAAAATGTATCTTGAAAACCTTTTTTACTCTCTGCACCTCTCCATTGTCTCTTTCTCTCCTACCCATCACACTCTCCGATCTGACACCTGGTTAGACTTGTTCATCATTGACTCATCGCAGAGACTCCTTTCTTCCTCACAATTACCTGTCCCTTTTCTGTCCTCTCACGATTTAATCCAAATCTCATATAATATCCAAACTCCAGAAATCCTACCGAAAACAATAACCTTTCGCAACCTAGATGGACTCACTTCTGAAAATATATCTCTCTCCTTCCCTCGAAACCCTGAATTGGAACCAAATTTATTCCTATACCACCGTCGATTCAATGGTCGACATACTCAATGCCAATCTCAAAAGCATCCTGGATACCCACGCCCCACTCAAATCCTTAACCTTCCGCCACCATCCTGCTCCTTGGATGTGTCAAAAAATTAAAGACCTGCAAAGGAAACGTGATGCTCCTCGTAGACGGCTTAGACGCACTTGGCTTACCGATGACTACCAAACGTTCAGGGCTCTTCGCAGTTTGACACAATCTACAATCAGACAAGCAAAATCCAAATACTTCCACGAAACCCTTTCCACTGCTCCCGATCCTAAATATAAATGGCAACTCCTCCGAAAGCTCGCCCTCTGCAATCCAACATCCTCCAGAATCTTTCCTGCTTCTCCCGATGAAATGAACTCATATTTTTTGTCTGCCTCAATTAACACATCAAAATCCTCCTCCTCCGTCTTTTCATTAACGCCATCTTTCAACCCCGACAATTTTTATTTCTTAGACATATCACCTACAGACATTATTTCCTCCGTTCTTAAATCCCGCTCCAGTTCTATCGGATTAGACGAGATACCCGTCAAACTACTTAAACTATGCCTCATCGATATCCTACCTGTCCTACTTTTCATTTATAACTTCTCACTACAAAAAGCAGTATTCCCGACTTCCTGGAAAAAATCCCTAGTCCATCCTATAAATAAAACCTCAACCCCATTATCTCCCAAGGACTACCGGCCAATCTCCATACTTTCCAACCTTTCCAAACCTCTCGAAAGAATAGTCCAGTCTCAAATATCAAATTTTCTCGAACTGTCCAAACTCCTCGTTTCGCTTCAATCAGGCTTTCGCCCTGGTTTTTCCACTCAATCTGTCCTTACAAAAATCACCAATGACATATATAAAGCCATGGACAACAAACAACTAACCGTGCTAATCCTCCTAGACTTTTCTAAAGCTTTCGATTCCTTGGGCAATTCTATCCTTTTCTCCAAACTAAAGTCATTGTCCTTTTCCTACAGCTCTATTCTATGGTTCCAATCCTTCCTCTCTGATAGGTCCCAAGCGGTTTCTATGCCCAACCAACCCCTTTCCTCTTTCCTTACTCTATCCTCAGGTGTTGCACAGGGCTCAAGCATCTCTCCTCTCCTTTTCAACTGTTACATCAATGATCTTCCTAAATCTGTTCACCACTGTTCCTACCATCTATATGGTGACGACTTCCAAATCTATTTATCCTTTCCTCCATCTGAGCTATCATATGCGTTCGCCAGGATTCAGCAAGACCTAGATAGGATCAGTGCCTGGGCTAAGCTGAACAAACTGGAATTGAACGCAATGAAAACCCAGGTCATTGTTCTAGGTTCCAACTCCCTCCTTGCAACTATCCCCACCCTTCCAACATTAATCCTAAACGACCACCCCATCAGTTTCAACTCCTCCGTTAAAAACCTAGGCATTACCATTGACCAAAACCTTTCCTGGAAACCACATGTCACCCAAATATCCTGACGAATAATTAGTTCTCTAAAATTATTCCATCGTTCTCGGCATCTCCTTACACAACCTACTCGGGAGCTGCTCGTATCATCCCTCATCTTCCCCCACTTCGACTACTGTAGTGTGGTATACGGGGGCCTCTCGAAAATGCTTGAGAGCCGCTTAAAAAGAATAATGAACTGCGCTTTAAGATTTGTCCTTGGTACTCCGAGGCGATCCCGGGTGTCACATCACTAAGATGAGTTAAATATTATGAGTGGCTCTTCCCTCCCATCCGTAGACAATATTTCCTTAGCGTTTTTCTATACCAATCCATCAACTCGCAACACCCTTCATATATCTATAGTCTCCTACCATTCAAATCCTCTGTCCAGCACCACAAAACAAGATCTCACCTTTCCGAATTCTGCAATGCTTCCCACAGAACTAAGGCATTCGAGCGCTCCTTCCTCGCCCGCTCCACCACTGTGTGGAATTCAATCCCTCCTTTCATTCGCCATTCCTCTTCATTAGCTTCATTTAAATCCCTGCTTTTCCATCATCTCTTGGCATCTCAAAAAGTCGCTCTCCAAGCAGTTCAAACGTAGTAAACTCGATCTCGCTACCCTTGTGTTTTGTTTATTTTTCCAACAACAAAGATGATACCGACTTTGTAAATACATTATCGCATGCTATGCTAATCAATTATTTTAGTTAGCAATTTCGTCATTAACTACTGTATTAATATTATTAATTATTATTTTGTTAATATATTATATTATATATTTATTTTCGACAATTAGTTAAAAACCTGTCAAGTTCTTCGTACTTTATTTATTTATTTTCTTATCTATTTCTATTTTTACAATGTTTTGTCAAACTTGATTTTTTCATGATTTGTGTTATTATGTAGCCTTCTGGCCTGATGAATTTTATGTTTTTTTTTTTTGTTCATTATTGTCATTCTGAAGGGACTTGGTCCCAGAATAAAGTTTATTTTCTATTCTATTCTAATAAATATTAGTATCTTTAATTTAGTAGTTTAATTCATTTTCACACCCAGCAGCCCTTAGCATTAGTTTTTGGAGCACTAGGTTACCTGTATGAACACAGCGGTTGTTATAGTGAGACTGTTGATTTTGAAATATTGTTAGCATCACTACAGGGCTCCCCCCTAAGTAGCTCGCGTGTTTCTTACTCACAAAATCTACATATTTTCGCTACTATTATTATAAATGCGAAAGTTTGTGAGGATGGTTGTATGTTCGTTACTCCTTCACGCAACAAATACTGAACGGATTTAGATGAAACTTTACAGTAATATAGGTTATACCGCTAAATTACAACACATCGATAAATTACCTACACAAGTACATTATTCTAATCCTTTCAGTTTTAATTTCTCGTTGCTCCCGTACAAGTGAAACCGTTATACTAAGTAATCATTTTCAATAACATTACATACTAATCCTTTACTGACCCGAATAACAGTAAACGAAAGTAACTTGAATGTGTCCGTTGAACCCATCCAAAAATTAAGTGGTTTAGAAAAAATTAGAATTTTAAAATAACATTCATGAATAAGTGTTTATTAAATACTTTGTGTGATAAGCTTAAACATTACGTGGTTTATAAGTTCAAAGATTACATAATATAATTAATCAAATGAATAACACAATTTATAATTAACTTAATGAGTCCTCAACAGCTATAATGCTCTGTATTGATCTTTCTAATCAGATGATTGTTGATCTATTTTTTTTAATTGAAAGTTATAACTGAACTTAAAAAATAAAACTTCTTTCGTGTCATAAATATTTCGATTGGCATATCATAATAGTGTTGTACCTCTTTGGCTATTCAATATTGAACTATTCCTTACCGAACTACTTTTCGGAGAACTTAAGTTATGAGCGATGGATGAAAATATTGACTTTTAATATGTTTATTTATGATGGTGATATAGTTTTTCAGGATAATTGCTTGTGAAATGGAAGCAATAAAATCTCGACTTATCCACCGTGTTGCAACCAATGCCAATAAGGTATTATATAAATGTATATTTTTATCCATGTATGTATTTTCAACTATTAAATTTTGGATCACTTCATTATTTATTTTTTAATATCATTATACTTACCCCATCACTAAAATTCTGTCATCTTACTTTAGACTTTCAAGGCTGTACATTCATCTAAAATATTACCACCTACTGGAGTTTGTATCCGAGGAGATATTATCGGGCAGCCTAATCCTATCTCAAATTTAAGGCCAATAACATTTCACATACCACTTAATGAAACAGATTTAGAAAGGAAATTTAGACGCAAAAGAGAGCAAGTACATAATTGGCATGAGGAATTTTGGAAGCACCATAATGTGAGGTTTATGTTGGTAAGTAAAAACATTTTGTTGAAGATTTATCTCCATTTTTTCCTTAATTTCTAAGATTAAATTGTCTTTTATTATTAGAAGTCAATTTTTGAAATTCTATAAATAACTATTTTTCCTAATTGAATTTATCTTGTTGAAATTATAGCTAGATTTAAATATAAAGTTTTAACTGAGTTTCTAATTTTTATTTTTGTGTCAAAATTAAATTTAGAAGAGGATGTGCCTTATCTAATCTATAGTTCCTGCGTTTGTTTCATTTTCCTTCATTTTAAAAATACATGTATTTTCAAGCATTATTATTTTTCAAAGTTAATTTACTTTACATTGTCGTTTATCTTAAAAATTACTGTCATGAAGTTAGACGAATGGATTTACTTATTTGCTCTACAGTTCATTTTCTTTAGATTAAATAGTCAGTAAAGTTGTAGTATTCTTAGTAGTTCTCAAAATAAAAACAGTTTAAAAATTAGGTATTACTTTGACATACATCTTTTAAAAAATAAAATGGAATTTACAGTTTGATATTATAATTTTTTTTTTAAAATTGGTTTACATTATTTACTTGATCTTAGATGCTTTAACTAATTATTTGTGTTTCTTATCTTGATCACTATTTGTAATTGAATTTTTTGCTTCCTGATAATTTTTTTGACAGTTTTTTTTTAGTTATTGTGCTTAATAATTAGGAAAAAAAATTTATTGTATTTATTATTGGCCCTGAAACATAAAATTTTGTTTAGCTTGATATTTAACTTTAAAATCCAAAGATGGTTTTTACAAATTGTTATGTGTTGTAAAAGTTCATACGTAAATTAGATTTATTTATTTATTAAAAATACATATAAGTGTGAAACAAGAAATGAAGAAAAACTACTCTATGGTAGCACTCATGTAGTTGTGATATCACATAAAAACAAAATGTTTTAATTTTAGAACATTTATAATTAATTTTTTTTTACTAAGTTTTGAACTTGGTAAATAGTCGTTAACTTTTTCTACTGAATAGTGCATTAATTCTTTCAATTAATTCATTCTCTTTAAAAATACTTATTGCAATAAGGTGATTTTATTTTTTGTGTCTGTTTAAAAGTTTTGACTGCACATTATGACCCAAGATATACAACTGATATAGGTACTTGTGTCTTAACGCAGCCCTGGTTATTTTTGCCTACTTGTTCGCGTGCGCGAGCAGTTACATTTTGTATCAATTACATTTCTAACAGCTGATTTGTTCTATGTTTTTTCTTGCTTACTGAGTTTTGATTATTGCTGATTTATTGTTTCTTATTTGTTGTTTATAGTTTGTTTGCTAGTTTGTTATAGATTTTTCGTTGTTATTATTTTAGTTATTTATTTAATTAGTGTAAAATGATGCGTATTTGGGATATGCCAACAACAGAAGAGCCAGCTATTATTTTTTTGCAGGAGCGAAATATTTTACCAAAACAAAGAAAATGTAAACTATTGTGATTTTTCATAACTTGTTTGTTTTAATTATAGGGATTTTTTATTATTTGTATTTTTTAATTGTTCATTTTTCATTCTTGTTTAATTAATTGTTCATCATACATTTTTTTTTTAAAAATAATTTTTCATTATTTTGATTTTTCATTACTTTTATTTCTTAATTTTTCATTGTTGTTTCATTAATTATTCATTATTATTATTATTATATTCAATTTTTCAATAAATTCTTTTGATTTCTAATTGTTGATAATTTTTTAACTCCAATAAATAGAAGGTAACTGTTAGAAATGTAGCTGTTACAAAATGTAACTGCTCGCGTATGCGAACAAGTAGGCAAAAGTAACCAGGGCTGCGTTAAGACACAAGTACTCTGATATATTTACAAGCATAATTAATAATGATAATATACAATAATACAAATGGGGGAACTACCCAGCTCAGTGCGCCAGGCACTTTGTTATTAATAATGAGGTCCAGCATTTGAGAACGATTGTGGCAGGTAATTATTTATTCTGTTATCAATTTCATTGTTCAGTCTTCATATAGTGTATGCTCTTTCACATTAAATAATTATGGTATTTTACCAAGTACTACAGGCACAGGCCCTTCTTAGGTTATAGAGGTGATGCCTTCTTTTTTTCTTAAATTAAAAATTCTGTTAAATTTTGTTTTAAATAAGAAAGAATATATTCTAATTATTTCGATATATCATATATTAAATATGATATATCGTAATTATTTTGTTCATTAAAAAATATGTTGTTTTATTTTATCTAACTCATAAAAATATCTTACATAATGTCTTTCTCTTTTAAAGTTTTGTAATTAGTTTTCAGTTTATTATTCTGTTTTTTTTTTTCAGGAACGTAAAGAGTATGTAGAATCCATGAAGGAAAAGAAGGCAGACTATGGTCCATTAACACCCGAAGAAATTTCGGTATTTTACAAAGCCTTTTTAGATAAATATTGGAGGACTCATATGTGGTATAACATTGAATTGTATAAACATAACTTTAACCTTTTGATTCTCTCGTTGAAGGTTGAATTAGATCGTTTTAGACGAAAATTATTCAATCACGATTAGTAAATGATTTTATTTTAGTGTAAAATAAATTGAATTATAGTTGTACATATTGATTATTTCAAATATATCCTTTATTTATTGCAAATATTACATTATTTATAAATAAATATTGCCAAATTTTAATTTATTCTATTTTCCACAATTATGTATGTAAAATTTTTTTTTTCTTATCTGTTTTAGTTTAAGATTTAAATGCTTTTCAATGTAACAAACAAGCGATTAAAATATATTGTACTAAAATCTTCTTTCATCGCTTTGACTGTTTGTTATGTTGAAGAGCTTACATATTTCTTAAAATATAACAGATAAAAAAGAAAAAAAATAGTTTGTACATTCTTATGAAAAAATGTTTATTTTCAATATCTAAATGACACGACCTTTTACCCTACTTCCATTCTTTTAATGTTCTTAAGGGGAAGATATATACAACCGATGGTTTTAGATTTTTCTCTTTGCTTTGATCAGCAGGGAAAATATCAGAGACATTTTGGAAAAACCAAAATAGTGAAAAAAATCCTTGAACGATGGGGAATATATGATTTGTTTCTATTAGGCCCGAAATAATTACGTTTGAGGAGACTATTTGGTTAGATAAATATGGGAAATTGGTGTATTATTTCTTTATTGTATAGGTAGTGTATAGTAAAGTGATTTTGTTCATTAGAAATGTGGTCAGTTTACTAGAAAAAGTTGTCTCCGGGTATCAGTTTACAAAGGAGCTGCAAGAATTTCTCAGTTGAAGCTTTGTCAGCATTAAGTTTCTTGTCCATCTCAGGCATAACATATTGTTGGAAGAAAGCGTCCACATTCTGTCCGTCCAATTCCGGCATCGTAGTTCCCATAACTACCTTGGACATTCTTTCATAATTGATGGAATCTAGCGAAAAATGGCAACCATTTCCGTTGCGGATAGTAAATGCGAGCCGGAGGGAGTTGTCCCCTATCCTGAAGAAGGCGGACATGCTTTCTCCCTTGTACATGATGTTTCTGAAAAATGCTGTCAGGAGGGAGTAGCCAAAATGTACTTCAAAGGATATCGAAGATTGCTCCTTCTTCATAATACAGTTACCTGTCCTTACCATCGAATCCAATCCTACGAGAGTTCCTTCCGAATAGGAGATCTGGAAAGAAACGAGCTGGAATTACTGGTACTGTTAGGTAATTAAGGGAGGTGGGACAAATATCACACACTTATGATTTTTTTTTCTTTAATAGAAAAGTAAACCATGGGTTTTCTTAATTGATATATTATATAGAATTTTATGCATTATAACAATATTTAGTTGGGAGAAAAATATTACATTATCATAAAAATAACGTCCTGACTCAGCTTCTTCTGTTGCTAATGATGCACAAACTGCGTGACAATTTCCTTTAATATACAATACAGTTGAAAAATCCCGGATTTTGTGGTGAAATATAGTCTGAAAATGCGTTTCTGACCTGAGAATCATTTTCAAAAATTGGAGGTTGTCCAACGTTCTGAACAGATGGAAGTGAGGTGGGCATGACAGGACTTAGTAACTCCTACAGTTTGTTCACTGTATGCTGTCAAATCGGTAAGGCGCACTCCTTTTCTTTTAAATTATTTTTGTTGCATTACGTCAATATCCGTGCAGTATTACGTGGATGTGATGGTTTCACCTCCAGATAAAAAGGAAAAATGAATTATTCTCTCTATTGATAGCCCATACAGGAACCAATAATTTTTTTCGATGGAAATTTAGTCTTGGAACGGTGAATGGCCCTTTACCCTTCACCCAATAAAGTGGTAATGTTTCTTGAGCTGCTGAATGTCCTTATTCATAAGAAAAGTTTCCATGGTCTTATTTGATGTCGTACTAAACAGTGTTCTTTCAATTTAGTAATAGTCAATTCCTAATCTGCTGGTGTTCCTCAAGGCAGTATCATCGGCCCAATTCTCTACACAGCTTATACAGCTGACATCCCAACTCATCCTAATACTTCCTCACCACGTATGTGGATGACTAATGTATATTATCTATCAACACTGATCCAGTTGTAGCATCCCAA
Source organism: Arma custos (assembly GCA_037127475.1). NCBI lineage: Eukaryota > Metazoa > Arthropoda > Insecta > Hemiptera > Pentatomidae > Arma > Arma custos. The sequence goes on along the minus strand of CM073764.1, from coordinate 48,931,188 downwards.
ACTGTTCAATCCCATATCACTGACCTTGAAGATTGGTGTCAAAACTGGACGATTAAAATAAATTCCCAAAAATCTCATCAAATAAACTTTGCCCTCCGTCGTAAACGAATGACTTCCTGTCCTGTATCGTTTAATAACATCCCACTGTTTCCTGTAACATCCCATTCCTTCCGGTACTTAGGACTTTACTTTGACAAACGCTTAACTTGGAATCCTCATACTAGACTGAAACGACAAGAAACAGCTCGCCGTTTCAGGCTACTTCAACATTTACTAAACAAACGCTCTAAGCTCCCAATTAATTACAAAAGACTTCCCTTTATCTCTGGACATGATTTATTTTACATTATTTTTACTTGATGTATTCAGTATACAGTTGTACATTTCAATAAATACATTTAAAAAAAAAAGTAATAGTTCCGTAAAAAGTAATAGTAAACCTTGCGCAGAGGCAATATCGTAACCAGTGAAGGTCTACTGAGGTGCGATTATTGCTTGTTGAAAAAGTAATAGTAAATATTATAAAAAAAAAGAGGATTAATAATAGCTTATTACATCGTGCAAACATAAACATAGAAAACAACAGAATTCCATTTTCAATTGTCTTCTTCTTCCATGGCTCTACAGCCCTTGTAGGGCCCTAGCCTTCACTTTTCAATTTTAAAAATAATAACAAATATTAGTCTTTGTAGCTGTTTATTGAGATTTGTTTTGAATATATTTACTTATATACTCTTTTATGTTTCCACGGCCACTATTATTACAAAAGACTGTTGATTTCTTCTGGTTTAGATCGTGTTGATAAATTTTTCGCCGTTTCACCAGCCATGCTGCTGACTTCTTCAGGGCTGAAATGAGAATGAGAAGAAGTCAGTAGCATGGCTGGCGAAACGTTGGCGAAAAATTTATCAACACGATCTAAGCCAGAAGAAATCAACAAAGTCTTTTGTAATATTTACTTATATTTCATTCTCTTATGGTTCGCAATTTTAGAGATTATTGTTGTCTGTAGATAATATTGAATACCCTCCTGCCATGCTGATAACACAGGCCAACGATGAAAAAACTTTTTTAATGAAAATACCTTATTCTTATGTTGTTTAGGTTGCTGAATCCAAATATGATGCTTAAAAAGTTGTATCACCCACCATTTATTCACATTTTATAGTTAAATTCATGAAATAAAGAAATATTTTTAGAATTTAACAGCTTTTTCATAGTTAAGATAACATGAAAAAATAGGTCTAATGAACAAAGATGATGTTGGCAGCACTGCTGAAACACATGCTAAACAGCTGATGTTTTGTTTATTTTCAACATAACCTCACTTTTACGTTTCCTGTACATGTGCTCAGTGCAATGTCTCATCGCGGCTGTAAAAACTCTGCTGACAGTTTTTGTTATATTTGTGGTGAGTTTGTTATTAAAAAGAACCAAAGAAACATTACAGACTTTGTGAAAAAGGTTTATCTAGCATACTTTGGAACCAAACTTGGAGACCAGGATAAACCTTGGGCACCGCATAAGGTATGTTATGTATGTGTTGAAGACCTCAGGAAATGGTCAAAAAAAGAGAAAAAACACTTTAAATTTGCTGTTCCCATGATATGGAGGGAACCAAAAAATCATTCCGATGACTGTTACTTTTGCAGTGTAGATATTACTGGTCATAACTCTAAGAACAAGAAGGTAATAAGCTACCCTAACCTTCCGTCCGCCATCCGACCAGTAGGGCACGGTGTAGATTTGCCAATCCCGGAACCACCAGAGGACTTAAATTCTATTGAAACAGAAGTATTTTCTGATGTACAGTCGGAGTTAGATGAACACGATGAAGAATTCCAATGTGTTACAGAAAATGTAGAGCCTAAATTGTTCACTCAGGTCGAGCTTAATGACTTAGTTAGGGATCTGGGCTTAACAAAAGAAAAAGCTGAACTGCTTGGCTCTAGGCTAAAAGAAAAGAACTTGCTGGCGGCTGGAACCAGCATTCATGTGTATAGGAAGAGAGAACAACAATTTTCGAAGTATTTTGAACAAGAGGGTGATTTGGTGTACTGCTCAGACATTCATGGTTTAATGAATGAGTTTGGAATTGAATACAAAACAGAAGATTGGAGGTTGTTTATTGATTCATCCAAAAATAGTTTGAAGGCAGTTTTAGCACACAACGGTAACATGTATGCCTCTGTACCTGTCGGTCATTCTGTACATATGAAAGAGAGTTACGAAAATCTAGAAATAGTGTTAAATAAAATAGGTTATTCTGCACACGGTTGGATGATATGTGGTGATTTGAAAGTTACGTGCATGCTCCTTGGTCAGCAAGGGGGTTTTACCAAATTTCCATGTTTCTTGTGTGAATGGGACAGTAGAGCTCGGAATCAACATTGGTGCAGAAAGAACTGGCCTGCTAGGGAGTCTTTAAAGCCTGGCGAGAAGAACATTTTACGCAAAAACCTTGTAGATCCAAAAAACGTGCTCCTACCACCACTACATATTAAGTTAGGTCTCATGAAACAGTTTGTAAAGGCTTTGCCTAAAGATGGGCTTTGTTTCAAATATCTCTGTCAGAAGTTTCCACACCTTTCAGAAGCTAAACTGAAAGAAGGCGTCTTTACCGGGCCTGATATTAGAAAAATGATGTTTGACGTTAACTTTGAATCCACAATGACCTCAAATGAAAAGGAAGCATGGGTTTCATTCAAGCAAGTTGTCACCAAGTTTTTGGGAAATGAAAAAGACCCAGAATATAAGGCTATTGTTGCTAACATGTTAAAAAAATTTGAACAGTTAGGATGTTTGATGAGCCTGAAAGTTCACTTTTTGAGCAGCCACCTCGATTACTTCCCGGAAAATTTAGGAGATGTTAGTGAGGAGCAAGGTGAGCGTTTTCACCAGGACGTTAAAGTGATGGAAAAACGTTACCAGGGCCGCTGGAATACCAACATGATGGGGGATTACTGTTGGTCACTTCACCGGGAAGTTCAGCAAGCTATTCATCGCAGGAAAAGCTACACAAGAAGCTTCAAGGAAAAAAGGGAAAGAAAATATAAACCAATTCCAGTTGTCAAGTGAACCTTGTATCATCACATAAAATTACTATTCCAAGTATTTTACTGTAAATACAAACCATTTTTACGATTCTACAGTGTTTCATTGATTTCCCTATATACTGTAAATGGGTATTAGACTATATAATAAAATACATTTTGCTTGGAAACTAAGGGTGATACATAAAAACTACGAGCAGATTTGGATTCAGCACATAAAAATCTATCAAGATCAGCTATTAAAATTAAAAAAGTTTTCAAAAAGGTTTTTTTTGTTGGCCTGTGTAATACTTATTATTTAATAAAGAAAAATATTTTTGGTTTCACCGTTAATATAATTTTTCTATGAATGATTATGGACGTTTGTAATTTAAGAAATATTACATACAAGACTGAAAAGACAAGAAACTGCTTGACGTTTTCGCCTACTTCAACATTTACTGGACAAACGTACAAAGCTCCCAATTAATTACAAAAGACTCATTTATATGACAGTTATCAGGGCTATTTGGACATACGGAGTTGAGCTCTACTAAACCACCCAATTCATCTCGTATCCAATCCTTATAATCCAAAATCCTTCGTAAAATCTTCAATGCTCCTTATTATGTCACAAACTCATCCATCATGATCTTGATATCCCTTATGTTGCTGATTTGGCCCAAACTAGATACCTATCCTTCCATGAAAAGCTCCATACACCCTTGAATCCGCTAGTCTCTCAACTTGCTTCCCATAATATTCCTGACAACCCTCCGAGGCGTCTGAAAAGAAGATGGCCTCAAGACCTTCTACTATAGAACTTTATTGGGGTGCTATCAATGGGTAGTTTCTCCACAACTGTTTTTTTTTTTCATGTCCTTTGTTCATGTGTTGATTTACTTGATGTAATATATATATAATTACAGTTGTAAATATCAATAAATTATTCTTAAAAAAAAGAAAAGAAAATTATTTACTTTAATCACTAATTTTCCTTCTCTACTGTCCCAAGTTTGGACCGCCTCTATAGACATTGACAGGCCATTGAGCGCAGCACTATCGTTTCATTTTCCCCCTACATCCTCAGAATTTGAACATACAATTTTATAAATTTCTAGGTACGATAATCTATTTCCTCTTTTAGATATTGATATTTTTTTTCTTGTCACACCGTTTTGTAATTTGTCTCAAAAAAATATCCTCCGATATCTTGCAATCCTGTTTTATTCCTCGCTATAACCTTTAAATTCCAAGCTTTTTTTACCCAGGTGCAAAACAAAAATATATATGTAATAGTAGTAAGTATATTTGTGAGTCTATATAATATATTAATTTCAATTCGACCACAGGAAGCAACTTAAGATTTTACTCCTGTAAAATACTTACGCTGTCATTTCCGTACAATATTTTTCCTGCTGGAATCTTGGTCATCGTTTTATTCGACGCTTTGAACAATTGATTCATCAAAATCAGTATACGGTCGGTGGCCGTATTGATGTCGATCACCTCCGGCCTGACGGAGGTTAATGCCAAGACAAAAAGGAAACCAAATGATAACATATTGTTCGGCACACTGATAGCCAAATACTGCTCTATCTTGGATTTCGACCACTTTGAATAAAAAACAGAGTGTACTTGAAATGAGCAAAACATATTGTGTATGTAAAGAGTTAAAAGGATATCTTATCAGTTATTGGTGCTTCGGATCGATGTACTAAGAGCACTTGACTGTAGAGATTGGAAATAAACTGAAGAGAGAACAATACAGTTATGTTCGAACTTGGCGGTAGGCTATGTTTACTTTACATAAGACTTGGAGTATTGACAACCTTTATACATGTAAAATTTTTAATGTTCTTATTACACATTGACGGACTTTACAATGACGCCTCAGATTTCTAATAAGATCCGGAAAATTGAAGCACAGAGCGCTAATTAGAGATTAGAGAGTAGAGATTAATAAGTAATATAATTAATAAAATGTTCGAATCTAACATCCTTTCCAATTTCGTCTTTTCTAATTCTTATAGATCACAGGTACTTGAGCTACCTAGCTCCTATAGGCCTATCTGCCTCCTCCCTATGATGAGTAAAGTCCTGGAGGGCCTCATGGTGACCAGCCTACGACCCACATTCAGTAGGGCCAGTCACCCACGGCAGTACGGATTGACCAAAGGCAGGGGAACCGCTGACGCCCTGCGCAGGTACGTAATGACGCTGAAGCGAGGGTGGAGAAGTATGTCATGCTAGTCCTCTTTGACATATCATCCGCCTTCGATAATGTGTACACTTTTCGACAATTGCGGAAAATTTGGGTTTACAAAATGATTATTTATTTTATAGAAAACATATTCGACAGTTGTAAAAGACAAGTGTTCTCATCGGTGAAGAACAGTTATTTTAATGATAGGTACCTACAAAAAAAGTTTACTTATTTTATAGAAAATATCTGGGATAGTAGTACAAAAGTTGGGTACTCATTAGTGAAGAATATATATTTTATTTAAAGGTACACAGATAGTTGATATTTAATGGAATTTCTTCTACAGCTGTACTAATCACTTTGTTTTTCATTATTGGAGAATTTTATATTATTGATAGGTATAAAAAAAGAATTTTTATTTTATAGCAAACATATTCGACATCTGTAAAAGACAAGTGTTCTCATCGGTGAAGAAGAGTTACTTTATTGATAGATGCCCAATAAGTTAATTTATTTTAAAGAAATCTTTTTTGACAGCTGCAAAAAACTAGTGTTCTCGTCGGTGGAGAACAGTTATTTAATAGATAGCTTCACAGAAGATTTATTTATTTTATAGAACACTTCTTCGACGACTAAAAGTTTGGGTTCTAATTAGGGGAGAACAATGATATATTGTATGGACATACTTCGACATTGCTTCTCACTTCTTGCTTGGGCTCTCATTAGTGAAGAATATATATTTTATTTAAAGGTTTTGGAAGAAGGGGCTCCTAATAATAATTCGCTAACCTTCTATCCGAGCGAATTTGCCGGTTGTGAATTCAATAAAAAAAACCTGATTGTTTGATTGGGTGACAATTTCCCGAAATAAATATAGTTGAAGCTATAAAAGGAAAGAAAAGAAATTCATCAAGTAAATACAAATAAAAACATCCAAAAATGAGTAAATGATAAATATATAATGTAAAAATATAAAAAGAACAATTATAAAAATATTAATGTGCACAAGTAAATCTAAGAAAATACAAAGAAAGTTATTTAAAAACTAAATAAAAAAGTTATGAAAAAAAAAAAAGAAAATGCACAAAGCTATTATTTACATAAAAAATGAATTAACTTATTTACTAAAGAGAGATGAGTCTTAAAACAAAAATATTACTGGTCTGTGAATCAATAAAAAACTGAGAAATGAATTGATTTCTTGAAAAGTGTTGAGTTCTTGATAGCGATGACTTGATGATTCGAAATGATGATGAGTAGAAAAATTAAATGTCTCTTACCGGTAAGTCCAAAATTAGATCAAAACAGCGAGAAGTTTTACTGGTGAGAGTTGACAAAATTCAAGTTGAAGAAGATGTGAAAGTGATGAAGAAGTGACGACAAAATCAAGTGTAGATTAGCAAGCAACCTTCTCCTGGGCAACTGTCTTGAGACTGATCTTGTTTTGTTTTTGCGAACATTACACTTAATATTAAAACATATGTTTTTAAAATTACTCTCTGAATTCTTTTGTTTCCTTTTAATAAATTTTATTATCATTAGAATTATATAACAAACAAAAAACATCTGGCTTTTAATGCAATAAAATATTCGTTTGAATGAAATATTGGTTTGGAAATAAAACAAAAAAAACAATAATAAAGTAAATAAAAATACCTATTGATACCCGACATACCGCCCACCAAATTTGAGTTCAAATTTCCCAGATATATTAAGAGACTAGAAGGGTATCAATGGAGCTAAACGAGAAAGAGGACGAGTGTACTCAGCCGTAGAGGTTCTCACTTTGACTACTCTAATTATACCATCTTTACCAGGGAACACTTGTGTAATACGCCCAACAGGCCAATTGAGAGGCGGTACATTAGAGTCGATAACAAGCACCAGTGTGCCGACTGCTACATTTGTCGAATCAGTGGTCCACTTGCTTCGTTGTTGTAGAGAATTTAAGTAGTCACGTCGCCATTGTTTCCAAATATTGCCTATGCTTTGATGGATAAGATTCCACCTTGAAATAGGATGGCGGAGGGTTCTATTGATTCTGGTTCTGGTACCAACCAAAGGGGCGCCAATCAAGAAATGACCCGGTGTCAAGACATCAAGTCTTCAGGAGAAGATGACATTGGATGCATAGGTCTTGAGTTCAAAATTGCTTCAATGCGACTTGCAATCGTAGAGAGTTCTTCAAAGATAAGGGGATGGCCATCCAATACTCTCCTGAGGTGGTATTTAGAAGACTTTATACCAGCCTCCCATAATCCACCAAAATGAGGCGCAAAAGGTGGGATAAAACTCCAAACTATTTCTCTCTAATTTCTCTCTGGGCGAAATAGTTTTCGATGTCCCTTTTCTTGGAGCATGTTCTGGCTTTTAATGCAATAAAATATTCGTTTGAATAAAATATTGGTTTGAAAATAAAACAAAAAAAAAATAATAAAATAAAATAAATAAAAATAACTATTGATACCCGACAAAGGTAAACAGATAGTTAATTTATTTAATGGAATTTCTTCGACAGATGTACTAATCACTTTGTTTTCCATTAATGGAGAATTTTATATTATTGATAGGTTTTAACCTTCCATTCGTTTTTCTTTTAATAAATTCCAAAAATATATCTTATCATGAGCCCTAGTATGGAAAAGAGAATTCAATTATGGGAAATGTGTATAATTCAGTAATCATTTCATCAAGAAATGAACGTTTCTACAAACATATATCATCTATATTTTTATTTTAAACAGAAAAGATATGCCCCCGGCCGGGATTCGAACCAGGATCCTCTGTCTCTCCGTGAAAGAATTATTACTGTTACGGTCACAGAGAGAATGACGGGCGCAAGGGATTAACGTTCCTGGAAGGTCCCCTTTGCCGGTAGAGATCAAAGAGATCGTTCTGGGATCAAAGGATGTTACAGATCTTCCCACTCGGTGTCGGCCTTGCCCTATTTAAATACTCTCTCGGCGCGAGTGTGTCAGAGTATAAATCCAGGCTGTGTGATGAAAATCTGAATCAGTAATATAAGTAATATATATATAATTATTATACCATTCTTTTATTAATTACATTTTGACCATTGACTTTTAATTTTTCACGCAATTTACATTATTTACGGTCACTTATATCCACGCATCTGCATTTCTCCTTTTTAATTTTATTTAATTTTTAATTTTTCACGCAATTTACATTATTTACGGACTCTTATATCCTCTGCATCTGCATTTCTCCTTCCCCCTTCTTTGTCATTATTATTTTTTTGGCCGTCAGAGATCGCCTATATCGCTTCCGCCAGCCGGGCGTAACGTATTTCACTCGCTTGATTCTGAGCTCCCCTAGCTGTAGCGTGTTCTATTCGGTTAGTACATATCTTAGTATTTATCTTATCTCCATCCTTTTCACATTCACCTTTCTTCGCACCTGTTCTCACACCTTCTTTTGGCATCCATCATATGTTAATAGTATAGAGTTCATCATTATTTAGCCTCATATTTTTCATCCACTGTATTTCTTTACCTATTTTCTACATGTTAATGTTATATTCACATCTTATTTTGCATTAATGCCACTTCTTTCTACTGTATACAGTTACATATTAACTTCCCTTACTTATTTTTTTTTTTTCTTTTCATTCTTCATAGTTCATAGTTATAAATACCATTATTTTCAATGTTTAATTTTTGAAATTTATCAAGCTTTTATTTCTATATATGCTTATATTATTACACTTTACCTATGTAACCCCTCATGTCTGGTATCTTATCCATTTCTATTATTAATCTGTTTTTTCTAAATCCTTCATACTCAACCCCTTTTTCTATATTTTAATCTTCTCTTTTTGTATCTTTCCGTTTACCTCCTCATTTTTCTTTCCCTTTATATTATTGTTTACATTTTATCCTTTCTTGACATGTATTTTTTCTATTTTATATTCGTATTCTTGTATTATTATATCTGTCACCATTAGAATTTCTTTTCATCATCTACAATGTTATTTTTATCTATCACTTTTTTAAGTTTATCATATTCTGTAACCAGTCTTATATTCTTTCTTATTTATCATATATATATTCACTATTTCATCATATCTAGTCACTATTTTTATTTTCACTCCTGTACCACTTTATATATTCTTGTTACTGCTACGTTTTTATATATTTCTGTTTGTTTCTCTCTCTTAGCCCTGAAGATGGCCTACATTGTAGGCCGAAACGTCGGCACATAATAAATAAGTTATGCTTATTTTGGTGTTTTCATTGACTGCACCCCCAACTATTTCTTCCTTAAATTAGAAGATACAGTCGACCAATTCTTCTCTAACATGAATCAGTAATAAGTTAGTGTAATAAGTGTATCAAGAACTGTGACAGTTCGTGAGTCCAATGTGTGGCATATTTGGAGATTCTTACGGTCGGTGGACTTTAATTAGTGAACTGTAATTGTTAATTAGTAGTAGTTAATTAGTTATTTAGTAGTTGTAATTTTATGGTATTCGCACAAATTTATGCAAATAGTTAAGCTATTTAGAATTAGTAATATTTTATATTATTTTAATAATTAAATAGGAGTTAGGCCTAGATAATAAATACTTAAAATATTGTTATTATAAATTTATATCAGTTTAATAATTTAATTGTATTCTCTTTGTCCTTTGTTAATAAATATTAGTATCTTTAATTTAGGAATAGTTTAATTCATTTTAATACCCAGTAGCCCGTAACAGTACTTAACTCTCTCCCCTCTCTTCTCTCTTTCACTCTCTCTCTCTCTCTCTCTCTCTCTCTCTCTCTCTCTCTCTCTCTCTCTCTCTCTCTCTCTCACTCTCACTCTCTCTCTCTCTCTCTCTCTCTCTCTCTCTCTCTCTCTCTCTCTATATATATATATATATATATATATATATATATATATATATATATATATCATCTAAACTTCGAAATGTAAGTTGAAACATATTTCTTTATTTCCGATAATAAGGTAATTGTAAATTTCCTCTCGATAATATTCTTATTAACTACATCAATTCACAGAAGAAATAGGAAATAATAATGTGGAGGAAGCCTTTACTATTTTTCCCCGGGGCTGTTTCAGCTTAATTTTGTGTTGATAATGTTTTCTGCGAATTACCTCCATTTCTGTGTAATAATGTACTCCTTATAGGCTTTGCTAAAGAGCCTCATAAAATGATTTCAATATTATTTATTAAGTACAAGACATCAAATTTAGTTTTGTTTTTCCGAAGCATTATCAAAACACTTCACTCGACATTTTTATTTTTAACTAAGGTTGTATGTCCTTGGGCTTTGAGGATTCGACAGATTTATTCTAATATTAACCTTTTATCTGCTTCGGTAAATAAGGTATCAACTGCTCCATGTCATATCGCAGATTATTTCCTCTTGTTCAAAAACCTATCAATTTCTAGCTTGATTGATCTCACTGACTTAAAATCTGTACTAAAACTTAAGTTATAATAATGAAACGTTTCGGATTCATTAATCATAATTACGACCCATAATTCTATTGTAATTTTGAATTAGGTACCGCTGGGTACTGTTATTCGTCATACCTTCCATGTCATTTTGTATTTTTTTTTCTTCAGTCAGCCAATCTGCTGATTGTCAATTACTTATTTGACAGGTGTGGATGGAAATATAAAGAGTGAAACAAAATTTTGAATTGAATTTTAAATTGTGTTTTATATTTTTGCTGAATAAAAATGCTTATTTAAATGCGATTCTGAAATTTATTTTTAAATCGTCGAAAATATTATCATTAAAACAAGTAATACGTACTAAAAGTTATAGGTGATTAGTTGTAAATTATTAGCAATTAAGATTCAATTTTCTGAAAAATTCTCAAAAAATCTTGGTGTTCCGTTTTGTCTCTTTAAACTCGTGGAATGCTGCTTAACCTTCACCATTCTATTTCCTCTTTTTCAAGCCTTTAGTTCTGCGCTCAATCTACAGTTTGCAAAATAATTATTGAATGGCAAAGTTTTAGGGGTAAAAAACATGTTTAATAGTTCATTGGACATGCTAATTAATTGAAATGTTGAATTTAATTACTGGACATGAGAACAAACAACCTTTGCTTTATTTTTAAAAACTAAAATAAATTAGAAACCCTTTCTAATTAAATAAAAAATTGAATAGTAATCAAATTTATAAGTTATTGATTCATTAAAAATGAATTTAATGAATCATCACTCGCTCACAATTGGTGTTTACACTGCTTGCAGAACCTGGGCCATTCTTTCTCATTCCTAAAGTTCTTCAGTGAGGCTCCTCCAATTTCTTATTCCCAGCTTTCATAAATCCTCTTCTATGTCATCAGTACCCCAGTAGCTCCTTTTTCTTTTTTCTCCAGGTGCACCATTCAGCATAATGTTGGCAGCCTATAGGGTTCCATTCTTTCTACATGTCCCGATTATCTTCGACTGCTCTTTTTAATAGCATAGAGGAAATCAGGCTCCTCATACAATTCCATTAGTTCGGCATAGCTTCTGAATCTCCACCTGTGTTGTTCTTTGATGGGTCCCAAGATCTTACTCAGGTCTCTACTACCCACACCAGAAAAGCTCCTCTCAATTTCAGTGTAATTAGGAACTAGCGGAGAAGCTTCTTTTCTTTTAATACGAGAAGAAATCAAAGGTGTAGTCAAGGTTTGTTCTTTGATGTATTATGATATATTATAACAATATGCTATATAGGGCCAACATATTTTAAATCACCCAATTATAAATATAATTTGTTGCTGAACATTTTCAATTTTCCTGATTCTTTTATCATGGTTTCCTTATGGGTAGATATTCACAAAATTGTCATTTGAAAAAATTTTGTAAGCCATATTTTTTATTTGGCAGCCATTTTTAAAATGATGTTTTAGTGAATTTTAATGAAAAAACGCGGCTTGCTGATAATTTAATTGTGGAGTAATTTTTAAAGATATCAGAATATTTCAAAAACTAGTGTGTTCAACTTGAAATTACTTCCAAAAAGACATTACTTTAATTTCCCTATCATGCAAAAAAGTCAGTCAAACTCTTTCTTTAAAAACTTGGAAAAAAATTAACAATAATTAATTTTTAAGACCATAAATTATTAGGAAGGAAAAGAGACCCACTAATAATATTTTGTTTCTGAGTTGAGCACCCATAATACTACTAGCAGCATAATTTCAAATGAAATTACTAATATTATTGGTCTTTACCACAGAGATAAATATTTAGATGTAGGCACAGGAAAGATGTAGGCTGTACAAGCAGTTGCAGATGGAAGAGCTCAAGTCTAAACTTCTAAAACTCACATTAACTTGTAGTCCAGGCAATGAAAATCAAAAAATGCCAAATGGCGGAAATAATTCATGTAGAAGCCAATTTTGGCACACTTGTAGGGAAAGGTGTCCTGAATAACATACTAAAAGTACTGAGGGGTGGGGGTGAAGCTAAGGGTGGGGGCCTCTAAAGGTCCCTTTTTTCAGTTTTTTGTTAATAACTAGAAAAATACTGCCTCTAGCGAAACAATAATCATATATTAAATTAATCTTGATAAAATTCTCCATAAAAAAGTTCTATACACATATGCCCTACAAGTGTGCCAAAATTGGCTTCTACATGAATTATTTCCGCCATTTTTCCTTGGTTGCCTGGACTGTTATTGCAACGTGAGAACTGATGTGTCAGTTGACATTTGACAAAGGGTTTTAAGTTACAAACATACTTAAATATTTTTTTAATAAATGGGCATTTGTAACTCAAGAATTGCATTTAAATATAGACTAAGTTAATTATTTTAAAACTATAAATAATAATTTATAGATTGAAGCATCTTTTAAATTTATCTATTAAGATAATTTTAAGCCTATAGTTGCTGATTTAGCATTGCTCGAGTGTAATAAAACGGTAGCGTTTTTATTGAAACTCACAGCTCAATAATTCAAAATGTAGTTGAGTCTCAGTCATAATTTTTTTGTGAAATATTCTCATTAGTATAAAGGATGTTATGTACAATTATCACTTGTTTTCATTCAGTCTCTTTTCAGATATTGACCGATGAAAATTGGCATTAATGTGCTTTTAATCATTTTTGAAAATCTGTAGAAAAAAAAAGAGTTCATTCTCAAGACTAAAAGTTATGCTGTTGCTATTATTCTGAGTACTCAACTCAGAAATAAAATATTATTAGTAAGTCTCTTTTCCTACCTAAAAATTTATAGTCTTAAAAATTAACGATTTTTTAATTTTTCTGAGCTTTTAGAGAAAGAGTTTGACTAACTTTCTTGCATGATAGAAAATAAAATATAGTCGTTTTGAAGGTCATTTCATGCTGAACACACTGGTTTTTAAATTTTTCTGATATCTTGAAAAATGACTTGGCAATACAATTTTCCGAAAACCCCGTTTCTTTATTAAATTCAATAAATCTCCATTTTAAAAATGGCTGGCATTTAAAAAATATGCCTTGTAAATTATTTTCAATAAGAGTTTTGTTAATGTCTACCCATAGGGAATACATGATAAAAGAATCAGGAAAATTAAAAATGTTGAGCAACAGTGACTGGGTGATTCGAAATGGATGACCCTATATTATTAATTTTGTATTGATTGTATTCACTATAAAAGTGGATTCTGACCAAGGAAAACAGAAGAGCTCTTCTGGTTCGGGAGAGAAGAGTCTTGAGTAAGATCTTAGGATCCTGATTTATTTATTAATTTTATATTGTGCTAATTAGTTAAATAACTTATTAAAAAAAATAATGAAATGTTGAACGGTTTAAAAAGATTATTTTATGCATGACTTTTGATTTCTAGTTTGCCTACTTGATAAAATGTCCATGAATACCAACAGTGTATACAGAGTTAGTTTGGCTGCTATATAATTGTAGTGGTGTAGAATATTTTTAGTGCATCCTGAGTAGCCATTCGATTAAAAAAATACAATAATATTACCAACTGTAGAAAGTAGATAGGGATTAATTATTTCGAAAAATTCATTCAATTCTTTATTACAAAAAAAATATATATATAAGAAAGAAAGAAAAGAAGCACCAGGGCTTTAATGTACAATAATTATCACAAGGATTCAACAAAAAAATATTTACAACATAATATCTGACTTACAAAAGAATCTGTGGTAACTTTTCTGATATCTGATAGTCCGATTGATTACATTTATAGTGTAAACACTCACACGCACACAAAATAAACACATTACAAAACAGAAAAATATACCCATTCAAAATGAATGGAAATTCTTCATAATAAATAATAACTTTGGTTCAAAAGAGGTATTTCTTATCTCTTTAACTTCAAAGAAACATGTGACTTATACTATCAATGACTTATAGTTATACCAGTTTAGACTGGTAATGGCTTATTACTAGTCGAAAAAAAGAGCAAAATAAAAGATTTTTTTTTATTTTAACACTACAGTAATAATTTATGAATATTGTATTTTGATTGTCTTCCAAAAAGCAATTACCTATTTGATTAGATGAAAACAAATTAACATAATGAATAACAAAACAAACAAAAAGAGGCAAAGATGAAGTAATATCAATAAAACTTTAATTATTGCATATCCCTGCTGCTTTGAAGTGCTACAGACTAGAATCGTTTCTTTGTTTATTATATACTCCTAATGTTTTACAATATATTAAGAGAAAAATAGCTCTCGATCTTTTAAGATAGCTTAATAACAGACAAATTTACACTATATTCACAACAAGCTCTCTTATACTCTAATAAATCCTTTTATACACATATCAAATTCACAATAATAAAAATAATATCTTAGATTCCAAGAGACCAAGTCAAATTAATCTCATTATTCTCTCTGAGACAATTTTTTTTCTATGAAATATTTCACAGTTATTTGAAAATAGGAAGAAACTAAAGAGATGAGTGAGATTTCATTAGGAACCTTATTACATATCCTACTACACTCAGTAGTTAAACTAGTTGTTCTAATCCAAATTTACATCTTAAAATATTGTATACATAGATTTATTTATAATTTTATAGAGTATAATTTACTTTTCCCACTAAGAAAACAAAAAAAATGTTTTTCAAACATCAAGTTGTATAGTTTATCTAGATTGTTTATACTTTTATTGCTCTTTTTTGTATATTTAATTGATTACTTGGAATAATTTTTGGAAACTGAAGATGATCATTAACATTTTTTTAAATTTTACAATGCCTTGTTAAAAATATTCTGTATATAAGATTATATGTGGCTGAATAGTGTATTTTAAAGTTTGAATAGAAATAAAACTGATGTATTTATTGAACAAATCCCAGGGTGTCAAAAATGTTGAGTTTGTTTTTAATTTTCAATTAAATAGACTCAGTATTTTAATCGATTTATTTTAGTTGCCTCCTTACTTTTAAAATGTTATTAGCAATAATAAATAATTTGTTTCCTCTTACAAAACTTTTTTTTTTAGCCTTTAATATCAAAGCAATTATATTTTTTCCTTACTTCTTTTATCACCAATCCACCCCCCTCCCTCTAGATATTTTAAAATCCCTCCATTTTTTTTCATTTCAATTCTCATTGATCTATTTATTTACTTCTCTTCTACATGTTTGTCTTTTCTTCTATTCTGTTTATTTTACAAATCAGACTTTCATTTTATTAATTAAAAAAAAATGATAAATTTTATTTTCCAGCTATTAATTAATGATATTACATTCATTCTAGGCCAAGAATAACAAAACTGATCATTTCACCCCCTAATTATTGTACTGACTGTATTAATATCTATATATATATATTCTAACAGTCCAATTTATTTATTCAAACACATAAATTATTAAAATAATCAAATGTTTAGTAAAACCACAAAAGACACTTGGCATAAACTGTAGAATGTTAAGATTAACATAAAGAATAATGTAAAACCAGCATCTCAACACTTGATTAATGGCTTTCAAATAGGAATATATTAGAAATTATTATTAATACTAATATGGTTTTCTCATCCAAACCTTGAACGTCTGCAGTTCTACTAATAGTTAATTTATTATCCAACCCATAAACATAAAATACAATTGTATTTAAACTATGATTGTGGGTTTAATTTTTATAATTCTAAAATATGAAGTCATTTACCTGAAATGAAAATAAAACTGATTATTTGAATTTCTAAAAATATTTTATTTCACTTGATGTAAATAGTTAAGACTATAAGGGCAAGATGTGTACAAAGAAAATCAAGAATCTCTGACTATCCCCCGTGTCTACATAAATTTTATGCGTACCTATTATTTTTTATTTTATTCTTCCTAAGTATAGTCTGGTATAATTTTGTATACATTTTTGTTTTATAAATATAGAACTTATTTTTGTGACTTACAGAGAGTGCTTATGAGATAAAAATTAAGAAATTATGAAAAAAATTTGGTATGTAAAGATTTCATATGTTCATAAGATGAATATTTAGGATTAATATTAATTTGTTGTTTCAATGTTGTATTTAAAAAAAATTAAATGATTTACTGCCCAATGAATTAGAATGGAAGCAACTTTTTGTGTAAACACTTATGCAAAGATTTGCAAAGACTATTTATAGAAATTGTTACTAATTTTTTTTCATTTTCTACATGGCTACTTATGTTGGTTTTTTAAAATTTAATTAAGGATATTCAATCTCTTGATTTTTTTTTTTTAATGTTGGGCCTGTTAATTCACATCTTCAATAAAAACCTATGTACAATTAAATTGCACTATAATATATACATATTTATATGTATCGTTAATTTATTTTAATTTGTATTCTCTTATAGAAATATTTTCAAATATGAAAGGGTTATAGTTAAATATAAAATGTTCTTTTTAGTATGATGTATTTGATGAAATTATTGAGAGGATGAATTATATCAAGACAAAGCTCTCAAAATGTATTAAATTAGGTACTTACTTTCAAAATTGGGGAATTTTTTAGTATAAAAGTAAGATCATTGGAGTTACTGAATGTTTTGGATTAGAGAAGTTTTGAAGTTTTTTTTAAATTTTATTTCTTTGAACAATGAAATGAACTGAAAACGATTCTTTCCATATTGGAAAAAGACACTAATTTGCCAGAAAAACTGCTCATTAATTAAGTCATGCATTAAAAACCTAACAAATATTTAGAATAATTATTATTGCTGTTAAGTATTAGTGCTTATAAAAAAAGTAATGCAATTAGTCTCGTTACATCTTTATAAATGGCTGAGATAAGGCCATGTTAATGGCTTAATGAGGTTTCCATTTTGAAAGAAAATGGAAATGCCAAGTTCTGAAGATAAGAAATGCCTTTAGTGGAAAAGAAAAAGAAATCCTGCATTCTTTTAGAAATCATGGACAATGAATTGTGTGAAAGAGTAATAACTGATTCTACTTAAAAATAACTGTTCTGCCATGTTAGCTAATTCAAAAAGAACAAATATTTCACTGGACTTTATAAACTTAAGTGGAATACAAATGGTCAAAAGAAAAAGATAAAAAATAATGCCGCTTTTTGCATAATTAGAGAAGAATTGGTCAACTGTATCTTCTAATATAAGGAAGAAATAGTTGGGGGTGCAGTCAATAAAATAAGTGCAGTCAATAAGTGTAACTTATTTATTGTGTGCCGACGTTTCGGCCTACAATGTAGGTCATCTTCAGGGCGAATAAAACACGCAGCGGCGTGGCGAGCTATAGTGGATATGCCGAAACGTCGGCACACAATAAATGAGTTACACTTATTTAGGTGTTTTTATTGACTGCACCCCCAACTATTTCTTCCTTATATTTTTTCATAATTGATGATGGGAACTTTCTGACACAAAACTTTAAGTCCCTCAAAGACCATTAAATCAAGACTGGAAAAATAAAGTTAAAATAACAAGGATGAAAAGGTTAACATCTACAGCCCTGGTGAGGTGAATTAGTGGTTCTCTAAAATGAGTTTCTTGTACTTAAGTAAGTGGAATCGAGTTATTTTAGTAGTGAATAAGGGGCTAAGTGAGGCATCGGCTTGAAAAGGAGCTATTGCTTATATTACAACTCCAGTTAAATCCATAAACTACGAGAATGATACGATTCCGGTTATCTGATAGCAGTTAACTCTGTCTGGACAAAATCAAACTTAACCATTTATTCACCAGGGCTGTAGATATATAAATTTTAGTAAGTTGAACATTATTATTTTTTTTTAATTTTGTTCCAAATATACGAGAGTGGATAAAGAAATGGAAATAGAGCTTATAATTAAAGAGCCATCTTCAGTTAAACTGCTTTTCTCAATGTTTTCCAGTTCTCTACATTGTAAAACGTACCAGTTTGTTTGCATAATTACTAATATACTTCTCCCCCCCTCCTGTGGAACCTATTATTTTTTCAGTCTTATGTTTAATTAAATTTTTCAAAGAGCAACAATAAAAAAATTTAGCATGTTGTATAGAAGTGCTAGGCAGCCTAGTATTTTGAGGATGTATTTCTATACTGAATTTGAACTATGGTCCAAATCTTTGCTGTCGTTAAACTTTGGTTAAAATTAAGCTTTTGGGTCCACTCTACTGTTATATCATTAGACAACTTTAGTCAAAGAGATAAATCAGATGGCACAATCGTAAAGTCTCAAGAAAACCAATACCTGTTCTTTAAGCTATCTAAAATTTTGATGATGGAGAAATTATTGAAAGATATAGAAAGTATGTAGAATAGTAAGCAAATTGTGCATGATAGATAGCTTATTTTTAGATCTAAATATATATTATTTTTATAATGTAGGTTCTATTTGGTTATTTGCATATACACCCACCAACTCCTTATCCCAGAGGCCATGATAATTGGGCATATTGGAGCAAATGTTACAGAATGTCAATCTGGAACAGTGTGGGTTCAATTCCCACCTTGATTAGAAAATGTTTATTTTGCAACAGACCTGAGAACTGAATTATGACACTTCCACAAAGAGATCAGAAAAAAAAGGACAAGTTCCCTGCCAATCACACAGTACCCTTCATAGCAATTAATCAAAATTTTACTGAGCAGTTTTGCGCAATATTTTAAAAAAAGATATAATTGAATTGCAAATTTTCAAAGAGACCATCTACAAAAACTAATTTTTTTTCTGAATACATAAAAAACTGAATTTGTGTTGAATAATATATATTGGACAATATAAAACTAAAAAAAAAACAGATATCAACAATTCTCTCTCATAAAACATTGGTCTCTATGAAAATAAAAACCCAAATTTAAATAAAAACTGCGAAGATCATTTTTTTAAACTTCACAATTCAATTATAAATTATCTTTAAAATGCATGTAACAATTTTTTTATCACTATTCAAGGGAAAAGTAATTTACATAGATTTTACTCTTTCTTTAAGTATGGATTCCATTTTAAATGAAAAACCCTAACTGTCATTTAAAGAAAATTCAATTTAATAAAAAATATTGTTTTGTTTTTAAAATATGAAATGTAAATCTTTTGAAAATTTTTATCTGACAAATCCTTCTCAAAATGATTGGAACACATGTTAATCACAATTGTTTACTGTTGCCAATGAGTAATTATTATGCTTGGATTCCATTATTTACATTATCTGGACCAGAAGAGTTTTAATTTTGATGAAAGCTATTTTATAATTTTCACAATTATTCACACAACCTAGTTGCTCCTTCAATAGAGATAGATAGTGAATCCCATTAAAAATTGACTTCTAACAGTATATCTAACTTTTTTATTATTATTTTTTTTATTATTTTGTGATTTTTTTAAATGTAAAAAATGACATTTTACTAATTCGATTAAATATCACCACAACACACTCATCATGAGCATTAGCGAAACGCTCACTTTATATAAATACACTTTTGTACTTAGTAATTTATAATTTCCGATGTAGGCCACCATGGCATAACTTCGGTGTAACATTCATATCGACAGCCATCGACTAGACTAGTTTGTTATAATAATAATCGCTTCAAGCATCGACTAAACCACTGATTGGTTTGATGCTGACACTGTTGAGAAGAGCCGTTTGGTCAGAGTCTGCAGCAGCTTGGGTCTCTTCTTCTTCTTCTTCTTCTTTTAATGTCTCCATTATCCTTTCTCCTCCTGGTTGGGGTGATGCCTGAGGTGTGTAGACACCTACTCCTCCACCTTTACCCATCAAGTAATATGTCATCAGCTGGCCTTTACCTTTTACGGAAACCAGCCCTCTTTGTTCAAACGTATATCCAAAAGACTGCAGGATTTCACATGTCTCAGCAGTCACCTACAAGAAGAGAAAGTTATTATAAGCTATGTTTAAGCATTATAATAATTATTATTTAGTATAATAATTATACTGTTTCTTGGTTTTATAATTATTTTTATTTTCTCGCAGGCAGTTGAATTTCAAAGAAACTATCCATTTTGACTTTGTCGTGACTTTTGAATATATGTTTGTCTGTATCCCCCATAACTCAAAAGTGGACGGCCATTAGAAAACTAAAATAATCTATTTGGTCATTGATGTAACACCTGGTTTTTAAGTTTTCAATGTTAATACTGTAAAGGGAAATGCTTATGGTCAATAATTGATCATCATGAGTGGTAATGCGTGACATTTTAAACTTGAAATATATGACCTTTTCAGTTTATATAATGTAAAACTATTATAAATATCGAAAAGTAAAACTATTATGTATCGCTACTAACAATAACAGATAGATTATTATTTCAAATAAACAAAATCGAAGGTACTTTACAGGAAGTATTTCAGAGTTTTCAATGAAGATAAAAATCCAGATTATATTATAAGGTAATACAAATAATAAATAAAAATTTTTTGAAATTATACAAATGCCGTCAAGTTCATATTGTATTCGGGATCTTCTATATATTAAACAATTACTTTTATATTGAATAACATATTTTTAGCTGATTTTTTTAATTTTATTAAATGATGATTAATAAACTTGTATGAAATTTATAATAAATATAATTTTATGAAGCAATGCTATACGTATACCTGGATACAGCCTGCTTTTCCCGTACTCTCCATCCGAGAAGCTACATTGACTGTGTTACCCCAAATGTCATAATGAGGCTTTCTAGCACCAATGACTCCAGCAGTTATAGGCCCATGGTTTATACCTACATTAAAATGTTTGTGAATTAAAAAAAATATATATAACTGTAATTAAGTGAATTAAAAAACTATTAACTATAATTAAGTGAATTAGAATTATAGAAAATAGACCTGGAAGTCACGAGATCAATTTCCATTCCATTCACAGAAAAATTGATTTAAACTTAATTTATTAAACATCAGGGCCACTCTAAAGTGAGCTTAGACCTTGGCCAAAAACTTGAATGTGTCTCCTTTCCACTTAATATTTTATGTGTTTTATTTTGTCAGTTTCAAAAAACAAATTAAGGTTTGAAAACAAAATATAACTTGCCCTGTACAACTAAAACTCATGATGGGCCTTGGATTGAGTATGTGGTAGAGATGTTTGCAGGACAACACTTGTGCAGAGAAGTGATTTGTCCTCGATCACACTCAACCGTCAGATTTTTTCCTATTAAGGGTACACACTTTATAGAAGCTGGGTGAGTCCCAGCAGGATCTCCAGATCCCACAGGGTCCATCCCCAGCTGCTAACAGACCAAATAAAATATCTGTGGCAGTTGGTTTGGAACCCTGGACCTATGGCACGGGTACTTAACTACTGAGCTTCCCGTTCCAGAGAACATTATTTACTACTATATAATTACAAGAGTTTATTGTTCTAAAACAAATTTAAGCATTTTAAAAAAAATTAAATTATAATGATATTATTATTTATTAATAATTTTTTCAATGTTGACAAAAACAATACTGCAACTTGACTATTTTTATTTAGAAAAATTACAATCAACCAGTGCTACCTTTACCACAGCTTTTGATCTCCAGCAGGCATCAATTTCTTGGAAAGTTTCTTTTTTTTTTTTGTATCTGTAATTCCGCAATTATTAAACAAATTAATGACTTTTTTAAAAATATTGAATACCTAAAGCTGCTTAGAAAATATTATCTCTATTTTGGAGGGTCAGAAATTTTAAAGAAGAAAGAAAGAAAGAAATTTTAACCATCTCTTTCAATTAATTTAAAGAGGCCCTTTCAATGATACTCGTCTTGTTTCGTTTTCTGTGACTAGTTAAATAATTGAGTTGATATTCAATGTTCATGATTACCTAGACTCAAAAGTTCACCAGTTCTATATTATTAGTACTAACAACATACTGAATTATAAATTGGATCACAATGGCAGTAGGGCCTTCTTTTGACAAGGGAGCTTATGATACATTATGATATAAGGCCCCTCTACATTAGATAATTAATTAGAAATTGCAATGGAATTTTAAATGTAAATTACAACAAATGGATTTATTTAGTTAAGTCTAGGCTCCCTGGAAACCTGGGGCTCCAGGGATTTTGTAGCCCTCTGATTCTCTCTCACTCCCTCATGGAGGTCCTATTAAACCATTACAACTTTAAATATTTTTACTTTTGTCTTATTTTTTTAAAAATCTAATCTAAAACATATTCAATAAATACATAGAATATGTTGTTGGTACTAAACTAAAATGGCGTATTTGAAAATTTTGATATTTTTATGTTATGTTCCATTTTAACAAGGAGGTTTTACCATCTTTCACACAACCAAAAACACCTTACTGAATATTGGATATCAAATAATAAGGATTGAAATTACAACTAATTATATAAAGGAATTACCAGTTTACCTCTGCAACCATAACTCAAACCCAAAGTTCTCAGTTTCACAAAGTTTTAGATACACTACTTTGGCTATCCCCTGACCAAACAATAAACAGCAGGGAAAATATGTTTCTTGATAGTCTTAGTTTCTAGTAATAAAACAAAAAAATAAAGAGTAGTCGTCATAGACTGAGAAAACTACTTGTAGAAAACTGAAGATATATGTTAATAAAAATAACTAGTAAGAAAAACTGAAAATTATTGATGTATGCTAATTATACGAAAAAGTATTACCCATTTTTAATACAAAGTGGTTGAAACTTTGTTCATTTATACTTTGCAATGCTTTCTTTAGTTCTAAAGCAAACTCAACCAACAGAGCTAGATGGGACCAACGCACCTCTGTTGGATCATCAGGCTACAAACAATAAAGATTATTTTATTTTTGGTAATATAAAAACTTATATTACATTACATAATTAAGAAAATGGCATTCAGACTTTACCTTAACCATTCTTGTCGGATTGAGGCCACTTGCAGCCATGTAAGTTGAACCAATGGTTTTTATTTTTATAATATCTTGAAACTTTGGTTGTTCAAGTAACTGTAAAATTTGGAATCATATCATATAAGAAATCATTGCTCGATTATATGGTATTAATATAGACAGAGAATATTACAAATTATACATATTTTATTGAGGTGTGATTATAATGTTTATGTTCAAGGTCACAATATACCCTATTTATACATTGAATCATTAATATCTAGTACATATGAGGCAATAAATTTTTATCAACACTGTTTTTTATTTTATTCACAGGTTTATTCCAATAAGTTGTGTTATTGTATTGACTAGTTTTTATTTGTTAAAAAATAAATAGTAAAAACAAAAGTTGATATTTTTCCTGTAAAAAAATAAATGTTTATTTTACTGGAAATGGATATAAGTTTTTTGTATTCACTATTATTTCTCTTTATAACCATGTCTTAGCTAGTGATATAAAAAAAATGACAGGAAAATAAATTTAATTAAACAAAATACTTACTGCATCAAAATCTGAAATGACCTCATTCAAAAACCTCAAACATTCAAGCCCCTGATTGTTTACAGTTTCTTCTGAGTAGAAATCTTAAAAAAAAATTCAGGATCACTGTAAGTTTTTGCTTGCACAGGGCTTTTGAAAGTATTTAAAATATTATCAATATAGTAACTAATAAAATTTATTGTAGAAATTTAAATTTACTTTAGGGCTAAATGAATTCCTAACTCACCAGAAAAATTAGGCATTGAAGCAAATAATACCCCAACTTCTGCATAGCTTTGAGAATACAACTCCTCATGCTGGCGTTTTCTGTTGCCTAAAAAGTGTACGGCAACATGTGGTGGGAGTATGTTATATACTAAAGCCTCATTTCTTCTGCCCATATCGCTGGCACGTTCACGCTGTTCTTCTGCTTCTGTCTTCCACAGGAATAGTACCCGAGAGGCACATTCCATCTATGAAAATAATCATATTTCAATCTTAAAAAAAAAAAAACACTTTAAGCAAAGGTACTGTTACTAATTACATTTTAAAATAATTTAGTTTTTATTTCACTTGCCCACAAATATTGTAAACGGGCCAAATTCCATATTTACTTTTTAAGATAAAAAAATAATGTTGTTAAAAAAAATTAAATCAGTTATTAGAAACAGAATTTATAAAACTTAATAACTATTCGACTTACATGTCTCATCAGCACCATTAATCCAATACCGATCATTGCAAGCATTACAGAAACCGTGTATTTTCCTGGTGTAATCCTGAACAAAATTGTTGGTTATAAGTTAAGCCGATTGTTGTATTAAAAAATAAATGCGATTGTAGAAATTGGTTATTATCTAAGTCAGTATACCTTGTTGGATCAGCCGGGAATGATAAATCCTCACAATCAAGTGCCTTCCTTATAAGAAAAAGGTTTCCAAAAGTGTGAGTATCCACTATTATGAATAGTAATGCTACCTTCATGATATGAGAAAGTTGAACTGGTAAAGCTGCTGCTATCTGTAAAAAAATAACAGATATCTCAAGAAAAGAGAAAAGTAGTAAATTATTATGATGAATTATTGTAATAATTTGTAATATTAATGTGCCAATATACACAAGTTTTCCATTACTTTGGTAGTTCAGAAAATAGACTATAAGTGAAACTTAAAATAAAAATAAAAAGTTAAGTTTATGATGTGAACGATCGTGAACTGTTTCATGGGTGCTAATGCCAGAAAGAAAGAATGTTATTGCTTTAAAATAGAAGAAAGCAATCAATCGACTTTACTCAAATTTAGATTCTCCAGTAGGGACTAGTTTTTATGGATTGTTATATAATTTTTTTTTTTTTTAAACATTTCCTTTGAAATTGAACTGTCGATTGAGCCAATGTTTGATATTTATCTATTTTCCTCATTTGCTAGCATTTACTCTTTACTTGTTTTCTCTTTCCACGAACTAGTTTATTCTAAGTTTCATATTATTTTATCTAAAGACCCATAGCATCTCCGAGTCCTTCTGTTGTTGAAATATATCTACTTTCCAAAGAATGCTCAAATAAGAATTAGTGAATAGTTTTTAAGGAAAAATATTTGTTCATGATGAAAAACTACATAATGTTTTTGAAATATTCTTTGACTAAAAATAATTTAAAAATTCATTACCAAAACAAGTACTGCCATGTGTGAGAAATATGATGGGTATAAGCAAGCTTCGCCCGGGTCATCACTTGTAGAACAGTTTGATGTATTGCTGCCTACTACTATACATGAAGTCTATAAACAAAAAAAATATTATAATTTTATAAAATACAGTAACTCATTAAAAAAATGGTTTGCATTTACTGATTAACTAAATGAAATAATCCATATTCGTTAAGAATAAATAGATAAAGCTTGTCTTAAAAATTAATTATAAAGTATTTTTAAAACTTTATGATCAGTAACAACATAATAAACAAAATACTTTCACATAGGCTGTATGGAATCGAGAACTTATGTATACATATTTTTATTCAAAGCTAGGGAACTTACCATATCAACAAAATTCCCAAAATTTATTACAAGAATGAACACAACGGCTAGAAGACGCCTCATAATGACTGAATAATTCATTACTTTGCTGATGTACAATAACTGCTCAGGAAACACCTGGAAAAAAATGACAAAATTCAGAATAGTTACTCTAATATATTAATTATATTAGGACAAATAATTCTCTTCAATATTAATTAATAATAGATATATTTAAGGAAGAAATAGTTGGGGGTGCAGTCAAAGAAAACACCAAAATAAGAAAAACTTATTTATTATGTGCCGACGTTTCGGCCTACAATGTAGGCCATCTTCAGGGCTGAAGATGGCCTACATTGTAGGCCGAAACGTCGGCACATAATAAATAAGTTTTTCTTATTTTGGTGTTTTCTTTGACTGCACCCCCAACTATTTCTTCCTTAAATTAGAAGATACAGTCGACCAATTCTTCTCTAAAATAATAGATATATTTCTTATATTATTTTATTGAATCAAAATGTTTAGACTATCTGGGTGACCACCTTAAAACCTTTTCTTCATCCTTCTGTAGATTAAATATAGTATGGTAAATCTGGATAATATTAAATTTTTAAACAAATTTTTCCATTTCAAGTTTAACTTATTACATTTGAAATTCAATCTCTAGCTGCTCATTCAAGACTGTAAAGACAAGAAACTGCTCGACATTTCTGCCTACTTCAATATTTACTGGACAAGCACTCTAAGGCTACCAATTAATTACAAAAGACTCATTTACATGACAGTTATCAGACCTATTTGGACATATGGAGTTGAGCTTTGGGGCTCAACTAAACCATTCAATTAATCTCGTATCCAATCCTTACAATCCAAAATCCTTCGTAAAATTCTCAATGCACCTTGCTTAGCCGCGAACCGTGCACTACCCGACAGTAGGAACAGAACGATCTTTGCCTCTGATATCGGCAGATATAGTTTTACCGCCAAAACGAAGGAAAGGGGGAGTGACGCTCTGAGCGGCCCTCACTTGCTCCATGGACGCCTAGCTGGACTATCATACCTGATCATCGCAGTTACTGCCGCTTGCCGCTCTCAAGTCGCTATTCCTTTATGAGAACGTCCAGTAGGTCTTACAGCCTGTCACTTGCTAGGAGCTCTGCTGAGACACAAGATGGTTATGCTGAGTTGATAATTGGGTATAGATCACACAAATCGTAAGTCCCATTTCATTATCATAAGGCCTCAAATCGCCAACTAATACTTCTACTGATGATCAACGATTCATTGTTTTTATATATATATATATATATATATATATATATATATATATATATATATATATATATACATATATATATATATATATATATATATATATATATATATATATATATATATATATACATATATATATATATATATATATATATATATATATATATATATACATATATGATACCAACAGGACAATTCAAGCTAATTAATGGTATCATACTTATTACCCCTTCATGCCGTGATCAGTGGCGAAGATAATAATTATTCGCACATCTTCTCACCTTATTATTGAATTCTTCATTATAACGTTCATGTTTGTGTTTTGCTATTATATCTTTGGCCATAATGCTAGCATGGAGCATTTTCTTTTAATGTTTATTATCGCTGCTATTCATGTTAATCTTCTGTATTAATCATTAAGTATCATTATTATTAGATCACATATTCATGCTAACCTTATATCTATTAGTCATTAATTATCTTTATTCATTAGATCGCTATTGTAATAACTATTCCCTTCTGTTATTCTTGATTTGTTGCATTAGTCTTTAAGTCATTCTTGTAGAACTGCTAACATTAAGTTTACTCATTTTATCACATATATATTTGCTTAGTATTTAAGAGAAAGATATTTCATATGTTCTTAAAATTAATAAATCAAACACTATGTTAATATCAGAGATTCCTTTCAAATTCCGGTTGTACTTCAATTTACTTCATCTTAATTATTCTTCAGTCTAATACATCAAAGAAACACTCCTTATTATGTCACAAACAAACTCATCCATCATGATCTTAATACCCCATGCTGGGTATCAACAGCTATTTTTTATTTATTTTATTTTATTATTGTTTTTTTTAATTTTATTTCCAAACGAATAATTTATTGCATTAAAAGCCAGATTTTTTTTGTTTGTTATATAATTCTAATAATAATAAAATTTATTGACTGGAAACAAAAGAATTTAGAGAGTAATTTTAAAAACATATGTTTTAATATTAAGTGTAATGTTTGAAAAAACAAAACAATATCAGTCTCAAGACAGTTGCCCTGTGAGAAGGTTGCTTGCTACTCTATTTTGTCACATCTCACCAGTAAAGCTTCTCGCTATTTTCATATAATTTTGGACTTACCGGTAAGAGACATTTAATTTTTCTACTCATCATCATTTCGAATTATCAAGCCATCGCTATGAAGAACTCAACACTTTTCAAGAACTCAGTTCATTTCTCAGGTTTTCATTGATTCACAGACCAGTAATATTTTTTGTTTTAAGACTCATCTCTCTTTAGTAAATAAGTTATTTCATTTTTCATAATTTCATTTTTTATGTAAATAATTGTAGATAATAGCTTAATGCATTTTATTTTTTTTTATAATTTTTTTATTTAGTTTTACATAACTTTCTTTGTATTTTCTTAGGTTTAGTTGTGCACATTAATATTTTTATAATTGTTATTTTTCTATTTTTACATTATATATTTATCATTTACTAATTTTTGGATGTTTTTATATGTATTTACTTGATGAATTTCTTTTCTTTCTTTTTATAGCTTCAATTATATTTATTTGTGGAAATTGTCACCCAATCTAACTATCAGGTTTTTTTTTTATAGAATTCACAATCGGCAAATTCGCTCGGATAGAAGGTTAGCGAACTATTATTAGGAGCCCCTTCTTCCTGTTAAAAATATTATCTTACTCTAATTGTAATTATTTAATATTGTTCATTAAAAGATTTATTCTAACTGTAAGTGTGTATTCCATATTGTTATAGATTTAGGTTGTCTTGGACAACGGCTTTTTGTATACTCTAGGGGACGCCATGTTTTTGTCCGTTACACATCTCAAGTAGCGTCAGTTTAGCCAAACACCATGTACTGTTCAGATGTTATTAAAGTGTTCTCGTTATTATGATACTCTGCTGTGTTTATTTTATATTTTTCTAACCTAACTTCAATAGGTTATGGGTCCAGTAGCTACCATTCGCGCAGAGTAATAAGTTAAGTCAAACTATTTTTGAAACAAGTGATTAATAGTTCGACCGACCTTTGTTTTCGTATCGAAGTTTTTCGGAAAACAATGGAATTTAAAGTTAACATCGGCAACCTCGAAGGGAAAAGTAACTGGGCGACTTGGAAATTCAAGATTTTGATCCTTCTTCGGAGTTTTCCAGGAGGAGAGGAGGTTGTGAATGGTCATTTAACCTGTCCTATCAAGCCAGCTGATGGAGCTACTCAAGAAGAAGTAGAAGAATATGTGAGTAAAGACAATTTATTTAAAACAGCGGAAACAAAGGCCATGCTTGTTTTATCTTCCAACATGACAGAAGAAACCTTAACTAAAGTTATGCGTTTTAAATGCTCTAAAGAAATGTGGCTAGAGTTACATCGCCTATTTGATGGCACTTCAGAAGACAAAACTTTTGATTTATGTATGCAGTTTTTCAACTACAAGCATGATCCTAAAGATGATATGGCTAATCACCTAAGTAAATTAAAAAATATTTGGGACAGCCTAAACAAAGAAATGGTAGAGGGAGAACAGAATACTCAATTACCAGATATTCTTTTAATCTGTAAAATTATGGATACCCTTCCTTCTAATTACTTTTCTTTTAAAGCTAGTTGGAGATTAATGAGCAAAATTGATAGAACGATTGATAACCTTACTAGTCAATTGTGTGCCCATGAGAGAGCATTGCAAGGTAATCCTTCTGCTCATTTGCCTAAAGAAGAGGAAGCTCTAGCTTTATCCAAATCTAAAAATGCTAATCATAAATACAAAACCCCCTTTGTTTGTAACTATTGTAAAAAAGAAGGTCACATTATTCGAAATTGTATCAAATGGAAAAAAGATGGACGACCTCCCAAACCAAATGCTGTCAACAAAAGTGAAAATAGTGTCAATAATATGATGTTATTTGCAACTAGCAAGATAGTGTTTTCTTCAGAATGTGACAATTTTAATTGGTTTGTTGATAATGGAGCTACGAACCATGTTTGTAATAATAAAAAGCTGTTTGAGAGTGTTCAACCATTTGATAGTTTGCACCAGGTAACCACTGCTAATGGTGAAAGTGTTCCCGCAGAGGGTTTTGGCAATGTTGAAATCAGAACACTTGTTGGCAATAAGCCTGTGTCTCTGACCCTTTCGAATGTTTGGTATGTTCCTCAGATGCACAAAAATTTGTTCTCAGTATTATCTGCTCAGGATAAAAATATAAACAGTAGATTTGTTTCTACCACTGAAAAATGTAAATTATTGGTCAACAATAATGTTATACTGACTGGTCAGCGGCAGCGTCATGGAGGCTTATTTAGATTAAACATTTTAAACGACTCTCTAGTCAATTCTGTTTCATCTAACAGCAATATATTACAGTTATACCATGAACGCCTAGCTCAGCAAAATAAGAAGCTCTCATTGAAAGGGAGCTGAATATTAAAGTTAATTTTGATTCAGAGATGTGTGAGTCCTGCATGTATGGCAAGGCCCATAGGTTGAAGTTTGGGACCAGAAAAAGAGCCTCTACACCTGGAGAGATAATTCATACTGATGTATGCGGTCCATTTGAAAAGTCATTTTCGGGCTTTCGTTATTATGTGCTATTCAAGGATGACTTCACCCGTTATCGCTTCATTTATTTTATTAAAGAAAAAGGAGAAGTTGCTCAAAAATTTTTGGAACTTTTAGGAGAGGTTTCTCGAGCAGGCTACTGTATTCAAAATCTCATGTCAGATAACGGAGGTGAATTCGATAACAAAGTGATGAAGAAAATTCTAAGTAAGCATGGCATTAAACAATTGTTGACTATGCCATATTGTCCAGAAATGAATGGGTTTGTAGAAAGAGAAAATCGAACCATTGTTGAGGCTGCTAGAACCATGCTTCACTCCAGAAATGATCTTCCTCAGTCATTATGGGCTGAATTAACTAATTCTGCTACGTATATTTTGAATAGATCTGCTAAAACAAATGTGAATGATAAAACTCCTTTTGAATTATGGTTTAAAAAGAAACCTTCTATCAAGCATCTTAGAATAATTGGATCTGACTGCTATGCTCACATCCCAAAACAGAATAGGAAAAAGATGGATAAAAAATCAGTAAAAGGGATACTGGTTGGGTATGATTTTGGGGGCTATCGCATTTGGAACCCGCAAAAGAGAACTATTATCAGGTCCAGGGATGTTGTTTTTAATGAAATCCCTAAATCATCTAGTGTTACTTTATCTGTACCTATGTATGAAAAAGTAAAATCTCAGATTAATGAAAAAGAGGATGGAGTTGATCAAGAGGATTTGGAACCTGAAAATTCCAGTGAAACTACAAGTTCCAAAATAGATAACCAAGAAGATTCTGAACCAGGTTTCTATGGATTTTCGGACTCGGATGAAGAAATAGAATCAACCAAGATGAGTCTAAGAAACAGGGAGAGCTTTAGTGCACCAGCAAAATATAGCGAATTCATTGCAATGGCTATGACTCAGTTATCCACAACTCCTGAAAATTATCAAGAAGCCATTAAATGTAAAGACTCTCAGCATTGGCAGAAAGCAATGAAAGAAGAAATAGCATCACTTCATGAAAACAGAACTTGGACCTTAGTGGAGCCTCCTGAGAATAGAAAGGTTCTTCCATGCAGATGGGTCTACAAGGTAAAGCAATATCCAGATGGAGCTATTGAGAAATTTAAGGCCCGGCTAGTTGTTAAAGGTTTTAATCAAGAAAAAGGTGTTGACTTTTGTGAAACATTTAGTCCTGTGGCAAAAATGAGCTCGGTCAGATCTATTTTAAGTGTAGCCGCCAGTAGAAAAATGAGTCTTGCACAATTTGATGTCTCAACGGCATTTCTATATGGCGAATTAGATAAAAATGAAGACATTTTCATGAAGCAACCTGAAGGATTTAGTGATGGTACTGATAAGGTTTGTAAGCTCATAAAAGGACTTTATGGCTTAAAACAGGCAGCCAGATGTTGGTTCCAGAGATTCTGCAATTTTATGAATAGATTAAAGTTTGTACAGAGCCACGCAGACCCTTGCATATTCATTCTGAAGAGAAATACTGACCAACTAATTGTGGCACTCTATGTAGATGATGGATTGGTTGCGTCCACATGCAAAGAAATGCTTACCGAATTTTTCTCAAATTTGACCTCTGAGTTTAAAGTGCAAAGTAAGACTCTCGGATATTACCTTGGATTGGAGATTACTCAAGAGAAAGATGGCATCAGAGTTCATCAGAAGGCCTACACTCGAAAGATTCTCAAAAGGTTTAATATGCAAGATTGTAGAGCTGTTTCTACTCCAATTTTGAATAAACCAGAGAATACTGAAACGAAAGAAGAATCTATTAAGTTTCCCTACAGAGAGGCTGTTGGAGCTCTAATGTATCTGACTGTTTTAACTAGGCCAGACATAGCCTATGCAGTAAGCGTTGTGTCAAGATCATTAGAAAAGCCTTTAGCACAAGATGTTATTAAAGTAAAGAGAATATTCAGATATATTAAGGGAACTGAGGATATAGGACTTTTCTATAGTTGTAACGGCTCGAACCAAATCGTGGGATACAGTGATGCAGATCTTGGTGGTGATTTAGACACTGGAAGATCAACAACTGGAATCATCTGCATGTTTGCTGGGGGTCCTATATCATGGACTAGTCAAAGACAATCTTGTGTAGCGCTGTCTACGACTGAAGCAGAACTTATAGCATCAAGTGAAGCTGCAAAAGAAATAGTTTGGTTGAAGCGGTTATTTGAAGAACTGCTTCCCCAAAGTAATCTTCAAATTCCTGCTCTGTATGTTGACAATGAAGCAGCTATTAAGCTAGCTAAAAATCCAGAATTTCATCGAAGAACGAAACATATAAGAATTCGCCACTTTTTTGTCCGTGAGGTTGTTCAAGAAGGAATACTGGAAATCAAGCCCATCGCAACTGAAAAACAGTTGGCTGACTTCCTGACCAAACCGCTCCATGGACCAAGATTAAAAACTTTGTTAGAAGAAGTTGGGCTTAAGTGTCAGAATCTTTTTAATGAGGGAGAGTGTTAAAAATATTATCTTACTCTAATTGTAATTATTTAATATTGTTCATTAAAAGATTTATTCTAACTGTAAGTGAGTATTCCATATTGTTATAGATTTAGGTTGTCTTGGACAACGGCTTTTTGTATACTCTAGGGGACGCCATGTTTTTGTCCGTTACACATCTCAAGTAGCGTCAGTTTAGCCAAACACCATGTACTGTTCAGATGTTATTAAAGTGTTCTCGTTATTATGATACTCTGCTGTGTTTATTTTATATTTTTCTAACCTAACTTCAATACTTCCACACCCCATATGTTGCTGATTTGGCCTAAACTAGATACCAATCCTTCCATGACAAGCTACATACACACTTGAATCCGCTAGTCTCTCAACTTGCTTCCCATACTATTCCTGATAACCCTCCGAGGCATCTGAAAAGAAGATGGCCTCGAGACCTTCTAGTATAGAACTTTATTGGGGTGCTGTCGATGGGTAGTTTCTCCACAAGTGTTTTTTTTTTTAATGTAATTTGTTCATATTAGCAAATTTACTTGTTGTAATATTATTACAGTTGTAAATATCAATAAATTAATCTAAAAAAAAAATAATTTCTAGCTGAAGTATTTCCAATCAACTTTTTCTCTGATTCTCCATGTTGAATGAGGAAAGCTTTGAGGAGACCATCAAACAAATTTTGCTTTATGTTAAGTTAGGTAGCTTTAGAGTAAACTTAGGTTATCAGGATTTAAAAAAAAAAATATAATTTTAAAAATAAATAATAATATTGAGTCTCTTCAATTACTTTCTATCATAGTTGAGGAAATTTATTTGAAGTACTTACATTCGGAAAGGCCTCAGCTATTGTGAAGAGGGTTATTATAATAAGAAACCATGAACTGATTCCTACTGACATAATGCTTGTGGAGTCACTGAAAAAAACAAAAAAACAACATGCTATAAAAAAAAAATCAGTATTAGAAATGGTTGGTGGGATGTGGTCAATGAATTAAAACTTTTTTACTTCGTGGCAATGTGTCATCCTTATTATTAGGCAATCATGTTAAGAAACAATACAAAAACAAAATAACAATATCATTATTACTGTACTAAAAGAAATGTAACAGTTTTCCAGAAAAAATAGAGGAATTTTATCCGGCAATGCTTTCAATTAAATATTGTAAGCAGTGACTAAACTAAAAAAAAAAATTGGGGATGTACCTTTAGGATCAGTTTAATAAATTTAATATTTGGGAGTACGTGAGGGAGAGTTTTTGTTTATATCTTTTTTGTTTGATGCGAAGGGATCCTAAATGGATAAGGATGCTTTCTGAGAGGAGTCGTTTATTGCGGTTAGGGACTGAGGAAAGGACTGGAATATAGTTAAACTCGAATGTGTGGGAAGAAATGGAATATTTATGTAGTGTGATGCGATATTTAAGGAAGTTCAAAAACCTTCAAAAGATTGAGTTCCCTATGATGAATTCCCTTCCCTTCTTACCTTTTATTGTCCCTAATGCCATAAGAAATTCTTACTTCTTTTGTTTTAAATCTATTTATCCACAACACTATACACCAGGGTTAATACTGTTTACTCAATTACTCCCCTATAACTGAATTTTAAAAATTGACCTATTATGTATTTACTTGGGTAATATAAATGCCTGGGCGATCGATGTGAGTATAATGACGAGAGGACAGCCTACGAGCGATATACTGCTGAAGGATTCAGTATTGTGTGTGTAGTTGTATTCCCTCTGCTTATCCTTAAATGATCTCGTAACAAGCGATGTATGCTTCACCAAATCCCTGTGTAACATAATAATATTTAAAATATAATAGTATTAAAACATATATAATTAATAAATTAAGGATACAAGCGATGTATGCTTCACCAAATCTGTATCTTAAAATGAAATTCATAAAAAAAATAGGTTAAAATAATTTTTTTTTTGTATTTTCACTGACTTTAGTGAATTCAAATATTTTTGAAAATGTACACTTAAAAATCAATATTTTTTTAGTTTCATACCTTTTTATAATTTACTATTTTTATTTTTCTATAGTTTGAAATAATTTTTAATTAAGGTAAACTTAAATATAGTAAAGTGTGGCCCTATCAAATTAATTAGTTCACTTACCTGTGCCCATCTCTGTTCATCAGATCTTTTCTCAGTCTCTGTTTGAAATCTTCCGAGTCTTTTCTTCCTGGCCTTCCTCCATTATCATCAACTGGTGTTATCACTCCCTGGACAAATCATATATTATTGATTTTCAATTCATCCATAATGGTATCACCAATGACATATATAAAGCCATGGACAACAAACAACTAACCGTGCTAATCCTCCTAGACTTTTCTAAAGCTTTCGATTCCTTGGACCTTCTATCCTTTTCTCCAAACTAAAGTCATTGTCCTTTTCCTACAGCTCTATTCTATGGTTCCAATCCTTCCTCTCTGATAGGTCCCAAGCGGTCTCTATGCCCAACCAACCCCTTTCCTCTTTCCATACTCTATCCTCAGGTGTGGCACAGGGCTCAATCATCTCTCCTCTCCTTTTTAACTGTTACTTCAATGATCTTCCTAAATCTGTTCACCACTGTTCCTACCATCTATATGCTGATGACTTCCAAATCTATTTATCCTTTCCTCCATCTGAGCTTTCATATGCGTTCACCAGTATTCAGCAAGACCTAGATAGAATCAGTGCCTGGGCAAAGCTGAACAAACTGGAATTGAATGCAATGAAAACCCAGGCCATTGTTCTAGGTTCCAACTCCCTCCTTGCAACTATCCCCACCCTTCCAACATTAATCCTAAACGACCACCCCATCAGTTTCAACTCCTCCGTTAAAAACCTAGGCATTACCATTGACCAAAACCTTTCCTGGAAACCACATGTCACCCAAATATCCCGACGAATAATTAGTTCCCTAAAATTATTCCATCGTTCTCGGCATCTCCTTACACAACCTACTCGGAAGCTGCTCGTATCATCCCTCATCTTCCCCCACTTCGACTACTGTAGTGTGGTATATGGGGGCCTCTCGAAAATGCTTGAGAGCCGCTTAAAAAGAATAATGAACTGCACTTTAAGATTTGTCCTTGGTACTCCGAGGCGATCCCGGGTGTCACATCACTATGATGAGTTAAAGTGGCTCTTCCCTCCCATCCATAGACAATATTTCCTTAGCGTTTTTCTATACCAATCCATCAACTCGCAACACCCTTCATATATCTATAGTCTCCTCCCATTCAAATCCTCTGTCCAGCACCACAAAACAAGATCTCGCCTTTCCGATTCCTACATTCCTTCCCACAGAACCAAGGCATTCGAGCGCTCCTTCCTCGCCTGCTCCACCACTGCGTGGAATTCAATCCCTCCTTTCATTCGCCATTCCTCTTCACTAGCTTCATTTAAATCCCTACTTTTCCATCATCTCTTGGCATCTCAAAAAGTCGCTCTCCAAGTAGGTCAAACGTCTACTTGAATATATCAGTATTGTAAACTCGATCCCGCTATCCTTTTGTTTTGTTTATTTTTCCAACAACAAAGATGATACCGACTTTTTAAATATATTATCGCATACTATGCTAATCAATTATTTTAGTTAGCAATTTCGTCATTAACTACTGTATTAATATTATTAATCATTATTTTGTTAATATAAATATATTTATTTTCGACAATTAGTTAAAACGCAGTCAAGTTCTTCGTACTTTATTTATTTATTTTCTTATCTATTTCTATTTTTACAATGTTTTGTCACACTTGATTATTTCATGATTTGTGTTATTATGTAGCCTTCTGGCCAGATGAATTTTATGTTTTTTTTATTTGTTCATTATTGTTATTCTAAAGGGACTTGGTCCCAGAATAAAGTTTATTTTCTATTCTATTCTATAACTATACAGTTTTAAGTTTTTTCTAGCTTCTATCAATGGTCTTATTTCTAATAATTCAAATATTTTATAAAATAACTCTAACAATTTTAAATACTAACTTCTTTATCTTCGAAAAATTCTTCTAGGTCTTTATCACTATTGAGATCTCTCATATCACCTTGTTCTTTGTACTGAAACATAAAATAAATTTTTAATAATACATCTATAATGTTAATAATACAAAGTGATTAAAAATACAATGTCATGTCATTTTTTATTTATTTACATAATTAAAAGACCAGAAATCTTTTTTTTCAAGTTTTCTGTTTGAAATCAACATGCTCAATCCAGTTTTTCCATAATGTGTAACAATAATATCTAACAAGTACTGAACCCAAGATCTTTCATGGGTCGTGGTGGTACAGGGTTTTTTCTTTTTTATTATGAAAAAATATATGGGCAAAATTTTTGATCAATTAAAATTTTATTTTCTCCTGTTAATATTAGTAAAAGCTTAATTTTTCCTTGCATATACTCAAATAATCGTGATTGGCTAAATATAGATTTTACTTGTGATATCTAAATTGTTGTGAAGTTTATAAAATACTCACAGGTACAATTGTCCTCACGATGAAGAATGTTTTGATTCCCGCCATTCTTAGTGTTTCTTCTCTCTTCTCACCATAAGCTGGCTCGACCTCAAATTCCCCATTTAAAAAACTAAGAGTTTTTTCTGATATATGAACCCTCCTGAAACAAAAGGAAATTGTATTATTTTTTAGAAGTCTTTCAACTTACTTATGCACTTATAAGAAGTGTTCAGGGAATGACTAGTTAGCTACAATTTTAAAGTTAATGAATATTTAAAAAAAATCTATTTTATGCGCTCAATACAGCCTATTATTATATTATTTTATGCATATGTATTATTAATAGGATTATGGATCGTGGGATGTATCCAGTGAAACATTAAGAGTAAATTACTTGCAAATATTCCTGTTCAAATGTTTTTGATATCTTCAAAATGTATTTAATGAAGGTTTTATTTATTTTTAACTTGTTGAATGAATTGAAAATTTAATTAACTTTTTATCACTAATATTTCTAGATTAAGAAATTTTGCACAAGAAGTGAATACAACAGACAACTAACATAATTAGCTCAATCACCTAACCATGTCTATACAAATCTAGAGGAATCACTGCTCAAGTGTTTGTCAGAACTAAGGTCTTTTTATGTGGATTCACTTGATTTCAACTAGATAATAAATGTTTTATTTGACTACTATGATCATTATTTCTGTTATATAACTTATTATTTTATAACCTATGATTTTTAACAATTTGTGTTAGGGAAGTCACCGTTATCATGTGTGAAATAAGAAAACTACCACTGCAATCAGCCGATCGATCCTGGGTAATTTACAAATATGACTGGAGAGAATAGTAGAAATAATTGAAACCTATATGTTTTTATAGATTTAAAAATAACAAAGGGTTCCTAAAAAAGTAAGTTTATATT
The DNA here is from genome assembly GCA_037127475.1 of Arma custos. Taxonomy (NCBI): domain Eukaryota; kingdom Metazoa; phylum Arthropoda; class Insecta; order Hemiptera; family Pentatomidae; genus Arma; species Arma custos. The sequence continues at coordinate 48,892,467 of CM073764.1, read as the reverse complement.
ATTATTAAAAAGAATTTAAAAATAAATAATAACTGTAATAAACTGAAAAGGTAAATTGTAATTAGATCAAGAAAATGCATGGTTAAGGATTTCGTCTGTGATCGTGACACAACCCAAACATTTCCCCCATACCCTGGGATGTTAAATATGCTCTGTAAACTTGCAGACTCCTGTATAGGAAGTTGTCAGATTTTTGTAAATTATTCACACGGGAAAGAAAGAAATTAGTCAAATAGGTCCGCTGAGGAGGAAGTTCCTTAAGGGAAAGTAATGAAAATGTTTACGCCAGCGGGAATTACACTTTTTAAAGAGCAATTTTTTCTCAATAAGTCAGAATTCGAAGACTGGTACTCCCGGCGAGAAGTGTCACGATCTGGCGGAAGGAAGATGAACAGCCAAGGTAGGAATCCCTCTTTTTAATGTAGCCTGGTCAAATTCAGATTGCAGCCACATGGTAGATTCATTTTTTTAATTTTTATTATTGTTATTAGATCCAGTTTGATAATTATTATGAGATGTTGGAGGTATCTTTTATTTTTTCAATATAGTAGTGCTTTATTTTTAATGAGGATCTTATGGGTTTATTTCTTTACCAAGTTTTCCCTAAGTGCCCTAGACTATACCTTGTTTCTCCACCCATCCCTTTTCAGTTGTCCACGAAGTCCAAGAGAGGAGCCGCAGGTGACGGGGTACCTTATCATTTACCCCTTCAATAATACTGATTTGAATTATATTTGCTATGTTTTACATGCTTATAATAGCACCCAGTAGGAATTGGTCTCCAGGGAAGTTAGACCATCACTCCCTAAGGGGACGCCTACAAGAAATTAACAAGCAAAAATTGTATATAGTATCTGTAGTAAAATTGTTTTAATTTTTATTATAATTCCTGTTAATTTTTTTGTAATGAAGGCTTTATTAATTTATTCATTATTCATTCATTCATTCATTCATTCATTATTCATTCATTCATTCATTATTCATTCATTCACATGCTTATATATATTTTAAATATTCTAATTGATTAATCATCAATCATTAAATGTGATCAGTAATCATTAAATGATTACTCTGATGCCAGAGTAATCATTTAAGATAATTACTCAAATTATTATTTCTGACATTAGCCTTAATTGGATTCTTTTCCAGAGGTCTGTCTTGTGTTTACCATTTTACTAATCAATTATACCATCAATATATTGTTCATAAGTACATAGTGCATCTGGGTTAAGTAAGCACCAAAGGAATTAAAATGAATGTACTTAATTAATACGATTTTAAACAATATTCATAATGACTCAGTATATACATTGAGGATTACCCTTAATGATTCAGATGTAATACAGGATTACCATAAAATACATAAAAAAACTTAAATTACGACTTCTCTGTGAAACTGGGGTAGTTTAGGTCTATAAATAGGTCTTCGGCCTGGCCGCCTCCCTATCTTCTGTGCCCAGCATCGTTCGCTGGCTCTATCTTCCGCGTCTTCGATGCTTCCTTTTCGTCTTCGGGATCTTCTCAGAGAGTCCTCCTTCCTCCTCGGGATGTGTTCCGAGAGTTCCTTTAAAGGTGGAGTCCTCGACCCCCCCTATTTTCTTATCTCTTCATCCACCTCGACCATGTTGGTATGACCTTCTACCTGAGCGACCTACTTCTTGCCAACCAAACATTGCTCTTCGTGAAAAAACATATTTATTTTTATAATGCCGCCCAGTTCGATACATAGCATATTGTATTTGGGTTTTAATAAATCACTTATTTATAATAATAACATTGGTTATTATATATAAAGTGGTGGCAGTTATTAGTAGATTCATCAGACGAGAAGATCCGGGAACTGCTCTAATTGAATAGAGAGTTCGTTCAATTATTCATCTTATGTCCCCCCCCCTCCCGATATTAAATTTTAGCCTGTAGCTCCACCATATTGGATTTCAGAGTACTGTGTTTCGCGGATATATTTGCCTCTTGCGTGTTTGTTCAAATTTGATGAGATCAGCGCTAGTGGTAGCGGATGCTTACAGAATATTAAAGGAAGCCAAACATCGCTCTCGAAAATTCAAGATATTAAATATTTATTTTACAATGTAAATTGAATTATCTCGGTTCGAAAATTTCAACGTCACCTATATATGAAATATTGTGATAGGAGAAAATTTCTACACGGACGCAGATCATTTCTTGACTGTAGCACTGGTGGAGGATTACTACTTCGGCTGTAAAGATAATATAAGATCAAATAATCAAGAAATTTAACTTGTCAAAATCTAAAGATCATCCAGAATTCACAAGAGTAATCTATAATTTATGTGGCGAAGACAGCACCGATTGGCACACCGATACAGATGACGGGATGTGAATAACGATTAAAAAAAAATTACATGATGCAGAGAATATTGACTTATATCGAGAAAATGTCTCTATGGTTTAATGAAGAGTGCAATCTAGCCACCAATTAAATTATATAGCTTATAAAAATGTATCAAAAAGAGTAATAAAGCTTCTTATCTTGCGCTAAACCCAAGAACTTTCTTGAGTACTTCTTACCAATATTCTTCATTATATAAATTATGGGTTTTAAAATGAAATCAGCTTAAATACTGAATATTGAAATACTTAAGTCTTAATTTAAATATTTTATAATCCATCATATTTGATATCAGATTAAATATTAAATATTTGTGACCAGGTTCGTAGGTTTTTGGTCCGAAGTCCAAATGAATCCAAATGAAAAATTAAAAAGAAGTCTATGTAAAACGAATTTGAAATAAAAAGAAACATAACATAGCCAGATTAAAACACCAATTAAAAATAATTAATTTTAAGAGAAAATAAAAATTATATACAATAATATTTACTAACTATTGTAGGATCCTTACTGATGAGCCACAAAAAAAAAAAATTGTTAATATGAGAGAATGTTAGCTACTTCTTGGCCAAATAAAAAACTAAATTGAGATAAAGTATACATCCACACACGACGATATTTCACCACAAACTGAATTAATGATAATGGACTTCAAACTCCCTACTGTCTACTCAGATAGGTAGCAGCACCGAACGGACTAGATAAGTAATAATAAAAAAAAATCGCAACAATTTAAATGATATATTCTAATTAGTTTTAATATAAATATTTAGTGTATTATTTATTTATGAAATTGTTTACCCTGGAAGTCCTGAGCTCTCCATCTTGTTGGCCAGTTCCACATCCTTGGAGTAGACATCGAACTGCCATTGCCTCTGGCCGAGAACTCCGGCAAGGACTGCGCCCGTGTGGATTCCGACTCTCATGTCTACCGGCGAGTTCGTCTTTTGCTGTACGTATCTAGGAATAAAATAGTAAGCTGATGAGTAATTAATATAATATTTAATTAACACAAATTTAAATTTCTCTTTTTTATAATATTAATTACATTTAATAATTAAATAATACAACTCTGATCCTTATTCATATTCAAGTTAATTGTAAGTACTTCTTACCAATATTCTCCATTTTATTTATACATGCAAATTTATATTGACACAGTATCTCTTGGTAATTATTTTACTTTTAATTGTTATTAAAAATAAATACACCTCGGATGATTAATTTTGTAATATTTTTATGTTAATAATAAGATCGATTCTATACGATAAACAGATAAAAATTAGGAACGTCCGTTTTTATGAAGCTTATAGGCTAACTAAGCCCTCACAATCGTTCAGTATTGCGGGCTGAGTATAGTCTGTCCCTTGTCTATTTCTGAATTACATATCAATAAAATATTTATGATCTATAAAATATATTTAATACTGTAAATGATCATCTGAAAAGTTCAATGTTTGCCATACTTGCTTAAAATTACAAACAAAGCTTAGACAGATTTTGTATTAAAGTTAACAATGACAAAAACGGGCATCAAATTAAAATAATTGTGCTTTATTGATACTTTGTTTCTAAAAAAAAAGACCCGCATTTACGTCATGCCCCAAATATGATAAGATGAATATGAAAAGTAAAATATTATGTTAACTTTAACATGAAGTGTATATATGCTAATTTATTAAACTAATTACATAATCAATAGGTTGTGGCCTTTGAATATATATATATATGTATATATAGAGAGAGAGATAGAGATGGAAATAAGATCGATTATCAAATGACAACTGGAGATCCTAACTGTGAAAGTCTTATAAACGTTCCATTAAGTGGTGAAGTGGGAGAATATTAATCTTATTTAATTTGCAGAGCGAGACTTGGTGCTTTTCTAAATATTCAAAGAGAGGAGCTTCCATCAGGATACAATAAGTGAAAGACAATTATTCCTGCTGAGGAAAGGTCCTGTAATATTCCTTTGTCCTCTCTTTTCCTGGCTCAGGTAAAATATCTCCTTCCAGAACGGACAATGCGATCGTTTTTATTGTTCCTTCGTGTCTCTTCTTTCTGGCTATCAAATTGAGCCTTAATATTTTCCATCGAATGCTTTTTAATAACTTTTATGTTCCATGAACTTAATAAATTCCAAACAAAGCAACAAGAAAAAAAAATTAATTTTGAGAATTTCAATCCTTTTTTGTCAAATCATAATTATTATTTACTTCAACTGATGTAAAAAATACTTTTTATGCTATTTCAATGTAAGAAAAATTGGCATGATATTAGGAAGTCCTGAAACTACTGGTTTGAATCCAACCACTTCATTAATAGTAATCAAGAATAAAAAGAAATAGAACAATAAAACTTGTACTAGTACAACTCATGAAGGGTCTTGGGCTCAGTACATGGTAGTGACAGTACTATTTATTTGCAAGCGGCTGTACAAGGAGGTGATTTTCCGGAGATCAAACTAAACCACCAGGATTTTCCCCAATAGAGGGGACCCAGTTTAAAGAGGCTGGGTGACCCCGAGGTTGTTCAGCAGATCTGATTGCTGTTAACATACTAAGTAATTTTTAACTGCAATTATCATAAATGGAACCCGGCACCTTCAGCGTAGCAATTCAACGATTCCAATGGTAATCCATAAGTACCATTAAAAATTTGTTTGTGCAACACCTTGTTAATACAGATTTCGGGTATTAGAAAAATATAGGAGCTAGTGTATTTTACCTTACAAAATCACCATGGTTTATTATTAGTTTATATCTCATTAACTAAAATATAATTCTTCTTTTATCATAATAAATTGGCTGTCGTCTTGGGATATAACTGGCATTATCAAGTTCAAAGGATCACCCACTATTTTTTTTCCTCTAATTCTCATATTAATCAAGTGTTATGTACACAGCCCATGTAATACGCATGGCCATTCATTTTTACATTTTATATTTACTAAAAATTGATAATGCAATCAATAATTAATAAATTAATAAAGAATAATAAACAAAAAACATAAAACGTGTTTAGAACACTTGCTTCGATCTATTAATTGCAAGTTTATCAGATTCCAAATGATTGAATAGGAAGAGTACTACTTCAAACGACCGAATAGTTTTGTTATTTCAGTAGATTTATTTAATTGGAGTAAATTATGTTTGTTTTGATAATCCATATCTTGGTTTCTAATGTGGATATAGTCAAAATAAAAAATACGATTTGTAGAAGTTCAGGATATTTATTATATTAATTTTAATATACGATTCTAATATATTTTTAACTTTTACATTTTTATTGCATCTAGCAGATGAAGGAAATGATGAAGTGTGTTATCACTTGTAGTTCTGATACCTTTGTCATGGTTGGAAGATAGTACCTTGCAGCACCTCTACTCGATCTAGAATTAATTAATTAGTTTAACAGCTCTATCATTCACCTTCTTTTTAGTAATAATGGTGATTTCATCCTTTACCATTTCATCTTTCAATTTATTGTTATGTCTATCCAATGTTGTTATAAAAGCAGATCATATTGGGATGAAAAATATAATGGACAGCAAGAAATAAATACGTATTTTTAAAAATTGTATTTACTGAATAAGAAACACTGGAACCAAAATGAAGGCTTTCATTATATCATGAATGAGAGAGTGCTTCAAGGGCCGTCTTCAAAGAGCGTACGCCCCAGACCGTATAATCAAATCCTCCAAAAATAGTCCATGATCTCATGAACTTTATTTACTTAAGTCGAAATCACATGAAAATATTTTTAATATAATTTTTACTTTTACTTACTCATGCATTAAAATTTGTGCTCCGGAGGTAAAGGACACCATGTCCACCAAATAGATAATATTTTAGATAAATTGTCATTGAAAAATACTATGATCAATACTCCCGATTACTTATTAAAGCCAATAAAAATGTTAACAGTTTTTTAAAAGATGTTTCTATAATAATTAACGAATGAACAAATTTTAATGGTTCAAAGTTATGAAAAATTGGTTCTTCTGAACAAATACAATAATTTGTCCTTGCATCATTCATCTCCGGAGTACAGATATGTTGTAAAAGTGAAATATTGCGATATGGAAAAATTTCCAATTTCAGTTTTTAACGGGGAATCCATTCTGATTTCAAGCGGTGAGATTGTATGGCAAGCTACATAACTCCAAAACGAAAAGTTGTGTGAAACAGGAACCAGATATGATAATTACGATAATTTTAATACAGTATTACATTGCAGTGAAGGAAAAATATTACATTACAGTAACTTTTTTATCAGAAATTTCAATTTCTTTTAGCAATTTTATGAATTTCTCAAATATATACTTGTTATATCGATGTAGAATTTTTACTTGCTAGGATTACATACCTCAACAAGGTTTTATGTAATTATAGAGCTAAAAATATGATAATAGTTCGCATATGAGGTCTTCGTAAAACAGTCGATATCTTCCCTAAGGTCTTTTACCGGTTGAAAAAGTCAATTTTTAAAATTTGGAGTAATCCACTTTTCATTCTGAATTGCATATGAATATCTAAAATGAATAGCTAACAAATATAAGAAAATTTAAAAAGTGCACACAAGCAAAACAAATTGCACACAAGCGTTAAACACAAGAGTTAAATACATTTCATATTTGGGAGAAACAATGACGGACACTGGAACAGAAAAAGGAGCTGTCAAACTTCGAACAGCTAAATGTAGGAGGTCACAAATATTAACACAGAAGCTGTACGACAAACAATATTTGTCTCGAAATGAATACTATATTATAGTGCAAGAACGGAATTGCAATATAAGGAATAGTAAAGGGAAAAGGAATAGTGAAGGAGCTTGACAAAAAGGAAAGAATTTTCCTGCGGAAGTACCTTGGTGGACATAAAAAAAAAAAAAATGCCGAGAATCGGGTTAAAATAAGAAATGAGAAGAATTACCAACTTATTAAAGCGGTTACAACGGAAATGAGGAAGACAAGAACAATCTTCTTCGGTCTGGCGAGTGTAAAAATAGCAGATGTAAGAAGAAAATCAAAGTCTAGTTTATTTAAGAAATGACATTGAGTATTTGAACATGATAAAGTAATCAATCACTATACGTGCTCACATCGTTAACGAGATTAAACAGAGTATAAAGCATAGCAATACTATACCTACGTTCGTGGATTCGCAGCCAGGCATATGGCCGAAGGATTTTTAAAAAGGGAGTTAAAAAGTCCTTGTTTATGCCTTCCTTCGGAAGAGACTTAAAATGGGGGTCCTGTTAAAAAGATTAAAGATCCCTGTCCTAATTTATCTGGATAGTAAAAATTTTGGACTCGCAATGGAGCATCGTCCGATAAGCCATAGTAGCATGAAAGTAACGTTAAATGCATAAACAAACAACATATTAATAGGTAACATGTTATGCTTTAGTAATATATTGTGCTGTGCTTGTAGCATATAATCTTTTTATATTATTGTATATAATATATATACAATTATTATTATTGTATGCAATATATTATATTAGTTTTCCGACTAATTTATATTGTAAAAAAACGACAAAAACTGTATCACTACAACCCATGAAGGGTCTGGGGCTCAGTACATTGTACAGATAGTACTGTTTCTTGGAAAACGGCTGTGTTGGGAGGTGATTTGTCTTATATCACGCTCAACCACCAGATTTTCCCCCCATATTTTAGGTGCCCACTTTATAGAGGCTTGGTGAGCCCCAGGAGAGTCCTGGATCCCATGGGATCCTCACCTTGCTGCTAACAGTTTAAATCAAAGTCTTTCCAGCAGCGGAATTTGAACCCAGGATTTGAACTGAGGGCATGGCAACTCAGTGCTCTACTACTATACCGCTCTTTATATTGTAAATTTAGATGAAATGATATGTTAGTGAGGTTGCAAGGAATATTTTTCTTATTTGGCTTTTTTATTATGATTTATGAGGCAGGATCTGGCAAGGCATGATACACCATTGGTTGCGAGAACGTGTAGTTGTGCTGTTTACTCTGAGCGGTCAGGCGATGGTGCGTGTCTTGCTTGTCTGTCGATAACCACTTGCCTGCTTTGATTGTCTTCTATTTGTACTTTTCTATAGTTTATATTTTATTTTAATTTAAGAAACAATCAGTAAATATTTTTGTTTTAGTATTGAGTTAATTATCGTAGGATTTTCGTTTATGCCCATCTTCTCTGGCATCGTATTAGTGTCAATCATCACTTTAATAAACGGGTGAAAGAAAAAAAGTAAAAAGTAAAAATAAATAAACTCCTTCTAGGACATCCCAAATTAGCCTTCCTCGGCTGTTAACAAATTAAATAAAATTTGCCAGCCGGATTTGAACCAAGGACTTTCTGTATTCTATGCATTACAAATTTATATAAACATATATATTTATGTTAGAGAAGAATTGGTTGTCTGTAACTTCTAATATAAGGAAGAAATAGTTGGGGTGCAGTCAATAAAAACATCTTAATAAGTGTAACTATTTATTGTGTGCCGACGTTTCGGCCTACAATGTAGGCCATCTTCAGGGGTAAGAGAGAGAAACATATAAAAAACGTTGCAGTAACAAGAATATGGTGACAAGAAATGTAGTAATGTGGAAATTAAAATAGTGACTAGATATGATGAAATAGTGAATAGATATGATGATTAAAGATAACGAATATAATAAAATAAATATAGTGATATAAAATTAAAATAGTGACAGATAATAATAAAATTATAGATGATGCACAGAAATTAAAATAGTGACAGATATAATAATTAAAGAATACAAATATAAAATACAGAAAATAAATGTGCAGAAAGGGTAAAATGTAAACATAATATAAAGGGAAAGAAAAATGAGGAGGTAAACGGAAAGATACAATATGAGAAGATTAAAATATAAAAAAAGGGGTGGAATATGAAGGATTTAGAAAAAAGTAGTTTAATTATAGATATAAATGGTATGATACCAGACTTCTAGAGGTTACATAAGTAAAATGTAATAATACAAGCATATGTAGAAAGAAAGGATTGATAAATTTGAAAAAATAAAAATTAAAAATAATTTTTATAAATATGAAATCTAAAGTATGAAAAGAAAATATAAAATATAAGTAAGGGAAGTTAATATTCTAACTGTATACAGTTAGAAAGAAGTTGTATTAATATAAAATATGATGTGAATGTAACATAAACATATAGAAAATAGGTATAGAAATTCAGTAGATGTAAAAATATGAGGCTAAATAATAATGAACTCTATGCTATTAACATATGATGGATGCCAAAAATTGGTGTGAGAAACAGGTGCGAAGAAAGGTGAAGGTGGAAAGGATGGAGGTAAGATAAAGATTAAGATGTGTACTAACGAAATATAGCAAGCGGCGGCGAGAACGATCAACTGCCAAATAAAAATACGTTAGACCTGTCGGAAGCGCTAACCGCGATCTCTAACGTCCAAAAAAATAACTAAGAAGGGGGAAGGGGAAATGCAATGGTGCAGTGAATATAAGTGACACTTAAATAATAATTAAACATATTAATTATCGTAAAATTAATATTAATAATCGAAAAACATATATATTTATATATACACAAACAGGAAAAATAAAATGTCCTTTGATTAGATAATATAAAAATAATTAAAATAGTTCGCTAACGCACTAAAGCAGGTTCGAAGAGAACACTCTAGAACTGAGGAAAACGTTGAAGTTTATTAAATAATCTTTTTTATTAAATATTTTTATTTTAATGAGAAAAGATTTGTTCAGGCCGGGATTCGAACCCGGGTCGCCCGCGTCTTTAGTGCGTCGGTCTAACCAAATCTGAAGGGTGTGAACGGGTATCACGGGAATGGATGGAGGATTTAAATTTGAGGAGCTCATATATGTATAATGGACGGCGGGATTGCATATCTTGATAGAGGAAATACTTACGGCGATAGGAAGGATACAACCACCTCAACTCTTCATAAAATCGGGAGACAGGGGTGTCCCTGGGAATCCCGAAGACAAAGTTTACAAAGCAATTCATTAAACGTTTTATTTTGGCCTCGAGCTCCACAGAGACACCCCCATATACGGCACAGCAGTAGTCGAAGTGGGGCAATACTAAAGAGGTAACTAGAAGTCTACGAGTTTCAAATGGAAGTAGGTGACGGGTATAGTTTAGTCTTTTCAGGGTTGAAAAAGTACGTCGAGATAAATTGGCAATATGACTTTTCCAGGAGAGGGATTGGTCAAAAGTGATTCCGAGCTTTTGACTGTTAGGAATAATTTGCCGGGAACATTATTTAATATATAATAATACAAGGGCAAGAACGTTCATTGAACATTACTTTGGTTAGGATCTCGTTGACTTATCTTTGCTCAATGGTTAGAGCGCCGCGCTAGAGACGCGGGTGAGCTGGGTTCGAATCCCGGCCTGGACAAATCTATTCCCTTCAAAATAAAAATATTTAAAAATTATTACCATCATAAGAATAATGAAATATAAAATAAAGCTTTTTTTTTTTTGCTACTCTCACTACATCACCAGGTTATATACATGAGAAGATTATTACCTTTGAAACTTTTGGTGTCGTGTTGGCTGCTTATATTTTTTTACTTTACGTTCTTGAGATTTAGTCTATTCGTTAAACTTATTATTATCGACGGTTGAGACTATTTTGTTCTCATAATCATGCTCTATCAGTGAAATTGTAGGCGTTTGGAGAGTTATATTAAATAACACACTAATCTAAGTATAAAAATGATACGTGACCGATGTTAATACATAAATAGTACTTGTTGATGAAATGTCATTACAACAATAATCAACAAAAATAACTGTTCAATACTTTCATGTATCATGTGAATATTGTTCAAGAGTGTAGGGCATGATTATGAGAACAGTATAGTCTCGAAACGTCGCCAAAAGGAAGTTTAACGAATAAAATGAATCTCAAGAAAGTAAAGTAAATTTTTTTTTTAAACTGTCATAAAAATAGAGAGCTATATATATATATATATATATATATATATATATATATATATATATATATATATATATATATCGCTAAATTGGATTCACTGCCCAAGCAATGATCTCAAGGAAAAGTCAGATCCTTTGATCGGAATAGTATTTGAATAATAAAATGGAATGCCACCCTGAGATCGCTATCCTTAATGTATATTAATTCTATATCATTAATTAATAAGACATATATCCTTCTCTTATCCAAAGGTTAACGCGGTTGACTGACTAGGAGTTATTTATCAAATAACATTTCCTTTTTTATTTCATTAAATAATATTATATTTATTTGTGCTGATCATGGTTACAAGATAACTTATAAAACTACTTACAACGAAAGGGGGACGCTGTGTGTCTGTGACTGGCTATTTCTCGACTATTGCTTCATTCAGTTTCTTGCACCTTGAGTTAACCGCTCCTCCCGAACAACTACCGCTCTTAAGGGTAAAGGTAATAAACCATTAGGAACACTACATGTTGTATGTCCCTTATCCTATTTCTTTAGGTACTCCAGATATTCTAGGTAGCGTAACATACATTTATATATATCTATATATTTATATTTATATATATATATATATATATATATATATATATATAGAGAGAGAGAGAGAGAGAGAGAGAGAGAGAGAGAGAGAGTATCGATTTACAAATGAAAACTAGAAATTCAAACTGTGAAAGACTTATAAAACATCTCCATGAAGTGAAAGAATAATCTCATTTAATTCGCAGAGCCAGACTTGGAGCTTTTCTAAATAGGCCTTCAAAGGATCTTCCATCAGTATACAATAAGTGAAAGACAATTATTCCTGCTGAGGAAAGGTCCTGTAATATTCCTTTGTCCTCCCTTTTCCTAGCTTAGGTAAAAAAACTCCCCCCCCCCCCCAGAAAGGACAATGCGTTCGTTTTAATTGTCCCTTTGCGTCTCCTCTCTCTGGTTATGGTCATCAAATTGAGTTTTAAAATTTTCAATCGAGTGTTTTTTAATAACTTTTACCTTCCACCAGCTTTATATGAAGCAATAAGAAAAATCAATGGAAAGTTTACTCTCCACAATTTGAATTTATTTTGTCTAAACCAAACTAAAAATTGAATAAATAAATACATTGCTATATTGTCCTAGATCAAGCTCAACCGAGGTTCTGGTTTTCTTCTTACTTTGGGTGACCACTTCATGTAAGCAGGTTGACCCTCAAGAGGGTCCCAGATCCCAAAGTTGCCATCCTCGCCTGTTAAAACAAATTAAATAAAATCTGCCAGCCGGATTTGAACCCAGGACCTTCCCTATTTTATGCATTACAAACAAATAATGGTGGAATTTAAACATACAAAAATAGCAAAAATAAAATGTCCTTTGATTCGATAATATGAAAATAATTAAAATAGTTCGCTAACGCACTAAAGCAGGTACTAAGTGAACACTCTAGAACTGAGGAAAACGTAGAAGTTTATTAAATAATCTTTTTTTTTTTTAATTTTTATTTTGAAGAGAAAAGATTTGTCCAGACTAGGATTTGTATCCGGGTCGCCCGCACCTCTGAGCTAACCTGGCTCGTAACACGGCCAGACAAATCCATTCTCTTCACCGATCCTATATTCCCGCGTTCTCGCAATTTTTGCGATATTTACAAGGGGAAGAATGTTCATTGAACATTACTTTAGTAGGGTCTCAAAAAGTTAGGATAACAAAAAAACAAACACTGTAATCCTGTCAGAAGTTAAAAAAGTTTATATCTTAAACATTAAACATGATTGTAGGATTATATTATATTATATATATATATATATATATATATATATATATATATATATATATATATATATATTTACACTCATGTACTTACTTGATGGCTTTAACCATGGACAGCCCCATGTGTATAGACAGCGCTGCATGGTCCGGCCTCTCCCTGGGTGCTCCAGATATACAGTAGTAGCAATCACCAAGGATCTTTATCCTTAGCTGCTGGTATCTCTGTAATCAGGACATTTAAGGATTATTAAATTAAATTATTAATAGATTTATTATATTATTTAAAGATACAAATTCCTTTAATAAAAAATTACTCTCAATGATTGGTCAATTTAAGATTATTATGTTATATGAATTACTAACTAATCAATTAACTAGTAATGCAAAATATATCATAAGGAGTAAATGAAAGTGACTTCTGAAATAAATTATTTATTATTTAGTGGCCAAAATTTTCTTCTCGTTCAATGGTGTAAATCTGAAATATTAGGGAAAGCTATTATAAATATATGACTATGTGCTTTTACACGAAGTATTTTTCAAAAAGTAAAGTTAATCGAGGACTGCAATTTACTTCCCATCTGTTACAATAAATTCGATTTTAAAAAATATTGATATTATTACCCTATATTGGTTTTATCATAAAATTGATATACTTGAGTATTGAAAACCTATATGCACGTATTTAAAAATTATTTTTAGATTAAAAACAAAATTAAATATGACAGAGGGTCCAAGAAAGTAAGAATAAAAAAACCCTGTACCACTGCAACCCACGAACGGTCTTGGGTTCAGTATTTGACAGAGGTTGATACAGTTTTTAGAATAACGGTTGTGCAGGGGGTGACTGTTCTGTGATCACGCTCAACCCCCAGGTTTTTCTTCCAAATTAAAATTACCCACCTTGTGGAGGCTGGGTTTACTCAAAGATGGTCTGCAGATCCCACTCAGATCCTCGTGAATGATAACAAAAAAATAATTTGTCTGCCCCATCGGATTTGAACCCGCAACTTTCAGCAAAACAACTTGGCACTCTACTCTCTGAACAACTTGGCTCCCTGTGTATTGTATTCCATGTATTGTATCATGTGTATTGTAAAATATCTTAAAGTTTCTAAACATTGTTAGTTAGTTCTTCTTGTCTGCTCACGTTCCTTAATTAACTTTGTTTTAAATTTTACTCTTATTTTCATTTCTTTAAAAAAGTTTTTTTCATTTTCATTTCTTTAAGTTTAAAACTTGAATTTTGACCTTTACACTCAAACCATTGTAAACCCTCTAAAAATTTAATTCGATGTAAACAATTCATATAGATCTTTTTATTTTTAAATGTTATCACTGGAGGTAATTTGCAACTTTTTTTCTCATTAATTCTTTCTCATTTAATGTGACATAATAATTCCCTGTATTAATATACACTAAGACCTAATAATACGCTGTATAGAAACCTGTATTGTTATTCTAAAGGGACATGTCCCAAAATAAATAAAGAATTTATTATTGTTATTATTTTATCGAAGTTTACATCTCCAACTCTCCTTAAAAAAATAACTGAGTTTAGTTTTAGTGAAATGCCGATCATTATTTATTTTATTTTTTAACTTATTTTTCATTGTATTGAAAAAAAAATAGATAGGATCGTATCAATACAAGTATTCGATGGTTATTGTGGTAACATGAAATGAATCCCAGTGTACTGTAATCTTGTAATGCTTATACAATGGATGACCAAGTAAGAATGTTAGTCAAGATTTTACCACTGACATTTTGATGCCGCTCTGATAATATAATAAGCACTGTCCTCACTCGGTACGCTGAAGACACATGTGCGTAATCAGTAAATAAGGATCCATTTGTTGCATCCCAATCTCTTCAATCCCATATCTCAAACCTTCAAGAATAGTGTCAAAATTGGAGAATTAAAATAAACCCTAACAAATCCCACCAAATTACCTTCACTTTTCGTCGTAAACCTACGAATTCCTGTCCTACTGTATCCGTTTATAACATTCCCTGTCGAACAGATACGTTACCTAGGACTCCATCTGGACAAAAGTCTCACTTGGAATCCTCATACAAGACTGAAAAAACAAGAAAATGCTCGACGTTTTCGCCTACTTCAACATTTACTGTTGACAAACGTTCAAAGCTCCCAATTAATTATAAAAGACTCATTTACATGACAGTTATCAGACCTATTTGGACATATCAGACCTATTGACAGCACTCCAATAAAGTTCTATAGTAGAAGGTCTCGAGGCCATCTTCTTTTCAGACTCCTCGGAGGGTTATCAGGAATATTATGGGAAGCAAGTTTTGAAACTAGAGGGTTTGAGTGGGAATGAAGTTTGTTATGAAAGGATGGATATCGGGTTCGGGCCATATCAGCAACAAATGGGACATTAAGGTCATTATGAATGACTTTATTCTTAACAAAATAAGGAGCATTGAGTATTTTACGAAGGATTTTGGATTGTATGGATTGGATACGAGAGGAATTCGATGGCTTTGTGGAGCCCCAAAGCTCTACTCCGTAAGTCCAAATAGATGGTCATGTAGATGAGTCTTTTGTAGTTAATTGGAAGCTTAGAGTGTTTGTCTAGTAACTGTTGAAGTAGGTAGCCTGAAACGTTGAGCGGTTTCTTGTATTTTCAGTCTTGCATGAGGATTTAGGTTAATCGTATTTTTTAATTTTATATTATTAGGAAACAGGTTAAGTATCGGATCTGTTCTACAGGCACCAGTGGGATTTTAAAGGATACTGAAGGGCAGAAGTCATTAAGATAAAAGTGATTTGATGTGATTTTTGAGAATTTATTTTAATTCTCCAGTTTTGACACCATTTTTCAAGATTAGTGGTATGGAGTTGGAGGCTTTGGTATACAATAACTGGATTGGTGTTGACTAATAATACACATGTTATCATCAGCAAACGTGGTAAGGATTGTATTAGGATGAGTTGGGATGTCAGCTGTATAAACTGTATAAAGGATTGGGCCAAGGATACTATCTTGAGGAACACCAGCAGATTGGGAAAAGAGAGATGAATAGACATTATTATGGTTTACTTGGAAAGTTCTATTTGTGAGATAGGATTGAAGGATGAGAAACTATGTAGATTTACGAAATTTGTAGAGCAAGCCCCGATGCCAGATTCGGTCAAAAGCCTGTTCAACGTCAAGAAAGACGCCCGAACAATATAACCCACGTTCTAATGCAGAGGAGACATCCACCACACGATGAAATTGCTGAATAGTGGAGTGGGAACCGTACAATTTAAAACAAACATCATCTTTCAAAAGGTTTCTCTGAATAATTATGCTATGTTTAGAGATTAAACATGTTTTTGCGAGGTAGTACCTAAGCAATAAGGTTTATTTCACTCATTTTTTTGACGTGAATACATCTTTAAAATTGCATCAATAGTGGGAGACAATTAAAAAAAAAAAAACGAATGATAACGAAATCGGGGGATACAATTTGGTGTTGCCGCTACATATCTATCATCTACGACATTCGTTTCAGTTTCAATCGTCAGCTCTTGTCAAAATCTATCGATTGAATCTAAATTATATGTGTAAAACAGTGACTGTGATTACAATATGTTGTAGGATAACCAAAAAATTATCAAAAACATATAATGTTGGCCTGTACGCCTCGAAAAGTCAAATCCAAATACAGAAATCGTATACGGTTGGAAAGGGCTTCTCAAGAGCGATAGAATGGCAACAATAAAACACTATATGACCGAGCCAAGTAGTACCTGTAAGGTAAAAGAATGAATCCGGCTGATCGGATCAACGACGGTGCCAGTACATCTGCACCTGGGGCGGTTGAAATTATTCAAGTGAAGAATGAAATCGGTTCTATATCAACAACAGACTGTGTATAAGGCATCGATTGTGTACATGCATTCATTCGCGGTATATGTCCATAGAAATCAAACTCATTTTCCTCATTGTGTCGGTGATTTTTCTTTTCTAATTTCTTTATTTTAATAAAATAAATTATTTACATCCATATAAGTAAACTAAAATTTATTTAAAGAGACAGAACAACCGAACCGCACAATGGTGTTTACGGAGGATGATCTGGCGGATTGTAATCTGTTGAGGCCAACATGGTGAAAATTTCATGATTTATTACTAAATAATATTTTTAAAAATAATTCATGCTCATTCCTTGAAATAATGAAAAGTTTGAATTATATATCACGAGCATTTTAAATAACAGAAAAATCTGAATTGTACATATCACTCCTTCAAAATAACAGCAAAAAGTTTTCACTCAACTAAAAATTTGGCATTTTTGCCGCTTAACCTTCATTAGCAATTCTATTGGTTAAAGGTTTTTAATTCAAGCACGACATATATGATATTCCATTTCCAATTTTTTTTAAAGTCATATTTTGAGTTAACTGGATGATCATGTAGAAAAGCGAAGATAAAGACACTTCAATCAAATTTGCTGGTGCAAATGAAAATTAAATAATAATAAATAAATAAATATTTTGAGTTGTATCAAGTTTGAACTTGAAGTTTTAAGGCAACAAGGACATAAGTTAAAATAAAAAAGTTTGAAGCTTTTAAAAATAGTCTAATGATTAATAAAGAATTTCAATGCCATCATTACAATAGGAATGGTTTTCTTCAATAATACCCAAATTTTAATTTTTTTTAACTTAGATGGAACTTTCAACTACCCATGTTTTGAGTTAGGATGCTGTTCTTTTGAAGGAGCGACATTAATCCACAGTAAAACGGAAGTCGTGAGACATACGTCCAACTTTAAGATAACTTACCTTACGTCTTTAGTATTTCCTTTCTCACTTGATTAACTAAGCTGTCAGTGTTAGTTTCCAAGAAGCGAGGTTACACTTAAGGAAGAGAGAAAGAGAAGACATGTGGTAATAATATAGACCAGTGATTCAACGTGTTATAAAATCTATAAAATTACAGCTTTTCTTACCGACTTTATTATAAATATTCTTTCTTCTCTTTAGGTAACCGTATAAAAAACAAATTAAGCTGAATCCAAGTAACTTTTATTAAAAAATACAACACATGAGAACCGAAAAATCCCGTTTGATGTATAACAAAGGCTGGAATATTTCAACTCCATTCAATTACCTTTAGTCATTGCCTTGAAGAGATTTTTTTCACTTCAGAACAGTAGAAAAGTCTTAAAACCCTGGCAAAAAACAAGTTTTATTTTCTTTTTGGCATGACAAAATATTTCAGTGTGTTCTTCGAACGATCCGAACCAGGATTAAAAACCTTTATAAACTCGATTTTCCATTCGTATGTTAAAGTTGTAGTAAAATTAATTTTAAACCGATGTTTATTATGCATGATTAAATATTTTTCTCTATAATTCTACTATCTTTAGTGAATTTCGAGAAATGTTGCTAGGTCAGGTAGTAGCTAAAGGGTAAGGAAAAAGTATCAGGACCACTGGTACTGTTATTATGAAGATTATTTTGTCTACAACTCTCCAATATTACCCAAGTATGTTAGTCTGGAAAGAAAGATAATTCGTTAACAACTTTGTATTCATTGAATTCCTTCCTTGCGTAAGAATCCTTTTTCCGAGAGAATTTGAACATCTGCATCTGACGGTTCTTTCATTCATTTTCAATCCAAACGTTTTTTTTATTTTAAAGTTATTTAAAATACTCCACTAGTTCGGTACTTAGGACTACATCTTGACAACCGCTTAAGTTGGAATCCTCATGAAAGACAAAAATGATAAGAAATAGCTCGCCGTTAACTCATATAAATAACGGACTTAAAACAAACTTACTAAGACATCGAATTCCTCTTGTGTATAAACCTTGCAATCCAAAACCCTTTATAAAATCCTCAATGCTCCTTACTTCATTACGAATAAAGTCATCCATAATGACCCATTTGTTTCTGATTTAGCATGAACCCGATATCAACCCTTTTATGACAAACATTTTTCCCACTTAAACCTACTAGTGGGCACTACCAATGGATACTTTGTCTATTGCCTTTATCTCATGCCATTACGTGACATTTATTCTATTTACTTGCTATATTATTATAATACAGTTGTAAATTTCGATAAATGAATTAAAAAAAGTTCATTTAAAAAAGGGCCAATTTTTCTTCCCTTCTTTAATTCATAAAGGAGATTCATTGAAACGTTTATTACTATTAAATATCACTAAACGCTGAATATTGAGCAAATTAGGGCTCTAAGGTACACTGAAGTCTTTTTAAAACCTTTCCATAGGACAGCAAACACCTTTAGCTACAACATTGACACAGTACTTTTGAAAGAAGGGTACGCGAGTCTTCAGCCTCAGATATTTTGGAAAGGAAGATATTTTAATAAACAATTTTGTTTTCATTAAGTCCTCTTTCTTACGTAAAAATCCTGTTTTCTTGGAGTCGAAACATCTGTCAGCCGATACTGACGGTTTGTTGTAGTAATTTAAAAATTCTCTTAAACAGTTCTCCCTATTTAAGAATCTTTTTTTACCATCACCCGGATCATATAATGTACCTACATAAAGTTGACTTATTCAACATTATTGTTCAACATTTATAATTAAAGTAATATACATTTAAAAATACTACAATTAAATGAAAATAGTAAGAATTTTGATAATAAATTTATATTACTTATAAGTTTTCCAATAAATTTATACCTTGCTAGTGGAGAACCTTCAGTTTTTGAAACAATATTGATCCAATGAAGTTATCGAAATTTCTAATAATTCATATTATAATTCGAGGATAAAAAATAGCTTTGAAAAGTTCTAGAGATATGGTAGATTTTCCTTGAATAAATGGTTCTGATGAAAGTTATTTTTTCCTGAGAAATATCTCGGACGCCAGATAATTGGAGAGAGAAAGTTTATTCGGTTAAGGGAGATAAGGGGGATAATGCAATGACTGGGACGTGATTTCGACCAAATCCGTTCCTTTATTCAGCCCTGTTTTCTTTTACTTTTTTCCATCATATATATTTTCCATCAATATTCATGTTATAAAAATGTATTATGATGGATAATACATAGATAGTATTTAATTAATTGATCAATTCCTAATTACGAAATAATCAATTCTAAAATTGTATTAGGCTGCTACGTAATGAAAGTTTTAGAAAGTATTTTAGGAAATGTGTATGACAAATACGAAGAAGAACTTTGGAACGTCGATGCCTGTGCGGAGTTGTTTATTTAATAGAAATATAGAGAAATTGATTCTTCACAAATAAACATAGTATGATGGCCATGTGAAGAAAAACTATTTTGATCCATGTGAAATAACGTACTTATAATTTTGTAGTAAGTTTCTATAACCGTAATATATTGGTTATAATGATATAATCATAAATAAAACTGAAGAATGAGGAGTTGGACTATATTACATTACAATCAGCTTAAGTTATTTTCTTTTAGTTTTAATCTTTTTACTGTTTTATGAAATGGTATGCTTAAATATAATATTTATGAAACTGTAAATAATCATAGTTTTATAATAATTATAGAAGAGAATTTCTCTTCAATATAAAAATATAAATAATTAGTTTTTCCAAATAGATGTTTTTCGCTGAGATATTATTTTTGCAACTTTAATAAACAGAACCTTCCATTATGTAGTAGTTGCTGAAGAAAATATTCTTAAGATCTGGTCATTTATGCCAGGGGAAGTTCAAAATATATTCTCAAGCAGTAAGAAACTATTTATCAGAAACAAACATTTCCGTCCTCATTTCAGGTCTTGAATATAAAAGATATAAAAAAATATTATTTTTATCATTACTGTAGTGAAAGTAAGGATTGGGATAGCTCGGTGGTAGAGCGCTGAGTTGCCGTGCCGTATGCCCTGAATTTAAATCTCAACGAGCAGATAATCTGGAGACACTTCCGGGGCTCTCCCAGGGTCTATAAAATGAGTACCCTTAACTGGGGTAAAACATGGCGGTCAAATGTGATTTCGGACAAATCCTCCCTCCCTGCACCGACGTTGTCTCTACCACGTACTGAACCCAACACCCATCATGGGTTGTAGTAGTACAGGTTTCTTACAGGTTATTGAAGTATATAAATTTATTTTACTTTTATTTTTCGTAACTTCGTTATTATAATCAATTTATTTTATATATTTAATCGGTACCAAAGTGAATAAAAACGTTGGATTTTTATTTATAAACAATTTATTACTATTCACACATTTATTTTTACCTCCATTCGGTCTATTTTCTGTCCCATTTACAAAAATTTAAAAGGCATAACTTCAATATTATTCATACAATTATTTTTTAGAATTATGTTGATTTTTTTTTGTAATGTACTGTTAAAGTATACACTCGATCGATTCATCATTAACAAAATAGTTTATTCTGAAGATAATTACTTAAAAGGTTCGGATGGATTGTGGTGAATGCCTACAAGCTAAGAAAAACCTCTCACTAGGATTAGTTCTTCAATCGTTCTTTCCATCGCTTCTGCATTTTCATTTTGTAATGGAGTCAGTATTGTGTAAGCAAACCCCCTGAAGGCTAACTTTTGGCCAAGGAAAACTTTTTTTTTTGTAAGGCTCGGACTTTTTTAATGGAAGCCTCATTATGAAAAGGAATATTCGGTTGAAACATCAAGGGGACGTTTAAAAGGTTCGTTCTATAGACCGAAGTTAAAGGGCTCTTGAATCAGTATAGTTTAAATTTAAACGGTAATTAAAAGAATTATATACATTTCGTAAGTATAATTATAATAAATCAGGCGATATTTTATCAATATATAAATATTAATAAAAAATTAAGTAAGATTTGCTGTTTGTGTGTGACTTGTTCTAATCTGTGGCTGATAACTTATTTACTGAAATTTACTTAAAATTAGGTTGCTTTGATTTTTTCATCGCCCTTTGTAATCGAACAATAGTTATTGACTGTATTTTTTAGTATCTCTATCTTTATTAAATGGTTTGTAGTAAAGAAACATTAAATGACACGGCGAAAATCCTCGATAAAACAATTTTTTAGTTGAGTTCAAATTTTTAGACAAAAAAAAAGCTCATTTGATAAACAACCTATTTTTTTCTCCAGAAAATCTCTCATTTTTTCTCACAATTTCTAGCTTTTAGCTTCTAAGTATTATTGTGGCATAAAAATGTTTTTTATCACCAATGCTTAAGTCGGAAAATGTCAAATTAATTATTCTTTTGTTTACAATTTTCTCTTTTCGGAAAAAGAGTCAGATTTTGATTCTTTAATCTTTTAAAAATATAATTTGTTTTGATATTCCTTTTTCCGTTCTTTAAAAATCTCCCTTGTTATCTCAATTCATTATGGATTCAAACGAACATTTTGCCTCTAGTTATTCCTCTAAAGAGAAATATAAATTCAACTTCGTTGATTATTCATTCTGAATTGTTGTGCCAGAAAGTTCTTCAATTCAATATTCATGTTTGTCATTGGATTTTATTACCTTTTTTATTTCTTTGCCATAAATTTTCCTGCTAATGTTAAATAAAATAAACTGTAATACCCAAAAATCTAGTTAGAAATAGTTTTAACAAAGCACCTATGTTAATATTAACTAGGCTTTTTTAGGATTAACCGATAAATATTTCTCCATATACGGATATATTCCCCATCTAAGAATACTCCCTCACACACATTCCCAAAATAAATTTTCATATTTCGAAATGTTTGGCTTAAATTTTACAAAACCAATTTTAGTAGAATGTAAGAAAGCATTTTATTTTTTATTTTTATCAACTAAAAAAAAATCTCCTACTGAAATTTGAAGTTTAATGTTTCAAGTTACTCAAAATATATATAATGAAAATGAAAATCAGTACATTCACCATTTAATTCAAACATATTATTTTAAACATGCAAGTTATGCTCCATCATTTAAATAGATATGCCTTATTTTATATCTTTACAGATATTAGGAACGTAAATATAATATTTATTGTTAATCAGTTACCTCAGAAAGTCTGTCGAACCTTGCAAATAGCTCGTTTAATATTTTTACTAGCTCCGAAGCCGAGTAAGTGGAAGAGATCGCTGTAAAGCCTACGATGTCTGCGTACAGGATACTGCAACAGAATGGATAAGTACAGATTGTATCATTTGATAAATTTATTATTTATGTAACAATATACACTCCCTATTCACAATCCATTAAATTTCATAGAGTTGAAAAAATAGAAGGAAACTCAGTATTGAATGAATATAAAGTTCATAGAATCTGATTGCTCATGGAACATAAAATTTAGAGCAAAATATACTAAATGCCACATACACAAAAGAAACCAATTACATCACAGTTACAGTTTTATTTAAAAAATGCTGGTGTACGTATCATAACTTTGACCTGTCACACTGTTTAAGATAAATTTTAAAAGTTTATATTTAGATCACTGGAAATATCTGTATTAAAGAATCTGAAGGGTTTGTCCTGACTGACAGACCATCGCATAGTCAAAACGGCATAAGCTACAGACTGGAAATTTGGACAGTAGTTGCATTTTATAAGGCTAACGCGTACTAAGAAAGGATTTTTGAAAATTCATCCCCTAAGAGAATTAAAAGGGTGAAAAACCTTTGTAATAAAAATACGTCATTTTTAAAGCGAGCACCATGAAATTTTAGACTTAGCTTCTACTTATAAACATAGGTAACGGTATATACCCTTCACTAGAAGGTAAAATTTTAATATCTTCTGACTTAGCCATAGTAGTTAAAACTTTGCCTAACTTAATATATCCCGATAATGAAAATATTAAGGAAAATGAGGAAGAAAATAATCCGGGCGGAGGTCAAGAAAATTCTCGTATATATAACCCTACATAAGAGAATTTTCTTGAACTCCACCCGGGCCATTTTCTTCCTCATATATATATATATATATATATATATATATATATATATATATATATATATATATATATATATGTATATAGATGCTATCTGTATTCACTTATTTTTCCATAAGCCTATTTATTTTTATTGTTAATTTGACTGTTTATTTTATTTTAATTTTGCATTACATTTTCTGATTCTCTACCAAAACATACCTGTTTAGTTATTTAATTTCAAGGTATTATGTAAATATTCTTGTATCCTGATGTAGGCCTTTGGCCTGATAAATACTTATTTAAATTTGTTCATCTCTGTTATTCTAAAGGGACCTGGTCTCAGTATAAAATTATTTTTCTATTCTATTCTATTCTATATACAAGCTCAACTAATGTTATTCAACGTTAAGGAAAAACATGTAGATTGGTTGTGTAAGCGAGCTCTATTGACGCTGAAAAATGAGAGTGCATCTAAAATGATGAAAATGATATGCTTCTGGGGGCATTCGAAGGGGAGCTGATAGAAGAAGAAGCTTTTGACAATCCCACAGAATTTTTGCATACATTAAATCCATCTGGTCTGCCAGCATATAAACTTTTACTTAAAGTTGGGGTACCTGTAATGCTACTCCGAGATTTAAAACCTCCAAAATTGGGCAATAGGACTTGTCTGCAGGTTTTGCACAAAAATATAGAAGCTTCTGTAATTCGGGATGTGGTAGAGGAGAAACTGTTTATATCCCATGGATATCTCTGATTCCATCCGAGTATACATTTCAATTCAAGAGATTACAGTTTTGGATATTACATAGTGGATTTCAGTCGAAAACACATCGAAAGCTCTGTAATTATACCATTCAATATTTAATAAAATTGATCAACAAAGGGTTAATAATTAGTAGGCTGGCTGAATTCACAAATGCTTTATGTCATAATGAATTTTATATAGTAGAAATTTAATTTAAGTTGGCGTAGGTAGTTAGTTAATTCACTCTCCGTTTAAACTCAACTTGAGTTTTTATTCAAAATCAACGCAGACGAAGTATATAAAAGCTTGTGTTATATAGAGATCAAAAGAAAAATATGTGAAAAAGAATTGCAGAAATATTTCATCACTCAATAGCGAGTAAATAAAAATATAATATAAATAAGTATGCTTTTATATATTTAATTTAAAATAAAACATATTAACGAATGAAATGAATTGAAATAATAAATTATGTGGCTAAAAGAAGCAGAGACTGTTGAGTAGGTTGATTTGCGAACCGGCTGTGTGCCAAAGCATGTTATGCGGGTAGGTTGTGGTATCTAGTGCTCTTGTAATATGCTTGACATCATCGCTCTCTTGTTATGGTGCCTATATCTATTTTACTATTATCATTATTATAGATTATATAAATAATAATTAAAATTACATTTAGCATTGCTATGTATCAAATAAATCCAAAAAAAGATTTCAGGGCTGTTTTCAGGCATTATAAGTAGAAGGACTAATAATATTACCTACTGTAACTGTAAATAAAACAATGTTACTTGAGTAAGAATTGGCGACAGTGCTTATAGCATCTTGAAAAAACACATATAAAACTAAGGGAAAAATGAAAGGCCTCTCTGAGAAGATCTAATTTTAATTAAATTTTGGAAGTCGAGAAACTATTTTCAAAAAAAAAAATAATAATAGGACCATCGAAGTGCTCAATTAATCTGAAGTGATTTGTAGAAAACATTTGAAAAAACTCCTTTGAGAATTTATACCTAATCAGAGGAGAATAACATCCCCCACGCTCAAGAGAAGTAGAAGAGAGAACAAAAACATTTTTTTTTAGATAGAAAATCCTCTTGGGAAGACGTGAAGTATAGAAGAAATCGGGGGTAATAGACCTTGACTCGAACATAAGATGATAAGATCCGAGATTTCCTTCCATGGTGTATCCAAAGAAGAAGTAAAAAAGTAGATACTAATCTCATTTACAGATTACTCTTAATTATTCAAGAGTCACTATGTATCAATGATTTCGATATTTATAACGAAGTTTTTGGATTGATTATGACTAATTAACAAGTTGGTAAGCAACCGCCATCGGAAAGGAGCCCATTTTAGAACTTTCATGGGCTTTGTAATAAACTTAATTATTGAATGTCAATAATTTTTGGGTTGTTATCTTCAATAATACTCAATTACACCTTAGTATGAATAAGTTCGTTACAACAAATGAGTCATAGAACTCGGAATAAAAATTTTTGAGTCGAATTAATACAAAATAGGTATCTGTTTGTAATGTAATTAAATGTTATTATCGGTAATGAGCAGATATTGGTAATCATTTCATCATGAAATAAAAGTTTCAACAAAGATTTTGAAGAATAGATGATATATGTCTGTTGAAATGTTCATTTCTAGATGAAATGATTACTGAAGTATACAAATTTCCCATAATTACATTCTATTTTTCTTACTAAAATTTACGATAACTTGTTATTTTAGAATATATTTTAAGGAAGCGAATGAAAAGGTAAAACTTGTTTTGACTCAATTCGAAGCGACGGCCAGCGACGAAATATTTACAAAAAAATATATTGAGTGCTTAAGCCTGATTGACACTTCCTAAAAAATTATAGATGAATTATGTTGGAATGAACTGTGTAGCTTTTAATTCTCCTTACTCCAAATTTTTAAAAAAGTACTTAACATTAAAGATCACATGATAAGAAATAAGTGATGATTAGGATATCACAGCTCCGAAGTGCTAATGCTCGTCCAAAGAGGCAGAAGACCGGATCGATGAGGAAGGTAATGAAAGGAAACCTCTTAGTGAAGATTAGCCTTGTTCTTCCTCCTTGGTCGTTCTGTTATGGCCTCGAATGTAGTGTCGCAGTTCCTTCAGTCTCCAGGTTTAAGCTCAATCACATTTAAGCTCCTCGGAGTGCTACAGGGATTTCTCTTAGGAAGGATTTCTCAATGTAGTTGTCGTTAGCAAATCTCTAAGGTTTCAAGATTTTTTAAAATAAAAATAATTAATTACAGTATTAAATAAAATAAAACAATAAATACATTAATTTAAAAAATAATATCGGTTTTTATAATTCCCTGTTCGTTCTGTTTTTATAATTCTCTGTTCGTTCTGTTTTTATTTTATCTACTTCTTTGGTTTAATGGTACATTTATTAATCTCAAATCTTGGAAACACATTAATTGAGCAAATATATATATATATATATATATATATATATATATATATATATATATGTATATATATTAATTATCTTTTAGTGGAATAAACGCAGATTATTTGATTAATGCAGCGAATTTTTATAGATACAGATAATATTATGGAATGCTATATGTCTGAATAGAATGTTTTTGAATGTTATATTGTACTTTTTAATTATGTAATTTTCATCATGATTTTAGTTATAAATACTAATTAACAGTTTTAAAAATATCGAACAATAATAAATAATTTCGATTATATCATAATAATGTTTACTAGTAACTAGTAATTTAAATGTTTATTATTAAAAAACATGTAAGCACTACGACCCGTGAACGAGTCTGGGGTTCAGTACATGGTAGAGACTGTTCTGTTTCATGGAGAACGGTTCTGCAAGGAGGTGACTTGTCCTAGGTCACGCTCAACCACCAGGTTTTCCCCCTTATTATGGGTACCCTATATTTATAGTATTTTATAGAGGCTGGGTGAGCCCCAGGAGGGTCCAAGATCCCATACAATGCATCTCCCGCCGCAAACAGACTAAATAAAAGTAACTGGCTGCAGCGGGATTTGAACCAGTATTTCCGGCATGGCTACTCAGTGCTCTGCCACTGAGCCACTTCACTCCCGGTTATTATTAATAAATGATTTTAATTTTATCATGTCATAAAATCAAATGATAAAGAAAGATGTAATTATTTAAATATTATATTATTAATGAATAAAAAATTATAGGTCCTTAGAAGGGTATGTATGTTTGAGAAATTAGAAAAGTGCATAATAAATAAATGTGGAACACGTTCTCTATTAATATGATTGAGGAACTTAATAATAGAAAAATCCAGAAATATGCATTTTTGGCGAGAGACCAATGAAATTAAAGAAGTAGGTAGATGAGTTATTTCATTTGGCTTGTAATAAATCAGCTCCTTATTAACAAGATACTCTTTCTTCATTTATTTTCACTGACCTAAAGACTAAATGTTTTAATTTAACTGTTTTTTGTACCGATATGTAATAAATTTGATATTAGTCGATATTTACACAATTACTGCGCAGGAAAAAAAACTTCAATCGAAAAAGATATATTTTCCTCAGTTGGGAATAAATATAAATAAAATTAGAAAATTTTGACTTGTTTAAAGGCTCACAGATGTAATATATTAAGTAATAATTAAATTATTTATTTGTAAAGATATTAACTTTGACATAAAATGAAAGTAAACCTAGAAGTAGAACTAAGCTGGTATATTTATAATTAGTAATACTATCCGATGAAGCAATATATGCCATTGATAACAATAGTTCCATTAATGTATGGTAGATTGTTGAAGATAAAATGTTGTATGATAGACAAGAATCAAAATACGAACAAGCCCCAAATAAAGTTCGTACCATTTCCGACTATCGTACATGATGTTATTAATGTACGATAACTATATTTTCAATTTCAATATTTTAGATGAAAATCATTGATGACCCGTTGCAACAATTTCATTTAGAAATGCTGTGGCTTATAATTGAAGTTTACTATTTAGTCTTACAATAATAATAGAATAAAATTTGAAATATATAAAACTATTTTTTTTATTATTAGGGCTACGATTTAACCCATATACAATAAAATAACATAACTAGGTTACATGTATTCAGTGATCTTCAAATTGTATTTTATTTAATAATAATTTAAAGTTCACAATTTTAAATGAAACTTCATAATGACATTTTTATAAAGTTCCCTGTGACCACATAGTGACGAAAACGGAAGTGCACACTTCTACAGCTAGATTTTTTGAGTTATGAAGGACACGAATACTTATACATATATCACGACAAGACTAGCCCAAATTAATTAAGGGATTTTCAAAATGAATATTTGTTATCAGTTCCGTAGGCTGTTACTTTGAGTAAAGTCCCAAGTTTTTATTTGCCACCCCTTTCCCTTTTAACACTGTACTGTCCGCACGTCTACAGAGTCAAATGTCACCAGGGGCCGGCAGTGTTAAAGAAGAATTAATTTTAAAATCTTTATGTAAGTACTTGAATTAATTAAACGTCTGCAAATAAATACTTCAAACTACATATTTACTTGAAGAACAACACATTCACCTATATACAACGGTATTTATCAAATCGTACACATAAAATATGCAAATTATCTAATTTTATTCGCAAAACAAACAAGGTAATCCCTTCGTATATTCATTTTTATTTCCAATTACAATCGATATTCAGATGTTCATATACTCGAAATGAGTTAATTATAGCACAATTTATTTAATAAAATGAAAGTTTAGTTGTCGGTTTTTAAAATTTGATAAGTCCATTATATATTTTTGTCTCGAATCCCACCTATATTGACCCAGTCGGTGTAGTGTTAATTAAATTAAAACAAGCAACAAAACAATAATTATCTTAAATAAAAGACGCAAGAACTAAACTTGTTTATGTTGTTCTTTCGGCGGCAGTATCACATACATAAACATGTGTTAGCGGCCGCTAAAGTGTTAATAACCTAGAAAATAAAAATAATCGTGAGTTTTAGTATAAAAAAAAGGGCGTAATTTTGGGAAATGTTATAATATTAAGCAATAAACTGTTGTAGAAAATAAAAATAATTTAATTACCTGCATATAGATTAAAGAAACATACTGTTATCTCATTATCTATACGCAATTTTTCGAAACGTTCATTTCTTTTTGAAATTATTACAGAATTACATACATTTCCTATAACTACACTCTTTTTTATACCAAAACTCAGGATTATGTTTATCTTCGAGAATATTATAAAGGAAACAAATGAAAAGTTAAAAAATGTTGTGATTTAATTCGAAGCGACAAACTACGGAACTGATACCGGGTATCTCATTTGAAATTTCAAAACCGAAAATTGTTGTGATTGCAATACTTCCTTTAGAATTAAGGGGCATGATCATTTACGAAAGAAGTATGAAGTACGATAATGTGCAAGCGGATTAGGTCAAGATATTGATGAGGAATATTGAATATTGAACATAGCTCCGAGATATTGAGCGGTGAAACAAGGCCGAAGGGATTGTTACGGAAAGGTCCTCCCGCTAGGACTGAAATGTTGATCCCTATCACTCCCTATCCCTCCCTCATATACCCTTCCATCCAGGTATTTCAGCCTTCCTAGGCCCGGGGTCGATATCGGCTTGGGATAATGTTATTTAGGATCTGATATTTTCCGTTACAGCGGAACTTCCTTGATCCGAACTAATTGGTGCTCGGACAAAGTATCAGAAATTCCATACAAAAACAAGTATCAGATGTTGTGAGAATTTTTATAATATTAAAACATAAATTTTTATTGCAATTAATACAAATTAACCATCTAACTAATTGCCAATAAACTTTTCTGGATTTAATTTGGGCATATTTAAGGATTACAAAAGACATATTGTTATTAACATTGCTATGTGTCTCCATAGCTGAACCAAATCATTGTCTTAGGGAAATAAATAATCAGTTATCTAATTCATCTTTAAAAGAGAAACATGAACCCTGAGTTCATCACAACTGAGGCTATGATGATTTTCTTGTATTTAAAGATCTTATTATCATAATAAAAATAACATCAATGAAATGCATTAACCTCTTCCTAATCAAAAGGCGTTAGGGTTTTTATTAGGAAAGTTCATTTTTTATCGTACTAAATAAATGTAATATCATATATACTTTATTATGCAGAACAATCCGTTTTTCAAGAGTTATTGACCATGCTATTTTATTTGTTTGAACATAATAGCTTTTCTTGAAAGAATTATCGGGGCATCCTAATGAAAATGCCGCTTTTCCTCCACTCTCTGACTTCTGGCAAATTACCTAAGAAATACATTGAAAATCCATCTGATCCATCACCATTCTCAGGATTTTTCAATATTTTTCATGACATAATTCTTCAACATATAACATACATATATTAATAGTAATGTAGAACATTTTTCATAGTAATTATACTAATTTCTAACTAATAATAATTATAAAAATTCTAATATGCTGTGAGAATTTTTATAATATAAAAATGTAAACTTTTATTATATTGATAAATCTTAATTATGTAGTTAATTGTTATCAAACTTTTATGAATTTATTGTGAGCAACTTTAAGGACAAAAAAGACATCTTGCTATTATATTATGTATTATTCATTGCTATCCACTCTAACTGATCCTTTACCATCCTAAGTATTTTTCATGACATAATTCTTCCACACATAACATAAATATATTAATATTAATACAGAACATTTTGCACAGTAATTATACTAATTAATGAATAGAATTTTTCACATGTAATGTTCATTAACGAGGTATTACTCAGACATTTTCGTTCTTCGGAAAATTTATTTCCACACGTTCTAGCACAAAAAAGAAACATTTTTTCTCACTGGAAAAAATATAAAAATAGCCGACCCCATATTTTTCTTGATTTTACTTTACTCTTTTTTCTCTTACTTCTAACTCGGTTAAACGAATAATTAGGAAGCAACCAATGCAATATGTTTTATTTGTCTTGTAATATAATTGTTTTGTAAAAAAAAATAAGATGATGAAAAGGGTGTAAATCATTAAGCAATTGTTAGATTAATAAGAGAAAGCCTGGACGAGAACTACAAGTTGTGAATGTTTATGATAATTAAACTACATTATATATTTTTTTTAATAAATAAAACCTTCAATGGAAAGATTATTAGTTGAATAATTTTGATGAAAATATAAACCTGAAATAATCATAAAGGACCTTAAATTTTTTTAGAGGAAACATTTAGTAAATAGTTTTATGGGATAAATGAATAGCTTAATTATAAAATGTTTATAGATTATTTTTATTGTAAATAAGTATTATTTTTATTTTTATATTGTAAAAAAATGAAAATACTCATCACAATAAAAAAAACCTTGTTTTATTATTGAACTGTCTAGATCGTTATGGCGCAGATTTTTTCCCTTCTTTGTCTTTTTTTTTTAGTTTTTGTAAGCACCCTTACCTTTAATCCTTAGACGGGACAGCCGGAAAATGGATATCCAAGACGACTCTTTGGATAAATTGGAGGATGAACTTTTCTTTTTTTTTTTTAATACGTTCGTTGCAAAGAAGGGATGGAATCCATTTGATCCGCTAGCTCTAGAAGGTAAGATGAAAAAAAAAGAGCAGAAAAGAAATGAGAGGATCTCTGAAACGAGGTGAATTATCGGATCTGGTAGGAGTGGTGTGGAGAGAAGGCTTATTTCAAGTAAGGCTTCATTAAATTAGTGAAGTAAAGATGCTTTATATCTGAGCTAGTGCTTCACTTTAGCCTATAATTAGTTACATTTTCAACGTTTTCACTTTTGATTTTAAAAGTGTACTTAAAATATATTATATATTTTTTATGAGATGAAAATAGTTGACTGGATGATCTTATGTAAAGGAGATAGTTGGGGGGTGCAGTCAATAAGTACACAGAATAAGTGATGAACTTATATTATATTATGTGCCGACGTTTCGACCTACAGTGTAGGTCATCTTCAGGGCTAACAGAGAAACAAACAGAACAAAAAAATATAAAAAATGTACAGTAACAATAATATGGTGACAAGTAATGTAGAAAAATAAAATAGTGGCAGATATGAAGATAGAAAAGGAGCCAGATTATAATAAAATAAAGATATAGACAGGTTTAAAAAATTAATGATAATGAAAAAATTAAAATAGTGAAAGTAATGAATTAAAAAAGTGACAGATATAATAAAATTAAGATAAAGCCAAATATAACAATAGTGAAAATAATGAATTAAAATAGTGACAGATATAATAAAATTAAGATAAAGCCAAATATAACAAAATTATTGCAATAGTGACAGATATAATTATAGAAATAGTGACAGATATAATGAAATTAAGATAAAGACAGATATGACAAATTATTGATAATGAGAAGCAAATGAAAATAATGACAGATATAATAAAGTAAGACAGATTTAATAAAATAAAGAAAATGAGCAGAGATGATAAATTATAAATAACGCATCTATCCTTTCTGTACATTTATTTTTTATTTTTTATTTTATATGCGTTATTTATAATTTATCATCTCTGCTCATTTTCTTTATTTTATTAAATCTGTCTTACTTTATTATATCTGTCATTATTTTCATTTGCTTCTCATTATCAATAATTTGTCATATCTGTCTTTATCTTAATTTCATTATATCTGTCACTATTTCTATAATTATATCTGTCACTATTGCAATAATTTTGTTATATTTGGCTTTATCTTAATTTTATTATATCTGTCACTATTTTAATTCATTATTTTTACTATTGTTATATTTGGCTTTATCTTAATTTTATTATATCTGTCACTTTTTTAATTCATTACTTTCACTATTTTAATTTTTTCATTATCATTAATTTTTTAAACCTGTCTATATCTTTATTTTATTATAATCTGGCTCCTTTTCTATCTTCATATCTGCCACTATTTTATTTTTCTACATTACTTGTCACCATATTATTGTTACTGTACATTTTTTATATTTTTTTGTTCTGTTTGTTTCTCTGTTAGCCCTGAAGATGACCTACACTGTAGGTCGAAACGTCGGCACATAATATAATATAAGTTCATCACTTATTCTGTGTACTTATTGACTGCACCCCCCAACTATCTCCTTTACATATATATTTTTTACTTTTAGTTCTTGTGATTCATTTTATTCTTTAAACTTTCTTCTGGTGAATTCTCGAGACAATATCGTTCTCATAATTATGTACTAACATTGATAAATAAAACTGAAATATGATAGTTATAAACAGAAAAATCTGAAATAGAACAATCCAAAATTATAC
The DNA here is from genome assembly GCA_037127475.1 of Arma custos. NCBI lineage: Eukaryota > Metazoa > Arthropoda > Insecta > Hemiptera > Pentatomidae > Arma > Arma custos. Next base: position 48,858,443 of record CM073764.1, on the reverse strand, counting down.
ATTTCAGCCATCATAACTTTTAAACAATATTCACATAATATATGGAAGTATTGAACAGATATTTTGGTTGACTAATAATATCCTTTCGTCCTTCATTGTAAGTACTTGTTTTGTCGCGGACCTGGACTACCGCCAGATGAAACCAACCGATCCTTGCCTCTTGAATCGGAAGATGTACTTTGCCGCCAAAACGAAGGAGAGGGGAGAACGACGCTTTGAGTCACTCACTTGCTGTTAGATCGCCAAGCGGAACTGTACTACCAGACCTTCGCAGCATCGATCATCGCACACTGCCGCTTATTAATCCACTTTCAAGCCGCTATTCCTAGGAGAACGTCCAGAGGTTTCAAGCTTGTCACTCGCCAGAAGCTATGCTGAGATGCTAATTGGGTTTATATCACACAAATTGTAAGTCCCATTTCATTATCATAAGGCCTCAAATTGTCAACTAATTCTTCTCCGGATGATGAACGTATCACATGGTACCAACCGGACAGTTCAAGTTAATTAATGATATCATACTCATTGTTCCGTCATGCCGTGATCACTGGCGAAGAAAATAATAATTCGCACATCTCCGCGCCTTATTGAAACTTCGTTACAACGTTCGAGTTCATTTTGTAGTTATTATATCTTTGGCCATTATGCTAGCATGGAGCATTTCTGTTATTGTTAATTATCGCTCCCATTCATGTTAATAATTTTTTTCTTCTTTTTTTTTGTCTAAAATTAATTTTAGAGAAGAATTGGTCGACTTTATCTTCTAATGTAAGGAAGAAATAGTTGGGGGTGCAGTCAATCAAAACACCTAAATAAGCGTAACTTATTTATTATGTGCCGACGTTTCGGCCTACAATGTAGGCCATCTTCAGGGCTAAGAGAGAGAAACAAACAGAAATATATAAAAATGTAGCAGTAACAAGAATATATAAAGTGGTACAAGAGTGGAAATTAAAATAGTGACTAGATATGATGAAATAGTGAATAGATATATGATAAATAAAGAATGAATATAAGAGTGGTTACAGAATATAATAAACTTAAAATAGTGATAGATAAAAATAAAATTGTAGATGATGAACAGAAATTCTAATGGTGACAGATATAATAATAAAAGAATACGAATATAAAATAGAAAAAATACATGTCAAGAAAGGATAAAATGTAAACAATAATATAAAGGGAAAGAAAAATGAGGAGGTAAACGGAAAGATACAAAATGAGAAGATTAAAATATAGAAAAAGGGGGGTTGAGTATGAAGGATTTAGAAAAAACTAGTTTAATTATAGATATGGATAAGATACCAGACATGAGGGAATTGATAACATGGGGAGGGAAATTGTTTTTTAATAGGATTTCTTTGATGCGGTGGGTGTTGGTGTTGAATGGTTATGGTGGAAGCAAGATTCGGAGAGGGATAGGCCACGGTGGATGATATTTTTGGCGACATTGATTATTTGGTGGTGCGGATGTTGGGAGTAATAATTGAGGAGTCTGCCAGAATTTCTCCCCATGTTATCAATAAACTCATCCATCACCATTATAACCCACCCACCCACACCCGATCTCCACATCCGCCTTCTATCCCTATATACAGATCCTTGCCATATATACCCTCCCTCTCTAATAACATTCAAAAATCCCTACGTTCCTCGATCCCCAATTTACGCATCGCCTTTAAATCCCACAACAAACTCTCCAATATTTATACCCGAGTTAATTTCCCATTCCCCTAAAACATCGCTCTCAGGTCGTCTATCGTATTCCTTGCTCTACTCCCAACTGCAACTCTTCCTACATCGGCGAAACCAAAAACCTCCTTAAAGACCGCATTACCCAACACAAATACTCCATTTCCTCCCACAACCCAACCGCTTCTAAACTCTCCGAACACGCCCTATCCTTTAACCACATTTTTGACTTCGAAAATACGTCGATCCTAGCCTCCGTTCCTAATTATAACAAACGCATCCTCTCAGAAACCATTCACATCAATTTAGATTCCTCTACCGTTAATGCCAAGACCGACTCCCATCACCTATCCCTAACCTACTCCCAAATTTTTAATTTACTAAAATAACCTTACATTCTTAATTTATTATGCCATTCTTTAATTAATTACATTTTGACCATTGACTTTTATTTTTCACGCAATTTACATTATTTACGTGTCACTTATATCCACTGCATCTGCATTTCCCCTTCCCCCTTCTTTGTCATTATTTTTTTGGCCGTCAGAGATGGCGTTTATCGCTTCCGCACGGCCTAACGTATTTTTCACTTGGGTCTGAGCTCGCCTAGCTGCCGCTTGTTTTATTCGGTTAGTACATATCTTAGTATTTATCTTATCTCCATCCTTTTCACATTCACCTTTCTTCGCACCTGTTCTCACACCTACTTTTGGCATCCATCATATGTTATTAGCATAGAGTTCATTATTATTTAGCCTCATATTTTTCATCTACTGTATTTCTTTACCTATTTTCTATATGTTTATGCTATATTCACATCTTATTTAGCATTTATGCCACTTCTTTCTAACTGTATACAGTTATATATTAACTTCCCTTACTTATATTTTCTTTTTCTTTTCATACTTCATAGTTCATAGTTATAAATAACACTATTTTCAATGTTTAATTTTTGAAATTTATCAATCTTTTCTTTCTATATATGCTTGTATTATTACATTTTACCTATGTAACCCCTCATGTCTGGTATCTTATCCATATCTATAATTAAACTAGTTTTTTCTAAATCCTTCATACTCAACCCCCCTTTTTCTATATTTTAATCTTCTCATTTTGTATCTTTCCGTTTACCTCCTCATTTTTCTTTCCCTTTATATTATTGTTTACATTTTATCCTTTCTTGACATGTATTTTTTCTATTTTATATTCGTATTCTTTTATTATTATATCTGTCACCATTAGAATTTCTGTTCATCATCTACAATTTTATTTTTATCTATCACTATTTTAAGTTTATTATATTCTGTTACCACTCTTATATTCATTCTTTATTTATCATATATCTATTCACTATTTCATCATATCTAGTCACTATTTTAATTTCCACTCTTGTACCACTTTATATATTCTTGTTACTGCTACGTTTTTATATCTTTCTGTTTGTTTCTGTCTCTTAGCCCTGAAGATGGCCTACATTGTAGGCCGAAACGTCGGCACATAATAAATAAGTTATGCTTATTTAGGTGTTTTGATTGACTGCACCTCCAACTATTTATTCCTTACATTAAAATTAATTTTGTTCATTAGATCGCTAAGTTGCATGTTTAGTTTTAAGTTATTCTTGTAGACGCTATTATTAATTTTTATCCTTTCTTCCATGTATATTTAATATTTAATATATTATATTTAATAGTATATATTTAATAGTATTTAAGAAAATCTCGCATGTTATTTAAATCAATAAATCAAACGCTTTGTTAATATCTGAGATTTCATTCAAATTCCCGTGGTACTTCCATTTGATTCCTATTAAATTTATTTAGTCTAATCACGCCTTAACAGTACCGTTTATGTAATAATACCTTAAACGTGTCAATGTTATTTTTAGAGAAATGTGTTATTTAATATATTTCATTAAAAGCATACTTATCACGGTTAGGGCATGCTTATCAGAACAGTATATTTTCTAAACGTCGACTAAAGGAAGTTTAAAGAAGAGATTGGAGCGCATAAACCAAAAGTTTTTTATAAAGAGACAAGAAAAGTAAATACCTCTTACGCTCATATACCCTTAAAATTAAAACTATTTGATTTATGTTTCTCTTAAATATCAAATATGTTTAAAAGACCAGCACACAGTCATCTGATCTATCTAGACAAAAACCATCTCTAGATTATTATGATTCTATTAAGTAATGAGATAATGTAATGTAAAGTACAACTTCGAACCTTTGGTTTTAAAATTATTAGGTACATTCTACCGTGATGAGTGATTAAAGGACAATTTCATGGAAGTTAAATCAACTACTTTCTCCTTTAACAATTTCATGAGAATATTATAAAAACATTGTCTTCTAACATCGAGATAAATTTATTATAGTGCAAAAAATTAAGATACAACACTAGAATACATTTCGATACATCAAAATACTCAAATCACATAAATCCAAATCGACAGGTGATCGCCTGACAGATAATACAAATCGTAAATGTGAAGATTATATCATATCCTGACCCTATAAATTCGATTTTTTACGTCATAAATGAACAGCATTTTCCTGGTCATTCTTTGGGCATTTTTTATTTTTACTTACATTGAAATATATAGTTTGATAAAATCGAAACTATTTGGGATTGTCAAAAACATGTTTTTGATTAAACTCGATATATCAATGCATAAAGAAAAGTAATTTATTGAAATCGCCTAGTACATTTTAAATTTTAAATATTAAACATTCCTTCCCGAAAGTACTTTTATTTTAAATATCTAGTCGTCTCTTATTGCTAGGATTGGGTCGTTTCGCACCACCATCCGAGAGGAGCTTCGGCTTCCCTCGGTGCCCGAGTAATAGGTCGGAGGCACATCAAATTTTTTGATGGGCTGAAGACCTGTGCGGACCCCTAATTTAGGGACTTAAAACCACCCCCCAGACCTGGGAGATGGCAGGGCAGTGTTCCCTTGGTCGATGTGCTTACATTTGATTTGAGGGATGGGATAAGTACTCTCCTGTCCTTATCCTTCCTTCCTTTTCCTTCTTCCTTCCTCCACTTTCTTCCTTTTAAAACTATTCTTGATACCGCTAAACGGTCCCTCCCTGTTTCGTATTATATAAAGTCAGCGGCTTTGAGCCGGTTCGAGTAAAAAGCGCCTTCAGCGGACTCAGCCCATTGTTACGCCTTAAAATACCGAAAGGTAACAGAAAACTTTGATTTATATAGAAGCATTTCCAGGAATTTCTGTAAATTTGTATCATATTGTAAATACAATTTTTAGAGGATGAAAAAAAAAATTGGGTCGTTTCGTATGAAATTTTATTCAAAATATTTACCCTCATATTCTACTGATTTTTCCTAACATGTTATCAAATTTTCAAATCCAGAACTGAAAAGGTCTAGGTTTGAGATAAAATAAATTCTGAAAATACGCCTGTGACTTTTTCATTCAATTAGTTTAATAAAGTGGCTGCGGGTGAACTTTGTAACCCTGCTTGTCCAGGTTCTTCACTCTCTCTCGTGAAACATGAGGTGTGGTTGTTGTCCTGTACGAGTATAGGTACTGCAGGTGTAAACATTAACAAATACACATAGGGTACATAGGTTCTGTGTTGTCGTTATCTAGATAGCGAGTTCAAGATCGGGTGAGGCAGATAAATTATTTATTTTACCGTTATGACTTTAACCCATGTGTTCTGAAAAGTATACTGAGGCTCACCCAGCCTCTATAAAGCACTCTTTACAGAAAGAGACAGATAATTGAATATAATCTCGGTCAAATCACCTCCTCAAATGGTCTAATAAACAATACAGTCCCTAAAATAACCAAACTACAAAGTCTCTAATGAACCAAATATCCGTCAAGAGATAATTAGGGTTTTTAAATATGAACTAAAAGAGAAATAATTTCTCCAGTTGTGAATAAAATTCTGATAATAATTGCATTATTACCGTATGTAACCTAATGATCAAGGACAAATATTACCTAACTAATAAAGATGTACGAATGCAGAGGAGCGAAAAAGGTTAAAATAGAAATTAATGTTTTAGTCAATAGGCCCATTTTTATATTACTCAATGAAAACTAATTAAATATATAAAAAATATTTCATTATAGATACAGGAGCGAATTTCGTGTAACGTGAGGACCAACTTCTTTTCTTTCTGGGTCGAATTTACTCGAGAATACTCCGCAATATATCGCTTGGAACACCCGGACTTATCTTGGTCTAAGTGGCGGCTTCCGCCTTCCGAAAGGAATAAGGATTGTCCGCTCCAGTAAGCAGAAGGAGGGACGGAACGCGGAAATGAGAAAAGAGGCCACAGGACCCTGCCTACTTGAACAGTAGAAGGTAGAAGGTACAGTAGAAGGTACCGGCAACATTTGTGGAGCAGTTTTATGAACATTTACTCGAATGAATTGAATGCTGTTTTATATACCAAATCCAGGTACTTTATTTAATTTTAATAATCTTATATTTATGAATCAATAAAAACATTTACAGGGTGTTTCAAGGTTTAATGGTCAAACTGAAAATTTGAACTAAACACCTCAAAACAAGAAGAAAAATTCCTATGAAGGTATGTCCACAAACGATTTGTTTAGGAGATATTCACATCTAAAGATTTCATTATTACGAATTATTTAGGCATAGTAAATAAATAAAACTTATTTTATTTGTTCCTACTACTTTATTTATTAAATGTAACCATTAACATTCATATTAAATGTTCAAAGTGATTTCCTCGAGCATTCAGACAGGCATCATTGTACATACCTCAACCCCAACCTCAACGTTTTCCCCCTAATTAAGGGTTCCGGCTTTATAGAAACTAGGTGAGCCCTAAGAGGGTCTCCATACCTCAAAGGGTTAATCCATTACTTAAAAATAAATATTTTATCAGAATCTGACTGTTTCCAACTGACACTACGAGGTATCCCTAATATATACTCCACAATATTGTGAGATTAAAATAAGTTTAATCATATAATATGTGTGAGTGTGTGAAAATTATATTTCAATAGAAATCTTGGGTCAGGTATTTCTTATTTGTGTAAAAGCGTTTAATTCAGATTTCATTTTAAAGAAACTATTCAATTCCTGTCTTACACCCTTACGTTGAAAACACAAAAGAAAAAACATTTTTTTTATCTTTATGGTACAATAATTTGTAAGAAATGTAACGAAGTCAGCTTTAACATTTGTGCTAAAAATGAACTAGACTTCTCAAACACAGAAAATATAGACAGCCGAAGAAGACAAACGTTAATATTGTGTAGGAAATATTTATGTATTGTAAACTAAGAGATGGAATATTGAAAAAGCTTTCTACTTTTATTCAGAAAAGAAAATATGGTAAAGATATAATATAGTTATCAGTTTTGAAGTGACCACTATACCATCCCATTGTAAACCATTCCATTTTATCCACTTCCTTTTTTTAAGTTACACAAAAAAAGGAAGTAGATAACATTTGAAATTTTGTATTAATGTTTTTATAAAACTTAATTGAACAATACCTATTCTTATTACTCTCACATGATAACCAGAAGTGACACATTAATATATCATATATGTAACTCATTATCATGATAGAAATTCTTCAAAAAACACTTAAACTGATGTACTGTTGAGGTTTCAAACATTGATGTAAAATATTGAATAGTGATTCCATAATTAATTGTGAAATTTGATTACAGTTTAAATTTGTATTAAATGTGATTTTTAAAATTTATAAAAATGCTTTCATCCGTACCTGACGTTCTCGTGCCTGCTCATGTAGATCTTCTTGAATTGGCTGTCCAGGGCTGATCCTAAGTCCTGTCTCATCTTAACCGCCACGTGCTCGGGTAGGACAGATAGCAGCAGCCTCTCCTACAACATTTTTCAATATATATCCTCATTATATATAAATATAATGGATAATAACAAACGCATATTAGGATAGGGGGCGAGAAGATTAATGTATTAATGTTAGAGAGGAAAATAGTTGACTGGAAGATTCTAATGAAGGATAGAATAGGTCAGGGGGTGCAGTCAATAATAATACAAAAATAAGAAAAACTTATTTAATAATAGTGCTAACGTTTCGGCCTACGGCGTAGGCCATCTTCAGGGCAAATAGAAGGATATACGGCTGTGTGAACTGCCAACTATAAATCGTCAACCGTAGACTGCATCCCCTGACCAATTCTATCCATCATTAACGTATCAAGTTTGAATTCCAGACTACGGGCTCTCCAAAACTTCCTTCACCCTACGGATAAGATACGATGGCTCACTGGAGTCAACTCGCAACTACTGGGCATTCGAATGATGTCCCTATTCCGTGAACATAACTGCATCACTAGCCTCAATCAAAAACTTGTTTTATTAGGAAAGTCACAATCTATACATTAACATTTACTTTTTAAACTTTGTCGAATAATAATAAATAATTGTTATTTTTTTCCTCAGATCAGTGCCCTATATATTATAATAATAATAATAATAAAGACTTTATTTATTCTGGGGCAAGCCCTTTTAGAATAACAATGCAGGAATAATGTAAAACTAAAATGTGTTAGAGTAAAATAGATTACATTTACTTAATTGATTACTTTCATAATTGATTGATATTGATTATATAAGATTATGAATTACCTTCTAAATCAATATTTAAATAAAACTATTTCCTATAAAGGAAGAAGAAAATAAAAGAAGATAGAAATAAGATAGCAAAAATTATATAGAGAGAAACAATTGACAGTTACATATATATATATATATATATATATATATATATATATATATATATATATATTCAAATATTTTGAAAAGAAAATTAACAACAAAAGAAGAAATAAAATAATGAAAGAAAAAAAATAAACAATACTATGATAATAATGAAATAATAAATATATAAATATAAAGATTTGTGACTGGAAGTGTGAACAGCCAAATTAGCAGAGAAAGAAAATGTATTACTCACACGCGTATGCACACATACTATTATAAAGATACACACATATATATCAAATACATGGACACGTTTGCTTCAACTGTTCTTTTCTTCTTTTCTGTATATCTTTCATTTGTTCCCTGTATTTTTGCTTCTTTTGTTCTATCAAAATTGAGACTTTTGTTTTCGTTTTTCTTCTGGATTTTGAAGTTTATTCTTAACTGAAGTACGTCCTTCAATGGCATCCGGAGATACCCTAAGTCCTTCAATGTATTTTTCAGTCTCCTCAATCCATATATAGGCCATATCGATCTTTTAATATATATTTTTTCCATTAAGACATATATGTCTATATGAAATATATAAAACTAGATTTAATGAAATGTTCTACCTAAATGATACAGAATAATTTAGAATAGGTGTAAAAAACTTTCAGTAGCGGTCAACTCCTTCTTCTAGGTGGAAAGAGTGTAATGAATAACTTAGTTTTGGGCTAGGATGACCAGGATAAAAGTTGTTAACTGATAGTGAAAGTTGTCAACTCTATTACCAACTTGAACAAATACACAGGATTCCCATTAGTAACTTTAGAAACTTTTCCAGGCGCAATAGTTTAGTTGTTTAACTTAGCCCCCAGCTCATCTTAGTAACCCAATTATATTCAGCAAAGAGTGTTTGTTAAATTATCGTGGTTATTGAGTGGAGTTTAACTGTCTTCATAGTTTTCATTTGATTTGATATAAAAAAAAATACATGACAAAGCTTTGTCGAATTCAAACTTATTATAACAATATAAATTACATAAGCTCACAAAGCAGTTACTTAAAAATATCATTTCGGATACCACATTAAATTAAGTAATAAATAAATAACTATATTTTAGGTAATAATAATAAACTAGTATTAATTTATAAAACTACAACTCTTCTTTATGGATGTGAAACGTGGCCCCTAACGCAGAATAATGAACAATGTCTTTGGGTAAGCGAAAACAAAGTGTTGAAATATTCGGTCCTAAAAAGGACATAAAAATTTAGGAGATTACACAACATGGAATTGCGAAGCATGAATCCGGTTATTATTTTTCAAGTGACAGCATCAAGAAGATTAATATGGGCTTGTAAAGTTGCTGGGTTTAGTAACGAACGAATTACTAAAAAGTTAATAAGCGCTATGGTGCCTGTGTAGACCGAGGCGTATGTGGTAGGATTGCGTTAAGAGTGATATGGCAGATTTGGGTTTGGGTAAGGGTCCGTGGACGGAAGTGTGTAAGCTGAGATTGGTGCTGTCGGCATCGAGCCTTCGGGTCCGCTAAGTCTCAGTATTATTAGTAATGAACTAGAGTAATAAAAATAATTTTTTTATTACTCTAGTTAATTACTAATGAATGGTAATTATAATTAATTACCATTATAATTAATAATTATAATTATGAGGTAATAATTAATAATTATATTTATAAAGTAATTATAATTAATTATAATTACATGGGTTATTATAATTACCCAAAGGCTGCATGGCGATACCAACGATCGTTGCTGGTAAACTTCCTTCCAAGGATTATCACAAAAACCTTGGAATTAATTTTAATAAACTATAGAAAATAATTAATATATTGTATCAATAATTTATTTTATAAAAACAAAAACTATTAATCAATATTTTCCAATCGATTAGTTGAGTCAATTGCAAAGGGTTTGTAAGACACAATTACTTATAGTGCTACCCAATTATCACCATTTAGCAAACTAAATGATCTGCCGACTATGAAATTGTTTTTTCTTATATTCATATAGTTATTAAAAGTTGTTAGGAAGTGAATCATATCTTTATTTTCTTCTGAACGGAGTTCTAGGCAGTCAATAATACACTCATGCATCCATGGTCTTATACATTTTGTTGGATTGACCTATTAGAGTCCACAATGAAAATCCGAAGTAATGATGAAAGATGGCAATTATCATTCAAACAGACTGTAATTTTTATCAACTGAGCGAAGTCCTGGTTCGATGGAAAAATATAGATTGCAGATATCTTTCAAGGCTCATTTGTTTGTCTAAGCCGTCTATCTAATGTTTTACTGTCCGCGCAGATCGACTTGAAATAAGGAGATTAATTTAGTATAAATATTTCTATTCCTACAACTTATGGTACTGTATTTTTTAACATTTTTTTCGCTAGAATGTGGGGTAAATGAAAGTCAGACATCTTCAGAATTATTCCAAACACATTCAAAATATACTTGCGTTATAAGTATCATGCTCTAGCATATGATTAGGTGCACATGCTGGGAGGAAATATCTTTCGATATTCTTAGACAACCAAAGTGATGGAAACGGTAACCGATCGATTACATCGATTACAGTGGGATCAATTTCGCATACTTCTAATTTACTTGGAAAAGAATCATATTTGTTTGTCATGGTGAATTAACGCATGCAATGTTGAATTAAGACCGAATTTTTCATAGCTAGATGAAAGCTGTGGTTTTAAAAAACGTCTAGTAGGCTCTCAGAGGCGATGGCTGAGTTCAAGGGAAATATGGGCCCTCATTCGCCTGTTGACCCACAACAGCTATAATCCTTGGATCTAGATCGATTTTTCACTGGCCTTGTGGGAAGAGGACTGTAGAATTGCAAAGAACCTTGAGGAATCCCAACTTAGGGATTCGAACTCACAACCTCTGGGTTTGTTGGAGGTTCATTTTTGCAAGCGCGTTTGCACAGACTTGATGGAGGGGTGTATTACATTTTTATACACCTGATTATTATCTGAGATCCATCGATTTATGGTACAGTATATGAAGACGAAAACTATGTGAGACGTCACATCAGATATCTGCAAATAATAAATAACCTAGAAGAGAGTCTAGATGATTTTGTGATTTCATGTTACCAAAACTATTTTTAATTTCATTATGTAAACCAAAAAACAAAAATAATATTCGTTTTATATATAAATATCCGACCCTCCATGACCCTCTATGACCTGGTTAGGAAGGTATAATGATCCAAACTAAACCGTTTTAGTCCGAGACTCGCTAGGGAAAGTAAACAGCGATAGAACTGGGCGTGTAAGCTATCTTCTGTCTCACGCGAACTGCTCGTTACAATATATTTTGAGCCTTTTTCGACTTTTGATGAAGCCTCTTTTCTTTAATCTATTTTCTTACTAAACGAATTAAATTCTTATTTGTTCCCAGTTATGGTCTTGCATCAATCATTCATGGAATGGAAATGTATTATTTAACAGAAAGTTAGTATAAAGACACAAAAATAAATTAAGGTTTAAATAAAGAACGACAATGTTAGTGTTGTGAGCTTCTTTGTTCTTTATGATTTTAATTAGGGTAAATACTATTAACTAAATAGCTAAATATTAACTACTATTAAATAAATACTATTAACTGCTATGTCCTAAGGGTATAAATATGTTTCTTTGGGAATAGTTCTGTTGATTTTAGGATGCCATAAGTAATAATTTATGAAAATTACTCAACTTATTATTGTGTTATATGAATTGATATGCTGTATTGTATTATATGGATGTATGCTGTGTGAGACGGCAATCCAATGTAGTTGGACAGCACTGCTGGAAAAAATAAAGCATTTCTCTCTCTTTTACTTCTTAGCTTTATTTTAAATTGGATTCAGGGATGGATAACAGGGGTAAAACTAGGTTACGCATAAGGGCAAGGTTTCGGCCTCCCCGCGTTCAGACTCTCCTTCGCGTGCGTCTTTCGCCAGCCTCCTTCTTCCAAGTCTTCTCAAGAAGTGTATCGTCAATTCATGAACTTCGACCGTTCACGCGAGTGATATCCTCGCGAGTGATATCCTCTATATATGATGGTCCCTATGAAGAAAAATCCTTTTTCAGGTATATCAATTGAAAGCAATTAAGCTCCACTACTACCAGCTCTAACAACCGTCAGTTCCGACAATTTATGTTTCACTTATCACTTCACAAAACCAATCATGGGTTGTGCGACATATGTATGTATATTTTTTTGTCTTACCCTCCTAATTTATTTAAACATAGCATAACATTGAACGGATCCTATTTATAACCGACTGTCCCGATTATGTATTTTTAAGATCAAGACTGTCAGACGGCCTTATAAGGCCGAGTTCACTCTGAGGCAATATAAGATGTGAGATATATCGTAAGCGATATATGTATAAAGTCGGAAAGTAACTGCTTTTATTTATCTGAAAAGATTTTACAATAACGTTTTAGAAGATATACAAAAACATATTAACACAACTAAACAATACAAACCTGAAAAGATTAATTAAATTACAGGTTGAAATATAACCGACCAAATGACACTGATTGTGAGAAATAGTCTTATTACCAGGTGATCTAATCTAAATATGAAGGTTACATAACTTCAATCAATGCTGACTAAATATCCAGTACTTGGTATGTAGATACGTGATATGTAGCGTATTTGCGTATTGATATGGTATATTACATAGCGCAAAAGGGACTTTGCATCAGACACTTCATATCTGCAGAGAAGGCAGGCTACAGCAGCTAGCTTGGTACACAGATAAGATGGGCAGGCCTGCGACTATTCCCGCAGTCTTGACTGAGGAACTAGAAATATCCTCGTTACCTAAAGATAAGTGATAATTTAATTATTTACGTATTTTATGGCAATCCTCAATATATCTGCCTCATTATTGCTCATTTCCTAATGTAAGTGTATTTTTATACTTAATAATTTATTTTGTTATTATTTTTGTGTCTATAATATAATTCCTTACAAAAGCCCAGATGAACTATGTACCTATTTATGAATATGATATAAATGGTTTAATTCAGGTTTTAAATTGACTGATTAGTAATTTTGTTAACACACAACCACCCACTGGAAAATAATTAAATTTAAAATAAAGTTAGGACATTAAAATATATAATAAGTTTGAGTAATTATCATCAACAATTACTCATGGCATCTCATAATCAACAATATTAGAAACAAACGTCGGCACAAATAAAAATAAGTCTTGACTTATTTGGTGTTTTTTTGACTGTCTCCCCAACTGTCTCCATTCTCCAATATTAGAAAAACCTTTTTTTCTCTTATACAATAACATGGCAGTATGGTGATTTAGTTATAGATTTTAACGTTTTATTTATTTTTAATGGGATTTTGAAGTTTAGCGTTTTCGTTCGTTCTTGATGTATAGATGGATACAACCATCAAATGTATCGTATTACGTTATCGGAATCCGTAAGCAGCTCTGTTACCTACTCTCTTATCAATCACCGCGCCCTACATGGGCTTTTGATTAATTCAGTATACCACTGGTAAAGGGGCCTTAATAATCTAGGCATCTAATTATATGGTGATAGACGTAATTGAGCTAGATTTGTATTAATTAATGTGTTTATTAGTTTTGTTTGCTTTGCACCAAATAATCCCTTATCCCTTATCAATTTCAAAGGTGTAATACGTATCTGTAACAAGGAATAGGGATGCAGGTTGAGCTAATATCCCATAAAGTGTAGAGGAGAAGAAAAGGGGTGTCTTTTGGTAGAATAAATGGACTTGGAGTACACTGGAAGATGGGAAGACAACGAGGGTGAAAAATATGGACTCCGGGGATTGTACCCACACACAAATGACAAGAACTGATATATTTCCTACCGTAAATTCTACATTTATCTCCTTCGCAAATGAACCTTAATTTATGGTAAACCTATTAATTTGAATCATTCATGGCAAGTCTCAATTAATATATAAATTGTCATTAGTATTAGTGTACTATATAATTATGTTTCTTTTTCTGCTTATGTTTGTTATTCTTAAGGGACTTAGTCCCAGAATAAAGTTACTTTTCTATTCCATTTCTATTCTATTCTATATAAATTTAAAAGAATAACTTTACTGATAAATGGTATTTATTTTAATAATTTGATCACCTGGATATTCAAAAATCACGATAGGTTACTGATTACAGTATTGATAATTAAATTGAGAGTTTTGACTAATTAATAATTGGGAAACACACAATGGCCTTGAGGTGGCTTTTGAACTTTTTTGGACACAGAAATAAAGTCTTAATTACTGAGAGAACTTAGATTAATTGCCTATAAATTTATAAATTTTAGTAGTTAACAAGAAATCATTAAGTGTTATAGTAAAATGGAGGGCAGATTTCTTGTTGAAAAGCAAAATTTTTTGAGTTTTTCTGGACTAAAATGATTTTTACAGTCGCGACTAGAGATGCTGAGGTATATATTAGATTTTTTAATGGTCCCGAGTTATGGCAGACAGAGAAAATCTTTCAGAAAGAATGTAATGGCGAATGAGATAATTGGTAGGAGGAGGTGTCGTCATAAGTTTGACGAAATGCCCATGGTCCCGAACTATATTGAAGGCTTATGCGAGATCCAGAAATATTCTTGTTCCGTGCGATTTTTGCTTTAGTTCAGTCGAAGTTCAATTACAGCAAATGAATATTTGTTTTTTTTAGAAATTCAAATTGATCGTGGTAAGGTTTTTTATATCATATTTTACTCACAATATTATATTAAATCAACATTATATTATTGTTTTGCAGTGAGTCATGAAATAGTTGGTAGAGTGGCTTCTCAGACGTAAAAGAACTTATTGGGAGCAAGTTGGTACGTTTATATTGGTACATAATGGGGTGTCTGATTGATATGTAAATTAGTTTATTGTATGTTTCCATAAGGAAGTAGTTTCGATTATCAACAATATTACATTATATTCAAATAAAATAGACCCCCTAAAGCTTTAATGATCATTTTCTCTAGCACTTAAGTTGTCAGATCATGATCAGGAACTATCATTCCAGAAATAATTAATGGTAGAATTAAATGGCTAAATGTATCAATGCAATTCAGTACATATACAATTTGTATATGTAATTTTTAAGTTAAGTTAAGAGAGAAGAAGGCATTATCGGTAGAACAAATATCCTCCCTTCAAAAAAACCAGTGCTACTACATTGTATGTATCTATGAAGGGTATTATGTTTAAAACAAAGTAGAGACAGTACTGGTTCTAAATCTAAGATTGTGGAGGGAGATGATTTGCTTTAGGTGACGCTCAACCGCCGGGTTTTTCATCCTGTTAATGTTAACTACTTTATAGAGGCTGTGTAAGCCTCGGGAAGGTTCACAGATCCCATAAGGTGCACATGTGGCTGTTAACATTTTAAATAATTTATCTATCACAGGCTGGATTCTCAGCACAGCAAATTAATCACTGATTTACCATGCTACCCGTTATAGGCCAAACTAATTGATAAAAATTATCAAGAAGTACGATTATTAAAATAAAAAATCCAGTAATAAACTAAACTTCAGTAATTATTCTGGCTATGGATTGTTCCAAAGAAAGTATGGAATTAGAAACGATAAGAAAATTTAGTTACTTCAACTGGATAGAAAAATTAGGTTTTTAAAAAAACAAAATTGTCCCACAGTTGGAAGATAGCTTAATAAAACCGTCAATAAACTGGGGCGTGAAGCCATAGAAATATTGAAGCCGGTCGTATTCGCCAGTGTTTTACCTCTTGAATAATTTATACCTCCTTGCTTGAAGCAACAAGACACCTTATTGATATGACTATTACAGTTGAATGTTAAGGGTTACCAACCTGACGCTAAGAAATATTACACTTCTATACATGAAGTGATGAATAACTAGACCTAAGTTACTGATTTGGTTTAATGAACTCATTAACAACTGATGTTCGAATTTAACAAAAGAAATGAATCAAATGTCATTCACGTTGTTCATAATTAAGTCATTTAGCTTCAAATGAATTTGGAAAATGTTAAAAACAAAGTAACACTTTTTTTTTGTAAATAATGAAGCTAATCTATACAAAAAATTCGGTTCAAAAACATTGATGTACTCGTTTGCTACAAGGTTGGCAAGAACTGATTTCGATTTGCCCTATTCGATAGATTTATGCTTGTTTCATTATTTTGTCAGTGTTGGAATTCCTTTATTTTGAGATTTGGTTGCCGATACTTTAAATTGCTGTAGGTATCGATTCTATGCAATTTTGTTACATTGTTAAGTTAACATATTTTCTCTGTCCTGATCAACGGTCAGGACCGTTGATCAGGACAGAGATAACATAGTGTGAGGTAGCTGGTCGGTGATAGGGAGATGGATTTTTGAAACTGTAAGTACACAATGTCTGGATACATCTTATTTTGTTTGAGTGTGGTGTGATGATGGTTTTATTTTGAAATATCTCATTTTTCACTGTTAGAGCATGATTTTGAGACAAAGCCTGGTCTCAAAACATCGCCTGAAAAATGGTATAAATAAAAAAAGGATTGAAACTCAAGAAAAGAAAACATAGTTTATATACAGGGTGTCCCAAATTTAAATGGAAAAACTTCAGGAACTTATAGGGGACCAAAAAACTAAGAAAAAAAGTCCTTTAGTGATTTGCTCGTTTTTGCTTAGTTTTAGAGAAAATCGCAAAAAAGGAAACAAAACAAGTTTTCATTTTTATACTTATTTATTTACATTTATATTTTGTATATTTGTTTTATTTCACATTGTCTATCCCCCCTCAAAAGTATTACCTACTACAGTGTTCATTTTCGTTGTTTCATGTTTAAAACTTTATTTCTGACTTATTACTACAATGTAAATCCTCCCAATCTTAGCTGAATGGCTTATTAAGTATGGTGCTGGGTAACTGATCTATAAGTCCCTTGTTCGGACCGTATGTGGCAGTTACATTATTTATTCTGTTAATAGCCGTGTATCGACTCTTTGGGATCTGTGATTTATCATTAGGAAGAAAATTAGGCTGTTGAGTGTGATCAGACGACAGTCTTAAGAGACATCTTAGCTGCTAAGACTTAGCATATCAAACATCTCTTAGTATGATAGTTGGCTTGGAAACGGCATGGTTTCTACAATTTATTCAGCTCCATGCTCTTTATAGGATTTAGTATCACTGTACAGTTTTTTACCGTATATCGAGAAAAATTATACTATAAATATATAATTAAAATGCCAGATATAGCTGCGGAAGAGGATGAGTACTTACCGCCAGATTTATTTGAAGTTCCCCACTGAAATGAATCTCTCTTAATTTCATGAAATTTTTAAGAAGACAAATTCCATTTTTCATTTCATTAATCCCTGTTGGTATAATGTGAGATGGCTTGCTCAGACTGGTTTTGATACGGTATCGATTATTTGGATATCTTAATTATCAGTAGCATTGGATTTTTCTTTTCTATATATACCACAATGCGAAGGTACCCAATTGAAGGCAATTTCTTTATTTTCAAATACAATTGCGGAACAATGTTTTTTATAATTATTTATGTTTATGCACAGAAAAAAAAGCTCACCTGTTCG
This sequence comes from Arma custos, assembly GCA_037127475.1. NCBI lineage: Eukaryota > Metazoa > Arthropoda > Insecta > Hemiptera > Pentatomidae > Arma > Arma custos. Next base: position 48,840,439 of record CM073764.1, on the reverse strand, counting down.
GCTGACTGCTCCTCGATGACTAACTTCATCTCGAGGCATTGCTTGGTGTCGAGGAAGGCAGTCCTCTGCTGCACCTGCTCCAGGTAGGAAGAGACCAGGCCGAGGAGGTTAGCCGTAGCTAAGAGGATCACGTTACCTCCCACCTGCGAGACAAAATAAAACGTTAAATAAAACAAAGGAACACCATAACCGATTTTGACTTGATTGAAGATGAAACAGCGATGTTTTCATCGAAAGAGTAGAAAAACATTTCTTTAAGGAAAGGGACGTGGCTAGAGGAGTCTAGAAATCACATTTTACAATTAAATTCTATTAATCTTATTTATATAAGTTTTAATTGATATGAATAAGAAAGTAGGTCCTTGGCGACGTTTAAATCATAAATACCGTTAGATGTTTAGTTTTTAATGGATCTGAAGGTTTTATGACCTTCTAATTAGATTTAACAAGATATAAAGAACAGAGTAGAGGAAAATCAGGGGATGTGTACCACCGATTTCGGAGGCCAATAAGATGCGAAGATTTTATCATGTGACCCGTCGCGCCATCATAGTTGGAAATCGAATTTCAATTTAAACCTCGATCTAACCTTAACAGTTGAGCTTTGCGCTTTTTTTTTAAACACATGGTCCTACCTCTGTCTATGCTCGACCATGCAGCTAATCAATCATCTTTTAATTCACACGTGTCCTAATACATACCAAATTTGAATTCCTTTTTAAATCTCGGCACATATCACTAGTGGGCCATGCGCCATTTTTCATTACGTGACCTTTTATCGACCTAATCTCATCTGGGACCGGCCCCAATTTAAGTCACATGATTAAACCTAAAGATCTAACATTGTTATCTTTACCTACGTAAGAATATAATCAGGTTGGCACAGCCTTAGCCCCTCCAAAATAAACGATTTAAAAATTGTCGAAAGGTTCGTCGGAAAATTTATAGATGGAGAATGGATTCTGGAAGAACAGCAAAGTTTATGAGCTGTACGGATCATGTAATATTGTACGCATTTACGCTTTTTCAATTTATATAGACCTATAAATCGTGCAGGTGGGTCTCAAATAATACGAGAACGAATCAGTTTTGAACATTTTTCTAATTTTAAAAGTTTAACTTTATATTCTGAATAATATGGTTCTCGCTGTATTTATCGCCAAGTCACTCCCATATGTATTTATTCTATTATAATCGTTTGCAATTTTCGGGTCAAAACTAATTAAAACTATCTAAATCAAACTAGTAATAACATTGATACGACATGTTAAACATTACAGACACATTCTAAGTTAACGCCTTCAACTTTATTTAGTCCTTTTACAGTTCTAAAACTCCATATTTCCCGGTACTATTACGGTGTTCATTCATGAAATATGATATTATAATTTCTGTTTACTTTTTGCTGATTGCTTGCAGCTCTTTATACTTGTAGTCGCGGAGCTGAAGGTCTCGGATATGAATTCGGCTATGGTAGATAAATTATTTTATCTGTTAACAGCCTTAGATTGCCCCTGTTGGATGTGCAGATCCTCACGGGGCTAACTCAGCCTCTATAAATTGGATAACCTTAATTGGGTGAAAACCTTGTGGTTGAACATGATTTCGGGCTAATAATTTCCTTGTACAGCCGTTGGCATAGGAACTGTACAGTCGCCTACCATGCACATACTGATATCAATAACCTTCATTGCTTAAAGAGGTACAAGTTATTTTTTTACTTTCATCAAGGTGGTAAGAAAAGGCACGTGAGTGGTGTGATAAGTAGTGCTCAATATTAAATTTTAGAATATAATTGAGACCTGTTTATTTTAAAATGATAAATTAATTAATTATTAATTAATTCTGTTCTTAACAATAAGTGAGAATGGGATGATGGGGGGATAGATGTTTTCTGCCATCAATGAAAAGTTTTAGAACAAGAAAGAAGTCAGAAAAAAACTAAATTGGCTGTTTATCGCTCGATATACATTCGTTCCTATTCTGACATATATAAGTGAATCCGGGACCTATAACACTGTGATCGGAGCCGAATCCAAAGCATGGAAATGAGAAACCTGAGGGGTAGACCAAGAGGGATCGGGTACAAAACAAGACGATAAGGACTGCACTCAAAATTATAGGTATTTTATTGTCAATATTCAACTCTTTCTGTTGAACCGTTATTTACAAAGCCTGAAAAGATGTTGACCTCTGTAAATACAGAAGATAATCAAATTCTATATTTAAATTAGACAAACCTAATAAAAAAAAACTCCTGCCTTGATATGTTTCATAGTTAAGTTATTAATAAAATAACATCAGATTAATCTGTGCTTAAGTGAGGATAATAGCCATACTGGCCAAAACATGTACAAAAAATGACTACCAAATTATTTGGAATGTTTGGAAGAAAATTATTTTCTGCGTATTCATTAAAATGTATCGTTTAACGAAACACTGGAAATTATTTTATTGGTGTTTTGTCGACTTTCGTTATTTTTTTAAGACTGCAGCTTTCATGGATGTAACAGACTCACTACTCAACAGTTTCTACAAATAAATAATTTCTTAAGTGTGAAATGTCAGTTTTAAATAAATTAAAGAACAACAAACCTTAAAGCAAAAACACTTCAGTTGGTCTTAATTTTAAATGTTTATCCCTAGATCCAACTACAGTTTTTTTTTTTATTATTTTGTTACCACGCCCCAATATAGACAATAAAATCCATTATTAATAACGACTGGGATAATTTCACTGATAAGAATAGGGATAATTTCAATTATAAAATAGGTAATAAAGTAATAAGGAGGGATTTTATTTCACCGCTAAATTAAAAGGAGGTGCTGCAGATCCCGGGCTCGAGTTCTGGAGTGGCCGATAAATTATTTTAACTCTTTACAATCAGATGTGAAATCTATGGGATCTGATGTCCTCATCTTGCATCTATTAATTGTTTACACATAATTGGGGGGGGACCTCGTGTTGAGTGTTAACTCCGGAAAATCACCTACTTACTGCACAAACGTTGGCATAGAAATATTTGTGTGTGAGTGTTTGTTTATAAACCACTTTAGTAGCTGTTGAATGGTTTATTTATTATAAAAGATAATAAGAATTAATATATTTGTGGTTTATTATTTTTTTTCTTTAATATCATTGAAGCTGCTTCAGTGCAATTGCTTTAGAATCTAATCCTGGGAGGGAGGAAATAATTTAAAGCAGAGCTTGTTGTAGCTAAGTTAGACTAATCTCTTCCCGAGTAAAGCCCTTCTCAGACAATTTACTGTTGGTGAGAGCTTTCGTTACTATCAGGATAGTTAATCGAGAACTTTCATCACTAGCAGTTCAGTTGCTTGAGAACTTTCATTACTAGGAGTTCAGTTATTTGATATTATGTCCCATGAAGTTCTTCTCACTTTTTAAATAAGTATAGTAGAGCCTTGATAATCCGACTTTAATGGGGCCTCTCTCAGATTACCATAAAACTTAGGTCACCCAATTAACACTTATTTCGGTGTATAAACAATTATGTGTCAAAACAAAATTTTGAGGAGTAATGATGTAAATGAATTTCAAGCCTACAGTGTAAAAATCATCCAATGTTTTTCACAGTTCTTGCAAATAGTCCCGCAGGCAGAATGGTGTAAGAACGTACTTTATTTATTTGTTGATATTGTAGAGATGGAATGGTTAAATCAAAGTACATTTAATTGCATTATTATTCTATACTTCATTCATTCGATACTTCAACAAGCAGCAGCCTATATTTATTAACGTTATTTACCTTAATACCTAATTATATCACCCAATCAGTTATAGTGATTTTTTAAAGGTTAAAAACATATTTTTTAAACATTTTCATGTTAAACTTATTTATTTGCTTTAAACGTTTGTTTAGTCAAAAATTAAATTTTTAAGAGAAACCCGTGATAATCTGCTATGTACTGATGCAGGCGGCACCATGAAAGTGATGCTGAGGGGGGAAAATGTGTCATGTCAGGACAGATGAAAGGGAATATGTTTGGGACAATAAACAGACCCTTGGTCCCCTTATGGTTTTATGGTCCAAGATAGTGGAGAAGGAAGGAGAGGGGAAGGAGAAGAAAACTCTTGAAATAGGAGGCTGAAGAAGGGACTCGAGAGATAGACGTACAGCAGGAAGGTACTCGGGAGACGAGGCCGGAAAGAAGAAGGAGGTACCCTGGAGATGTACAGCAAGGAGGAGAGACGAGGCAGAAGATAGAGAACCCCGGAGGCAGCACGGCGAAGAACGACCAGTAACCCAATCTACCTCTGTCCACAGATAAGTTTAGTTTATATCCTGTAATGTATTTTATGGCAATCCTATTTATACATATTAAAATCTGAATCATTAACCTTGTTGAAATTAAATGAATAAACGATCCTTATTGTAATTCTTTTGATGCTTACATACCAGATACACTATTTAGTTATAAATAATACATTGAAGGTAGAATAGGGAAGTAAATTGGTAAACACAAGAATAGACCTTTGGAAAGGAACCCAATTAAGATTAAGGAATACAAATAATAATTTGAGTACTCATCCTAAATGAGACTATGGCATCCCAAATATCAATATATATATTCAAGAGATATCTAAGTGTAGAAACATAGCATTAAGCAAGCAACAAGCAGCAGCCTATATTTATTAACGTTATTTACCTTAATACCTAATTATATCACCCAATCAGTTATAGTGATTTTTTAAAGGTTAAAAACATATTTTTTAAACATTTTTATGTTAAACTTATTTATTTGCTTTAAACGTTTGTTTAGTCAAAAATTAAATTTTTAAGAGAAACCCGTGATAATCATATTGAAAGAGCGGGGAGAAAATTACTAATGAAATTAAATGTTAACGATTATCTTTTATATTATGACCGATTTAATGAAAAAGAAAACAAATTTCATTTTATCAATAAACGGAACAAGACACAAATAATGAATCAGAAACTGATTTTGATTAATAACTTTTCATTGGTTGATGAAACAGTTTACTCTCGACGAAAGATAACACACAATTTTTTAGTAAAACAATTAAAAGATAAATGTATGCATAAACAAAAGCACTATAAGTATTATTATGATTATTTCTAAACAAGTTCCATGTCTTAAGAGAGATACTTCGCATATTCGCATATTGATATCCAATGAATCAATCCACAAACGGTAGGAAGACTATATAGATGACGGGGCTGAGAGTATACCATACCCGCACGACCCAGTCAGATATAGCCGAAGCAAATTTATTTATGAGATCAAAGCCCTAACAACATAATTTCCTATTTTTAGGTTTTTAACAGTTCCCTAAACGTGGGCCAGTTCGATCATGTGCGTAGTCTTTTAAATTTTCCTATCTTTTTCCAAACGTTTTCTTATTTTTTCAAAACAGCGATTATTGCCTGTTCCGTATAATTAGGAAATACAATATGTATTTTAAATACTTATGTTGCTATTTCTAAAAGGTGGTTTGTTTAAAGAATCCTAAGATCAAGTGAAATATTTTAAAAGTTTTGGGCTAAACAATCCAAGCCTTAAGGAATTTTCTAATTCAAGTTTTCCTCGAGTTTGTAGAAGATGAGAGAGCCTGCAATAGATCCTAAAGGAAACTCCATATTTTCGCCATTAAAGTGGATTTTTTTTCTTTACATACGTTTCCGTCTGGTTAATTAAATGATATAGATTTAGCAATAGCTAATACTGTTACGTTTAATGTAATGAAAAATGTAAAACATTAAAAATTTGGAATTCGTATGAAATTCGATAGCATTCTAGTTTGTGTTTCTGCACCAAAAATAAAATGAATGAAAAAAAATCAACAACTAATACTGTTATTCTTTCTTTTTTGGAGTCATTCCAAGTCGTTTGGTAGCAACAATCCGGACATATGCAATACTGGCATACATCTCTTAGTATTGGACGTGAATATATCGCATTATTTATCAATTTTTTCTATAAAATATATAAATATTATATAAAATGTTGGTGTCAGAAACGAAACCGCAGTGATATATTAACAACATCATGTATCACTTATCCATGCTAATAGTAAAGAAAGGCATAATAATCTATCTAAATTTATCACAATCAATTAGAGTTCTCTTGAATAGCGAAAAAAGATTCTTAGGAACTTTAATTTCACTTACACTTCCCATACATGGGACGATACTGAAATATTATGTTTCGCCTTTCAATTTCAGTGGTTTGCTGTATTCCCTCCTGAAAGACACGGTTTAGTAAGTAAACCTTCTAATAAAAATGCAAAATGAGAAATAACATATAACATTGCTTTGTGTTATTTCTTTATTCTTGTAATATAACAAAATATATCAGACTATGGACTTAAAATGGTAAAAAAATAAAGAAAACAAAAAAATGAATAAAATCATTTCATGTTATTTAATCATGTTTGAGAGGTAATTTTTTTTTTTGTATTGAATATTTTAAAATATTTTCAACACAAAATACTAAAGGATGTATTAAATATTTTTAACATATTTTTTTAGGGGTATGTTAGATGTGCTAACTAAAAGACCGTTTTAAAATTCTGATGCCATTCTAATGCCACGGAATTACTCCGTGAATTTCCGTGAAAACGAAGTGAGTTCAAAATACTAAAAATAAAATTATTTACATGTTTAATACTTTTAGTATTTTTGATAATATATCTCATCATATCATTTTTCATCATCATCCTATCCAATTTCCAGAAAGATTTACCTGTTCAGAACTTAACAGATCACTCCACAGTTTTCTAGGGCAACCGATATATTTTCTTCCTCGTGATTTGTAATCAATATTGGCTTTGTGTATCCTTTCTCTTTCGAGGCTCCAATGGTATAATATAAAATATTCCATCTATTCTTTTCAGAATAGCTTCCAGTCTCTCAGATTTCTGAGATTTTTTTCCGATTTGCTATTCCCTATTCGGCTAGCGGCCTTTATAGTCTCATTTCAGACTCTTCTCTATTCTGTTTGTTTGGTTTGTTGTTAAAGTTCAGGTCTTGGAATCATACAGCAAAGTCAAAACTGCCAATGTTTTGTAAAATTATATTATTTGTATTAATAAAAATTGAAAGAACTAAAATGTTAAGATTATATAAATAATCTTACTAAAAATTTAGTAAGTAAAAATAGAAAACCAACTGAAAGAGAAATTTATATCTTAAAATATAAAATATATTTTTCATCCTGAGTTGCAGTATGTCTCTGATATCTAAATAAAAACAGGATGGAAATTGACGTGTACAAAAACGGTTTAGTTGTCAATTACCCTCTACTTCTGTAAATGTTAAGCCATCATGTTAAAATATATGCGTGATGTGTGTAAACATGCATACAGTAAATTAAAACTATTAAAAGGGTCTTGATTTTGGATGTGGAAAGTCCCCTATTATATTATTCATGAATATATTCCTTATTATTATATTGATGAATGTCAAAATGAGTAATAATTTTCAATGTTCAATATCGTAGTAGATGTACGTTACATGCATAGATTTTCTATCTCAGGACCGTAGGATATGTAACATACGTAAAAGGTATCTCCTGAGTAGAGTTTTTACTAAATTTTGTAAACTTTTTTAAATTAAATATTATTGCTCTTCTATAATAATATACCTTGTGGAATGTCCGAATACCTTTTGTTTTCAATGGACCACCCTTTGACTAGTAATTTTTTCTAATTGATTTGTTTCGGGCCTGGTGTACGTTTCCCTTTTTTTTTTATGTTTGTAATATTTTTTAATGTTCAACTTTTTTTCTGAATGTTTCATTATACCCCCTTTTTCATCCAACGGACGCCTATTTTTAATTCATCACATATTTTTTATATTTTATTCTTTTATATGTGTTGCTACATAAGTTCATTCGACTTGTGATCTTGTGTTTTTTTTTTACAACAAATTATAATACTTTTGACTTTTGGTTATTACTTAACTAAGCTGTATATATTGTAGCTTTGCATTATAAATAATTAATTAAAAGGTATATTGGAAACACTTTAATGGAATGTGCTGCTAAATAAACGTTTCTTTCATAGTGTTAGTCTGGAATCAAATTAATAATAATTAATAAACTGTAATCTGAAAAAAATAACAATAACAGAACATTATCATTTAGAGCGAAAAAATTATGTAATAAACTATTATAAAATATTTAATGTAACAAGTAACTTATCATTATGTTTTTTATAATACAAGGGTGGAGGGGCTCGGTAGTAGATCACTGAATAGCCATGGCGAAGATCCTGGGTTTAATCACGCTAGCTGGCAGAATTCAATTTAATTTGCTCGCTCCCAGAGATGGATGCTATTGGATTTAAAGCCCTCCTGGGGCTCTCCCAGCATCTATAGAGTGGGTACACAAAATAAGGGGGAAATCTGGCGGTTGAGCATGTTCTAGGATACATCACCGCACGACCGTTGTCTAAGAAAGAGCACAGTCTCTACCGCATACAGACCCTAAGATCCTGCAGGGGCTAAAGTGGTACAGTAAAGTGTTTATTTTTTATGACAAATTTACATCATGAATTATTGCATATGTAAGTGGTTTTATGTAGCAAATGTTTTTTTTTAAGATACATAGTATACACTTGTATTCTATGGAAGCTAAATAATAATAATAAAAAAAAGAAGTTAATTTCAGTTGGTCGTTCATGTATATAAATGAATTGCTATAACAATTTTATTTTACTGTTTTGTTAAATAACTTAATATAATTATTTATTAATAATATATGCTTTGGTAGTGTTACTAATCGGTTAGGGCTTTTTTAAGTACAGGATCCTCACCAAGTATTTTCCTCCAGGCTCGTAGCTGTAGATACTTGTTAATTAATTTCCATTTACTCGTGGAGCACTGGAGGGAATTTCGGAATGCTAACTCCGGTTCGAAGGGGGGAATTGGATGCTAATAAGCTATACAGAACGTACCAGTCGTTCGTTGTAATACTATAGTAGCAAGGGGTGGATTCTGTTTGCCCAAAGTAATTAGCTTCTTATAGAATTAACAAGTAATTACTAGAGTTTAGGAGCGATTAAACGGAGATGAGAGTCAATTATGTATTTTATATAAACTGGTGTGGTACTTAGGTGTAGTAACATAGTAAATAGTCACGTGTTTAAATAGAATATAGAAATTCATCCATGGGGATCGGCAGTGATGTGTTCCTATTGGAATTCACTTGCCTATAAACCCGAATGGAATATAAAAATAATTGTATTCTGGGACTAGGTCTAAATTAATTGAATATATATATCTGGCCAAGAGGCTACTTTATAAGAATGATACAATGTTTACACTATAGTTAAAAATAAATATAAATTAAAAAGTATGTTCCGGTAAAAACAAAAAAAAAAAAGAATAGTTATCTAAAATAACAAGAATTAAGCTGAGAGAGAGAAAAAATATATAGGCACATAACAGTACGAAAAATAATATCGTTATAAGTGAGGAAAATAGAACGTAATTCATCCATTACTTTTTGTTGTTTATTTAACGTCACATTATGCTTCTGATGAATATGAGCTAATGATTATCACTGATTAGGAAGAATTTGTTTGGATATTTAGGGTATGTTGGAAATACGTGGATTTGAATGTGGATAAGGAAGAAGCATGACCATCAGATGGTAGTGAGTTCCAACTTGTGGTGGAACGAGCTAGAAAGGAATGCTCGCATGTTTTGGTTCTGTGGGAACGCGTATAATGGTCGGAAAGGCGAGATATTTCGCCCTGGGGTCGGAAAGAGGGTTTCAATTGTAGGAGACTGTGAATTGATGGTTTGGTATAAGAATGAACCTTGGAAACTGAGTCTACGGATGGAGGGGAAGAGTCACTTTAAGTCTTCATAGAGGTGAGACAAATGAGACCTCCTCGGGGTATCAACGACCAAATATATATGTAAAGAAAATGTATTTCTTTAATTTGAATTAGCGCGCCGCGCCAACGTAGATAATGCAGATGTTGAAGAGGATGATACTAGCGTTATCAGCAGGGAGGTTACGAGTATGTTAGCCAAGCAGTGAAAAGCTCGAAGTGTTTTTTTTTATTATTTGTTATTATAAAAGAAACAGAATCGACAGGAGAATAAACATTGAATGTCGTTTCTTTGTTTACAGGTTACAGTTACAGGTATGTTTACAGGTATGAATTTAGATTTTATTTGTAAACCCGTAAACTAATTATCAATTAAAAGAAAATAAACTTTGTTTCACAGAGCAACACAACCTTGTTTCAATTGATTTCTGTCGTCCCTAAGAATCATTATAAAACGACATTCCCGTTTAAATTACAAGGGTTATAAGAAAATTATAAGATGGAAAAGCTACAATTCTGTTTCAAAGTAATCCCAACAACAGACGGAAAAAGTCATGTAATTGGCATAACCTCAATAACTACCGAGGATGATAGAATTTTCAAAATCTCAGAAGAATGGCAAAATGCAAACCTCCATGAACAATTAATCGCCACTAAGGCTTTTAAGAAGGTAAAAAATTCGTTGAAAAAAAGGCACCAAGAGCGTAATATCTGGATAAAATTGACAAAGGAAATCAAAGAAACTTATGTAGATGAAGAAGAAAATTTACAATTTCATGACGTATACCTAGAAAATATGAAAACAGAAAATATATCTGCTGAACATGCAGACGTAAGTACTTTAAACAGACTACTTAAAACATTAATTGAAAATCCACGACCCAACAATTTAAAACACATAACAGAGAAATTCATTATCGACAGATTCACGAGTAAAAATCCAAACCCAAGCCGATGGATGGAAATTTTTGAACAAGAATGCAATCTATTTGATATAAAGGAAGACTCACAAAAAATTGAAGTACTCCGATTCTTCATGGAAGGCTCCTGCAAAGATTGGTTCAGCTCAATGTTTACAAAAGTAACAGTGCATGGGACATGGGATGAATGGAAAAAGAACTTTTCTGAAACATTCGCTACAAAAGGCTGGAACCCACTTACCTATGCACTACATTTCAAATACAAAGAAGGACTTTTAACAGATTATGCAATAAGGAAAGAAAAAGTTTTAATAGATATGCGACAAACAATAGATAAGGGAACTCTCATCGATCTCATTGCAGCAGGACTTCCGGAATTCATTTTAAACAGAATTGATAGAGAAATGATAAGAGAAACTTCAGATTTATTCAACGAGTTGAACAAATATGAACATATGGTGACTAAAAATTCTTTTAATAAAAAAAACAGTACAAACGCGGAAGATAAAAATAAAACACCATGCACAACCTGCGAAAAATTAAATAAGGGGAGACGATTCCACGCAGAAACCGCTTGCTGGTTCAATAAAAAAAATGATAAAGGTACAAAAAATATTAGGCACGTAAACAATTCAGTAATAGAATCCGAATTGAACGAGTCAGACCAAAAAAAACGAGTAATGACATCATTAATAAAAGTCAAACTAACTATAGAAAACAAAATAGATCTTTGGGGAATTTACGATTCAGGATCAAATGTGTCTTTAATAAACTCGAAATTCCTAAACATAAAAAATAAAATAATAGTAAAGGTAATAATGCAAGTTTAATAACAATTAATGGTGTCTAAAAAACAAACGGTTTGACGACTCAAAATTAAAAATATTCAACATAGAAAAAAATATGGATGTCCACATAATAGATAACGAATATTTTAAATACGATTTCCTAATTGGATTAGACACAACAAAAGAATTTAAATTAATCCAGGATGAAAACCTCAAGATTTTTCAACAAAACGAGGAAAATGCTAATGAAAAAAAATTTAGTAAATTTTAACGAGCACATAAAAGAAGAGAATTTTATTGTAAATATGGATCACTTATCAGATAATAAAAAATATGAAATAAACAAAACAATAGATACTTACGAAGCAGTGTTTGAAAAAGATAAGTATGACGTAGGTACAGTAAAAAAATATGAAGCACGTATAGATTTATTGGTAGATAAATATTGTAGCAAGAGGTCTTACAAATGCAGCCTAGAAGACAGAAAAGAAAAAGAGGAACAAGTAACAAAACTATTAGATAAAAAACTCATTGAAGAATCATACAGCCCTTTCGCAGCTCCTGTAACACTAGCGTTTAAAAAAGGTGAAAATAAAAGAAGCAGATTATGCATAGACTTCAGGGACATAAATGAAATAGTAATACCTCAAGCACAACCATTTCCATTAATAGACGACTTAAACCCATTATATCCCGAAATAGTTTTTTTTTTTTTTTCTTCAAACTTCGTATAATTGGAGTATATTACTTACTTTCCACGGTAAATTTAATGTTTCATGATTTTTTTGCTTTTTTAGGAGTTTTTTGAAGCGTATGATTTTTCATACGCTGGGCACTTAGGGGGTGAAATGAATGGCTTAGGAAATAAATAGAGTTATACTTGAAAATGATATTTTATTTATTGAGAAATGGTTAAGTACAGAAGTTAAGATTTAAACAAAAAGTATTTATTTATAAAACATAAGAAAATTAGCCTATTTTATGTGGTAAGCAGAAAAACATATTTTTGGATGCAGAGCAACATTACATTTCATGCAACGAAATTTGGCACATTTTCCACATTTGCCGCATCTTCTTTGTGAAACAATGGCATCTACTAGGTGATCTATTCGATCATATCTCGTCTCGTCTGTCACTTGTGTTAATCGCTCAGGTCTTACTCCTCTTGGTCTCTCAACACTGGGAGAGTGAAACATTGCCAGGACTATTCTTCGCTGAAATTCTAAAAGTGGGATTTGATTAAACTTTTTGTACAAAATCCATAAATTTACAATTCCACCAGTTAGGCAGAAACGTATGAGAGGCCAGTACCACTTTTTTGATCTTATTCTTATTCTATATAGGGCCCGAAGTTTATCAAAAAGGTCGACACCACCCATATACTTATTGTATTCTTGAATAAGACAAGGCTGAGAAACTGTAATTTTTTTGCCGCAGAGTCCGCTCCATCTAGTGCATGTCCCAAGACCTCTTACACCTATATTTTGAAGATTCGTAGCCATTATAACTTCATTGTTGTCACTCCATCCGACGAGAGTTAGCTCACTGTTAGTATCTTTTAACGCCACACTGGTTCCTTTCGGAAGCTTTTTTAAATGCATCTGCGAATTCATCACTTAAAATCAGTTTCACAGCTGCTTCCAAGTCTTTCTGATCCAATAAGTTGTATCTAAAATCAATGAAAAAAATAATGTGCAATATACCCCACATATGCCCAGCGTATGATATTTCATACGTAAAATTCAAAATAGGATTTGAAGATAAAAAAAAAAATATTATTTAAATAAGTATATCAATAAAGTCTCTATTTTATCTAGTTTAACAAAAAAGTGATATATTTGAAAAAAAGTAAAAGTCTAAGTAAATGAGGAAAAAAAAATACCTCTTGTGTCCAGCCATCGCAGTAGAAAGAATAGTACTGAAGTATAAAAGGTCTTTTCTCCAAGATAAGTTGTGTGAATCTCAGAGATGATGCGTTTATGTGAAGTACAGACATCGAACTGTCAATCCCAGTTAAAAAAATAAATGGGATTCATTGTCCCTTGTTATAAAACGCATATTAAAAAAAATTACTCGCGTATGATATTTCATATGGTGGGATATAATGGGTTAATGATAAAAACAAGAAACTGTAAATTGTTTACTACATTAGACATAAACTCTGCATTCTGGTCTATCCCTTTGCGTATTGAAGACAGACACAAAACAAGTTTTGTTACACAAGAAGGTCATTATCAATGGACATGCTTACCTTTTGGGCTGAAAACAGCTCCAGCAATCTTTCAAAGAATCTTGAGCAATATATTAAGAAAAAATAAATTAACTCAATTTGTAGTAAATTTTATAGATGATTTACTGTGAAACATATAGAATTACTATTAGACGCAATAAAAAAAGAAGGATTCAGGTTAAAATTTACAAAATGCAAATTTGCAGCAGAGTCTGCACAGTACCTGGGCCATATAATAGAAAAAAAAATACGATCAGACCAATAAAAGATAATTTAATATCAGTAAACAATTTTCCAATACCTAAGACTCAAAAAAACGTACGACAATTCCTCGGGAAGATAAATTTCTATCACGAATATATTCCAAACTGTGCAATAATTTTAGATCCTTTACACAATTTACTCAGGAAAAATGTACAATTTTCATGTCAATAAAATGTCAAGAATCGTTCGAAAAAATCAAACAACTACTATGCTCACAACCTATACTAGAAATCTACGACAAAAATCTACCAATAGTAATATACACCGATGCATCAATAGAAGGATTAGGTGCAGTATTAAAACAAATACAAGAAAACGGAAAACAAAAACCAGTAGCATACTTCTCAAAAAAACTAAACGAAGCACAAAAGAAAAAAAAAGCGATATATCTGGAATGTCTGGCTATTAAAGAAGCCATAAGATACTGGCAATATTGGTTGATTGGGAAGTCATTCACGGTATACTCAGACCATAAACCATTGGAAAACATGAATATAAAAGCCAGACCAGACGAAGAGCTAGGAGACCTAACTTATTATTTGTCGCAATATGATTTTAATATAAAATATGCTCCAGGTAAATACAATCTAGAGGCAGACTGTTTGAGGAGGAACCCAGTACTGGCATCAGAAGATAACAAAAAAGAACAATTAAAAATTGTTAATCTAATAAAAATATCAGATATCATTCAAGACCAGTCAGAAAATCAAGAACTACAAAATAAAACAGGTTTAACAAAAAAAAAAAACAACGTATACTACAAAAAATAAAAAATAAAGAAAAAATTTTACTATCTGAGGAATTTAGTATAAAATTCATACATAATGTACATAAAGATATGTGTCACATTGGCATAAAATAAATGCAAAAGAAAATAGGCCCATGGTATACAGCAAAAAACCTAACAAAAAATATCAAAAATATCTGCAGCAATTGTGAGGTATGTATTAAAAACAAATCTAGAGGAACAACAAAATTCGGCCCCATATCCCACTTAGGTCCAGCAACAAAGCCCTTCGAAATAATGTCGATAGATACGATAGGAGGTTTTGGAGACTCAAGATCGACGAAAAAATACTTACATCTGTTGGTCGACCACTACACAAGGTATGCTTTCATACATACTTCAAAAACACAAAATGCAACGGACTTTATAAAACTAGTAAATGAAGTGATAGAAACAAGTGAAATCGGTACAATCCTTAGTGACCAATATCCAGGTATAAACTCCAAAGAATTTAAAATTTTTTTAAAAAGCAAAAGAATTCCTATAATTTTCACAGCAGTAAGCTCACCATTTTCGAATGGTCTAAATGAACGCCTAAACCAAACCATCGTGAACAAAATAAGATGTAAATTAAACGAACGAACACAAAAAACGGCACGGACAACAATAGCTCGAGTGTGCATAGATAAATACAACAACACAGAACATTCCGTTACCAGTTTCACCCCCCGCTACTTGCTTGATGGTACAGACTTTAAAATCCTTCCAAATGAATTGAAACGAGACATAACAAACAGAGATTGGATTAAGGATAAAGAAAAAGTGCTTCACAATACAATAAAATCACACACATACAACAAACAACTATTCGACAAGCACCGAAAGGATCACGAGTTTAATGAAAACGATATGGTATACATAGAGAATGGAAACAAATTAAACAGGAAGAAACTAGACGAACTCAGAATTGGACCATATAAAATAATAGAGAAAATATCAAACTCGATATACAAGATCAACACAGGACATAGAAAAACCGATTCAAATCTATTCCACGTTTCAAAACTTATCCCTGTTTCTAAAGACAATCCCGAGTAAAGGATGTCTTATAACCAAATAAGTTATATTCCTTTGTGAATATTTTCGCTTCTGGGGGGGGAGATGTAAAGAAAATGTATTTCATTAATTTGAATTGGCGCGCCGCGCCAACGTAGATAATGCAGATGTTGAAGAGAATGATACTGGCGTTATCAGCAGGTAGGTTACGAGTGTGTTAGCCAAGCAGTGAAAAGCTCGAAGTGGTTTTTTTTATTATTTGTTATTATAAAAGAAACAGAATCGACAGGAGAATAAACATTATATATGAATTTAGATTTTATTTGTAAACCCGTAAACTAATTATCAATTAAAAGAAAATAATCTTTGTTTTACAGAGAAACACAACCTTGTTTCAATTGATTTCTGTCGTCCCTAAGAATCATTATATATATATATATATATATATATATATATATATATATATATATATATATATATATATATATATATATATTGTATTTTAGTTCTTGAGTTTCAGTCTTTCTTGAACTTCTTAGGCGACGTTTCGAGACTAGGTTAGTCTCATACTCATGCCCTGACAATGAACAAACGAGCTTTTAGTAAAAACATTAAATAGCACACTAAAATAGATGTAAAATGACCTGTGTAAGTTGTAATAGATAGGGTGTACTTACAAGTTCCAAAGAATGAATCAGTTTTTCATTAATCAGTTGCCTCGCAAAACAACATAAAATGTTTGTATTGCAATTGCTATGATCAATGAGTAAGTAATCCATTTTTTAGGAACAGCAGTTTATTTAATTGTTGAATCATATTAGATATTGTTATTTTTATATATTATGAATTAATTAAATTTGCATAACACGAGCTAAGACCTTGAACATCCGATTTTTTGTTTACAGCGCGATTTTTATACTTCTCTATAGTTATCAATTCTTTTATATTCCGTTTGAAACTATTTTTCTCTTGGTGTATTGTTGTATCTTGATCTCGTTTTCCGCCATGTGTTTAGGAATAGAGAGAATAGAAGGTGATAAAAAGGTTATATATTCTATGTGTTATGTATTAATTCCAATTGAAATAAAGTATGTTTTCTTGTTTTGCCAAAGTGCGTGTGTTATTTTTCAAATACCGGACATTCCAAACATATTAATTGGCGACGAGGATTAAAACATCGAATAGTTCAGCATTAATGACTGCTATCAAACCGAATATCAAGATTCAAAATCGTTTCTAACCTCCGTCTACGAACGTCACTACGTTTTTCATCATACTACAGGTATCTTATTTTTCATTATACATACAGTTTACAATGGATGAGAATCAATTCAAAAGTTTTTTAGAAACGTTCTCCCAGGCACTTGCGTACAATCAAAAAGCTCTTGTAGAACAGTTGATAGCGGCCGTAGGCATTACTGGTAATGGTAATGTTGCACCGTTTGAACGATTTGAGTCAACATTGGAGAAATTCTCTTCATACCTCGAACGTTTCGAAAACTACGCCGCTATGAAAAACGTTACCTGTGATAAGAAAAAATCCCAGTTACTTTTGAGTTCAATAGGCCCTATTCAATACAACAATTTGGCCGCATTTCTAGGACCTGAGAGACCGTTGAACTCACTTGATTACAAATCACTTTCAGAGGAATTTTCGAGGATGCTGATGCCCGCTGGGAATGTTGTTGTTGCTCAACATTATTTTCTATCTTGCTACCAACAGGACTGTCAGTCTATTTCTGAATATGTTGCTACGCTACGACGTCATCTGTCAGATTGTGAGTTTCATGTCGAATGCACTGAATCTACGTGTAAGAGAAAAGTCTCGATATCTGAAGTTTTCTTGCGGGCTCAGTTTGTGCGAGGGATCCGCGACGATTGGATCCGCGAATTATTATTACAAGCTAATATTACTAAGTTTGATGACATTTTTAAAAAAGCATTGGCATTGGAAGCTTCGCGAATTCAAAGTAAGGAAATGAGTAGCATGAGCTCCTCCCTGGCTCTCACACCGGGATTTTCATCCAACTCAAGTGATGTTAACAAAATTTCACGTCGTTCAAATACAGACAAAGCTGGTTCGCGTCCTCACCAACCCCGGGACACCACTCCAAGCTCGCGTCGTCGTCCTCCATCACGTTCGCGGGATTTTTATCGCACATTGGGAATTGAAAATTTATGTTTCGATGCGGGAAAAGTTCTCATAAATCAAATGACTGCCAAATCGACCGAGAAAAACTAAGATGCACTTCATGTTTCGCACAAGGTCATGTTTCAAGAGTGTGTATCAAAACCTTATCTAAATTACCTGTTGATTCTAAGCAAATCGGACATGAATCTGACGAAAGCCACTCTGATCATTCAACCCAGTCTTACGGATGCAATGCTATTACACATGTCTCGTCTAGCGTAATTGATTTATATGAACTCAATGCCTGCTCAGGGAAGTATATCATAACTGTGTCTCTCAACAGTAAACCTTTCAAAATGGAGGTGGATTCTGGTGCGAAATTCTCTATTCTGCCGGAAGACAAATTACAACAGCTTAACCTCAAAAAAGACCTTTTACCGGCGCATATTAACTTCAGAGCTTTTTCAAAGGACATCGTCCCCTGCAAGGGTAAAATAAACGTTGCAGTAACCTATAAAAACAAACGCATTTTAGCCGATCTGTACATTGTTCCACCTGGCCATGACGCTCTTTTGGGTCGCGACTGGATAAGGAAGCTTGGACTAGAACTTAAACAGATCGATGCAGAGATGTCACTTAAAAATGTTCCTCAGGATTTCACAGATTTCTACGCCTTAAATGAGGTTGGCATTCTTAATGAGTTTCCTGAGGTATTCGAGGAAAAAATTGGGTGTGTCCCAAATTGCAAAATTTCCTTGACATTGCGGGAAAATGCCAAGCCAATCTACACCAGAGAACGCACAGTACCATTTGCTCTTCGTGCTCGAGTGGAACGGGAGCTTGACTCACTTGAAAAATCTGGCATTATTACACCAGTGGCTACGAGTGATTGGGGATCTCCTCTTGTTGTAATTCCAAAACCAGATGGAGGAGTCCGACTTTGTGTCGACTATAAATGTGGTGTAAATGAGCGCTTGGTTTCTGCAAATTTTCCTATTCAACGAGTGGAGGATGTTTTAAGTAGCCTTCGTAATTCCAATTACTTCTGTAAACTCGATTTGTTCAAGGCATACCTGCACCTCCCGGTAGATGAACAAAGCAGCATGATACAAACCATTTCCACCCATAGAGGGACATATAAAATGAACCGACTAAGTTTTGGCATTAAGACTGCCCCGTCAGAGTTTAATAGAACTATTTCTCAAATCCTGGGGGGCCTGCCCAAATGTGCTGTATACTACGATGACATCCTAGTTCACGGATTTTCCTTGGAGGAATGTCAAAAAAACCTTCGGCTTTGCCTCAGAAGACTGTCAGAGTATGACTTGCACCTTAATAAACACAAGTGTTCGTTTTTCACTACTGAAACTGACTACCTTGGCCATGTCGTTTCGAGGAATGCTATCAGAAAAAATCCTCAAAAGATCCAGGCTGTCTCCGCACTACCACGCCCACAGAATGTCGATGAAGTTCGTAGATTTCTAGGTATGCTTACCTATTATGCAAGATTTATCCCTGATTACTCAACGACTTCATTTCCCTTACGAAATTTGCAAACTAAAGGACACCGTTTCAAGTGGACCAAACAATGTGAAAATTCCTTCCTTAAACTCAAAGCAGAAATGTGCAGTGACAGAATTTTAGTTCCTTTCGATCCAGCACTGCCTGTTACTTTAACCACAGATGCTAGTCCGGTGGGAGTTGCAGCAATTCTTAGCCATTCTGTAGACCGACATGAAAAACCCATAGCCTATGCATCCCGTGCCCTCACACCGTCAGAAATGAACTACAGTCAACTTGACCGGGAAGCACTAGCTATTGTGTTTGGAGTCAGACGATTCTATAACTATATCTACGGGAAACATTTCTTTTTGGTTACTGATAATCAGCCACTTTCCCGGATTTTTGGACAGAACCGAGCTTTACCACAGATGACTTCAGCCAGACTACTTAGATACGCCTCATTCC
Source organism: Arma custos (assembly GCA_037127475.1). Lineage (NCBI taxonomy): Eukaryota > Metazoa > Arthropoda > Insecta > Hemiptera > Pentatomidae > Arma > Arma custos. The sequence continues at coordinate 48,820,532 of CM073764.1, read as the reverse complement.
TTTCAGGTTTTGACTACACAGTTCTATGCAAGAAGAGCAAGGAAAATCAGAATGTGGATTGTTTATCAAGGGCTCCTCTCCCGAATTCGAGTAAGACTGCAGATATTTCAATCAATGATGAGGTGAACCTTATTCATTTTGAATCAGTTTTCCATGTTTCCAGCACTTCAATAACAGCTGAGACCATCGCTGAGGCGACATCGTTGGACTCGGATCGCCAGAAAATCATCAAGGATCTGCAAACGGCATGCCAAGACTCCCCTTACTCTATTTCACATGGAATCCTATTCAGGTTGGATAGAGTGGTTATTCCAAAGCTTCTTAGACCCGCCATATTGAAAGAACTCCATGCCACTCACGTTGGCATTACAAAAATGAAGCAACTGGCTAGAAGGTATGTGTATTGGGAAGGGTTAGATAAGGAAATAGAACACACCGTCCGAGGGTGTTTGGAATGTGCGCCATTAAGAAACAACCCACCAAAAGTCACAGTACACCCATGGGACGATCCGAATGCCAACTGGGAACGCCTTCACGTAGATTACGCTGGGCCAATGAACGGTTTCTACTTTTTCCTGTGCATTGATGCGAAGTCCAAATGGCTGGAAGTTCGCGTGGTTCGAGACGCTCCGACTACTCAAGTGACCATAACCTTATTGGACGATATATTCTCCAATCATAGATTCCCTAACCAGATTGTATCGGACAACGCTTCTATTTTCACGTGTAGTGCTTTCGAACAGTATTGTAAAGATCGAGGGATATCACAACGCCTCATTGCTTCTGGGCACCCAGCAACCAACGGACTCGCAGAGCGAAGTGTCCAAACTCTGAAGAGAAGGCTAAAAGCCACAGCAAGCGAACCTGGAACTATGTCTGAGAAAGTGAAAAGAATCCTTTTCCGTTACAGAGCAACTCCCCTTTCATGTGGGTTTTCACCGGCAGAGTTATATCTAAACAGGAAAATGAAGATTAAACTAGACCTTGTTTTTCCAACCAGACAGCAGAAATCGACCAGCTCTACTGATTGCAGGCGATCGTTGAAAAAGGGAGCTAGAGTTCAAGCTCGCCTTTATCAGAACAATAGGGATACCTGGTGTTTTGGAACAATCGTCCAGTGTTTGGGCTCTCGGCATTATTTAATTAAACTTGACTCTGGGTGCACCCTAAAACGCCATATCAATCAACTGATTTCTACCGATGTGCCTGAACCACAGGATATTCCTCAATCTCAGGGAAACAGTGTTACGTCAGGAAGAAGGAACCGCACAACTCGCCATGTTACGTTCGACGTGCCTCAGCAATTGCGTAAAATGCCACCAATCCTGGACAAATTCAAAAAATCAATTGATGCGACGTGGGAGCAGAACCAAACCCCTACTGCAGACTGGCTACCACCTACACCACAACTGATCCTGGATCGGACTACCTCTGTGAATGAACCACCCGAAGACTTGGGTGTTGTTTTGGACCCGGAACAGAATTTAACTCCAACCACCCAGACTACAGGTAGAAATGAATTAATGCAGCCTTCGCTAGAACATCGCAATGTGACTCCTCGAATTAAAGCTCGCCCTCAAAGAGAAAGACGTCGACCAGCATACCTCAAGGATTATGACTACAACAACCAAGATAAAGCTGAAGATATTGAATAGTACCTTGCATCATGGCTTTTATATATATATATATATATATATATATTTTATTTTTATTTTTTTGTATGACACCTTCCTCCCTATTTTTTTTTTACTTCTCTATCTTAGTTTGTTTTTTCTTTTCAAGTGGCGGACGCCTGCCTCACAGTTTATAAATTTGTTGTACTATTTTGCAGGACATTATCATAGAATGTTCCTTTTTAAAGTAGCGGACGACTGTTGTATCTTGATCTCGTTTTCCGCCATGTGTTTAGGAATAGAGAGAATAGAAGGTGATAAAAAGGTTATATATTCTATGTGTTATGTATTAATTCCAATTGAAATAAAGTATGTTTTCTTGTTTTGCCAAAGTGCGTGTGTTATTTTTCAAATACCGGACATTCCAAACATTGTAATAGATAGGGTGTACTTACAAGTTCCAAAGAATGAATCAGTTTTTCATTAATCAGTTGCCTCGCAAAACAACATAAAATGTTTGTATTGCAATTGCTATGATCAATGAGTAAGTAATCCATTTTTTAGGAACAGCAGTTTATTTAATTGTTGAATCATATTAGATATTGTTATTTTTATATATTATGAATTAATTAAATTTGCATAACACGAGCTAAGACCTTGAACATCCGATTTTTTGTTTACAGCGCGATTTTTATACTTCTCTATAGTTATCAATTCTTTTATATTCCGTTTGAAACTATTTTTCTCTTGGTGTATTATTTTAGGTTTATCAAATTTAAAGGTATGTTGTGTATTTCTAAAATGTGTAGTGAGAGCTGTTTGATCTGGTTTATTGGGGTTTTTTATTATTGAAACACAACTATATTTGTGTTGGTACACTCTACGTTTTAAGTATTGTTCCGATGTTCCGAAATAGGATTTACCGCATTTATCTTCACATTGTATTTCGTACACGACATTTGATTTTAGCTCTAATTTATCCGAATCTTTGGTTTTTGTAAATAGTCTTGACACAGTGGCTGTGTTTTTGAAAGTAATTGCGGAGTCTTTTTTACTTTTATTACCGGTGAGTGTTTTTGCTAGTCTTTCTGAAAGTGTTGGTATATAAGGTAATGTATAGTATTTTTTAGGATTGGTTTCATTTAGGTTGTTTTGGTTAGAAAGTGTTTTTGTTGTTTTTAATAAATTGCGAAGGAGGCTGTGTGGATAACCATTCTTTAATAAGAGGTCCACTACGTTGTTTTCGGCTGTTTTTTGGTGTATTGGGGATGATAATTTTCTCGCGCGATTTATTAGGTTTTTAGCGGTATTTATTTTATATCTTTTGGGGCATTGGCTTGTGTAGTGTATGTATCGACCAGAGTGAATAGAAACTAAATGGTGGCAAAAACCTATTCACTCTGGTCGATACATACACTACACAAGCCAATGCCCCAAAAGATATAAAATAAATACCGCTAAAAACCTAATAAATCGCGCGAGAAAATTATCATCCCCAATACACCAAAAAACAGCCGAAAACAACGTAGTGGACCTCTTATTAAAGAATGGTTATCCACACAGCCTCCTTCGCAATTTATTAAAAACAACAAAAACACTTTCTAACCAAAACAACCTAAATGAAACCAATCCTAAAAAATACTATACATTACCTTATATACCAACACTTTCAGAAAGACTAGCAAAAACACTCACCGGTAATAAAAGTAAAAAAGACTCCGCAATTACTTTCAAAAACACAGCCACTGTGTCAAGACTATTTAAAAAAAACAAAGATTCGGTTAAATTAGAGTTAAAATCAAATGTCGTGTACGAAATACAATGTGAAGATAAATGCGGTAAATCCTATTTCGGAACGTCGGAACAATACTTAAAACGTAGAGTGTACCAACACAAATATAGTTGTGATTCAATAATAAAAAACCCCAATAAACCAGATCAAACAGCTCTCACTACACATTTTAGAAATACACAACATACCTTTAAATTTGATAAACCTAAAATAATACACCAAGAGAAAAATAGTTTCAAACGGAATATAAAAGAATTGATAACTATAGAGAAGTATAAAAATCGCGCTGTAAACAAAAAATCGGATGTTCAAGGTCTTAGCTCGTGTTATGCAAATTTAATTAATTCATAATATATAAAAATAACAATATCTAATATGATTCAACAATTAAATAAACTGCTGTTCCTAAAAAATGGATTACTTACTCATTGATCATAGCAATTGCAATACAAACATTTTATGTTGTTTTGCGAGGCAACTGATTAATGAAAAACTGATTCATTCTTTGGAACTTGTAAGTACACCCTATCTATTACAACTTACACAGGTCATTTTACATCTATTTTAGTGTGCTATTTAATGTTTTTACTAAAAGCTCGTTTGTTCATTGTCAGGGCATGAGTATGAGACTAACCTAGTCTCGAAACGTCGCCTAAGAAGTTCAAGAAAGACTGAAACTCAAGAACTAAAATACAATATAATTTCCATAACAGTCAAGATAAGTAGAAACCAATATATATATATATATATATATATATATATATATATATATATATATATAAAACCACCCCTAACAATCAAACAATAAATGTTAACGGTTAAGTGGCATTTCGTTTTTATGTATTAGAGATTAGTAAATAAATCAACATTAATTTGAGAAAATAAATCAACAAAGAAATAAACCAGAGCAACTTTGGGATGTTTATATTTTTGAGAGAGAAATTCGATTTTTAAGAGAGGTCTATAAATGAGAGTTTTTTAAAATCAAAAATTCTCTTTACGGAAATATCACTCTATATTGCCGTTTTTATTTATTTGATCATTTCTCTAGAAGAAGGCTATAGCGATGAGCTAGGCTTATCCTCATTAAAGTGACATGATAGGACTTAAATATTGTCTTTTTTTTAACATGATAGGACCTAAATATTGTCTTTTTTTATTTGTTTCCATAAATTATATTTTTTTTCTTCAAAATAATAAACCGTGGCTCACCATATACTTGTACATAATTGAGTAAAAATTGGATGTACGTAATCTGTAAAATAATTTGGTGATTATGTGAAGGGAAAGAGAAAATGAAAAATACTCATTAAACATATTTTTCCGAATATAATGGTTGTATAGATTTGTAATCCACTCCTGGAAACCTAATGATTTTAAAACAAATATTTCTAACATATATAGTAAATCAACTTAATGATGGCAAAAAAAAAAAAATTAGGTATTTTTCTAATTTTGTTTGCTTCTAACAGTTTAATGTGGAAATTTCATGAGATACACAAGGAAACAAGATTAAAACTTTTTAAACTTATTTTAGTTTAAAAGATGGATTGTAAGGGGTACTACAGATCTTTTTAATGGATGGATGGAGTTATTATTAGGAAGTCAACAAATTGTTATATTTTATAATAATATTTATTTTTTCAAATTTATTTATTGAATTTATCTGTATTATAACAGTAAGACAACTTGATAGAATGAATGATACATAATGGCATGAGATAAAGGCAAGTAGAGAAACTAGCCACTGGTCGTACTGGCATACAAAATTATACTTCGTCCGATTAGCCATAGCAGCATAAAGTAACGTAAAATAAACAAAGAAACTAACAAATTCAACTTATAAGGTCACGATGGCCTTCTTTTCAGAGGTCCCAGAGGATTATCAGGAATTAAAGCGGTAGCTAGGTTTGAAACTAGAGGGTTTGAGTGGGAATCAAGTTTGTGAAGAAAGGATCGGTACCGGGTTCGGACCAAACCAGCGACAAGTGGAAATTCAAGATTATTATGGATGATAATATATTTATTGAAATTTACAAATGTATACAGAGTATATCCGGTAAATATAATGAAAGATAAATCATGTCCCGACATAAAGGCAAGTTGAGAAACTACCCGGTGGTGGCACTCAAATAAAAAGTTCTACTTAAAAGGTCACGAGGCCATCTTGTTTTCCGACGCCTCGGAGGATTATCAGGAATTGAGTTTGTGAGGTTTGAAACTAGTGGGTTTGAGTGGAAATGAAGTTTGTCATGAAATGATTGATATCGGATTCGGGCCACATCAGCATCAAACGGGACATTGAGGTCATTATGGATTACTTTGTTAGTAAAAAAGTTAGGGGCATTGATGATTTTACAAAGGGTTTCATTTGTTTGGATTGAATACGAGAGGAATTCGATGGCTTGGTGGAGCCCCAAGCTCTATTCCGTATGTCCAGATGAGTCTAATGATTATCATGTATATGAGTCTTTTGTAGTTAATCGGGAGCTTAGAGGGTTTGTCAATAAATGTTGAAGTAGCCTGAAACAGCGAGCTGTTTCTTGTCGTTTCAGTCTAGTATGAGGATCCCAAGTTAAGCATTTGTCAAGGTGTAGCTCTAAGTACCGGACTTTAAACGATACAAGGGGACAGGAAGTCGTCGGTTTACGACGGAGGGTAAAGGTGATTTGATGAGATTTATTGGAATTTATATTAATCCTCCAGTTTTGACACCAATTTCCAAGTTCAGTAATATAAGATTGAAGAGTACGGGATGCCATAACCGTATGTTGACCGATAATAGACATGTGTCATCCACACATGGGATGTCAGTTGTATAAACTCTGTAGAGAATTGGGCCGAGGATATTAGCAGATTTAGGAAATAGGGATGAGTAGGTCGGATAATCAGAAAGTATGTAGGAGGTAGGAATTCACGGAGTTTGTAAAGCAAACTGGGCGCCAGACTCGGTCGAAAGCCTGTTCAACATCAAGGAAGATCGCTGGACAATACAATCCACGTTCCAAAGCTGAGGAAACAACATCCACCAAACGATGACGTTGCTGGATAATGGAGTGGGATAAGAATATATTATATTTAAAAAACAAATATATAAAAATGAAATTATGCCCTCTACGATTTCCTGTAAACATTTAAAGTTGTCAATTGAAGCTTCATTAGAAACTTTTCTCTTGATCTGGGTCGTCAGTGACGCCCTGTCAAAACAAATACCGAAAACTCGAAGTTCAAAGACGATACAACTCAATATATGACTTCATTAAAAAACATATTGAAAATGCTGATATATCGTTCCTTAATTAAAATCATAAAATTGCTACTAAAGGTTTAACTCAAAAATGCAAAATTTTGAGTTATGTCGTTGTTCTTTTGAAGGAGCGATTGTATTTATAAATTAGCGATGCATTTTTAAATGCAATTCTTGTTGCATCTTGTTTGTTCTATTTATTTCATTTTTAGATCATATATTATTTTTTTTTTGTTTAAAATCATTATTTTTTAAATTATTTTTTAAATTTGTAATCTTGTTTATTCAGTTGCAATGAGGGTCAAAATGATTGGTTTCAAATAAACAGTTTTATTCGTACCGTCATCGTTCTATTGTGTTACTCGGAATAATTATAAATGACAATTAAATAGATTATAAAAATCGTTATAAATTAAATATAATAAAGCAAATAATAATAAAGCTGTCAAATAAGTCCTGTATTCTCGATTTAGGGTATTTTCGGAATAAAGATAAAATTTAGTAGCAGCCTTACCTAGGATATGTTGTAGCTTTCCTGCAGACGATTATAATATTGTTTATAATAAATCTTAAAGGACCTAGCGGAGTGCGCTATGTTCCAATGAAAGCAGACTCATATAACTTGGAAGGGTATCAAGGTGCCCGTGTTTTATTATAAGGCTCGGCAAATTTAAATATAGCTTTTGAAGTTATATTCTACAATTAGAGCGGTGGAAATATCTTTTTTCATCGCCAGTCTTAATTAGTTGCTGCTCTGATCGTTTCCACGATTAGAGTATGCAAATATTAACTGTGACTACATGGCTTCTCTAGTCCTGGTAGCTTTAGTTAAAATATTAATAATGTATTTCTTATTTAACTTTATATATTAAATTGTACGATATCAATATTAATACATACAGGGTGTTTCAAGGTTAAGTAGCCAAAATGAAAATTTGAAGTAATTACCTCAAAAAAAGATTATTTTCCCCATAAAAAGATGAAATTTCCTATGGAGGTATGCCCGCAAACGCTTTGTTTAGGACATACTCACATCTAAAGATTTTCATAGTTATGAATTAATAAATAAATACAACTTATTTTATTTGTTCCAACTACTTTATTCATTAAATGCAGACATTAACATTGATTTTAAATGTGGGTCAAAGTGATTCCCTTGTGCATTAAAGACAGGTTCACCATCTTCCTTCAACAGCAGCAGTGCCAGAGCGGCACATCTATGGGTCTGACAAGATTCAATTATCCCTCTTCTTAAAGTCACCCAAATGTTATCTCAGACCAAAAATTCAAGTGGTGTCTGGTCTGTGTCAGCACTGAGTTGAGGAGATAGTAAATGCGGACCTATTGAAATATTGCCACTTTGAAAAACCTTTAATATGAATGCTAATATTTACATTTAATTAATAAAGTAGTTGGAACAAATAAAATAAGTTTTATCTGTTAATATGCCTAAATAATTCATAACAATGAAAGTCTTTAGGCATGAATATTTCCTAAACATAGCGTTTGCGCACATCTCTCCATACCAAACTTTTTTCTTGTTTTGTGGTCCTTAGTTCAAATTTTCATATTCGCAACATGACCCTGAAACAACCTGTATGAACCTTTGTCTGGATAAATAATAAGAAATAGAGAAATAACACATGATCAATCGGTTCAGAAGAAAAATAAAACCTTTATCATTCAGACATTTATATATATTGAAGGTACTCCAATTGTTCGACCGAGGCGAAGGTGTTAGGGGTGATTTCAAGGATTAAGGTTTGTATGTTAATCCTTCTACGGGTGTTAGAAAGCAAAGATTGGAATCGGAATTGAGCATTCGGTTTCGCTAAGCCTTTTATTTGGTATGTTTCTAGTCTTAAATTTATCTTGAATATATATATTTGGGATGCCATAGTCTCATTTAGGATGAGTACTCAAATTATTATTTATATGCCTTTATCTTAATTGGGCTCCTTTCCAAAAGTCTATTCTTGTGTTTACCAATATACTTATCTATTATACCTTCAATATATTATTTATAAATAAATAGTTTATCTGGGGTATGTAAGCACCAAAAGAATTACAATAAGGGTCGTTTCTTTATTTAATTTCAACAAGGTTAATGATTCAGATTTTAATATATATAAAAAGGATTGCCATAAAATACATTACAGGAAATAAATTAAATTATAATGCAATTGGGAAAAACCACAATGCAAAGCCTTATGTTTCAAAAATACACCTACTTACCAGTCGACGTTTCGCCTATTCAGGCATTATCAAGACACCAAAATAAAAAAGGGGGTTATGTGAATCGCATCTCGAAGAAAAAGGTGCAGTACATCCCAACGATCAACAGCCCAAACAGGCTCCAAACATGAGACAGCACCCCACCACCAAGACGTTCATTATCAAGATACCAAAATCAAAAAGGGGGTTATGTGAATCGCATCTCGAAGAAAAAGGTGCAATACGTCCCAACGATCAACAGCCCAAACAGGCTCCAAACATGAGACAGCACCCCACCACCAAGACGTTCATTATCAAGACACCAAAATCAAAAAGGGGGTTATGTGAATCGCATCTCGAAGAAAAAGGTGCAATACATCCCAACGATCAACAGCCCAAACAGGCTGTTTCGAATTGAACGTCTTGGTGGTGGGGTGCTGTCTCATGTTTGGAGCCTGTTTGGGCTGTTGATCGTTGGGATGTATTGCACCTTTTTCTTCGAGATGCGATTCACATAACCCCCTTTTTGATTTTGGTGTCTTGATAATGCCTGAATAGGCGAAACGTCGACTGGTAAGTAGGTGTATTTTTGAAACATAAGGCTTTGCATTGTGGTTTTTCCCAATTGCATTATAATAAATAATAGTGTTTCTTTTTGAGTTTTTGGCTCTATTTTAGTGAAATAAATTAAACTTATCTGTGGACAAGGGTAGATTGGGTTACAGGTCAGTCTTCTTCTTGCCGCCTCCGGGACTCATCTTCTTCCGCAGGGCCTTTCTCTCCAGTCTTCCTTGCTGTACGACTCCAGAGTACCTCCTTCCTGTTCCGCCTACGTCTCCAGAGTGACTTCTTCAGCCTCGTTTTTCAAGAGTTTTCTTCTCTCCCCCTCTCCTTCCTTCTCCACCATCTTGGACCATAAAACCATAAGAGGACCAAGGGTCTGTTGTTTGTCCAAAACACGTTCCCTTTCATGCGTCCCGACATGACACATTTTCCCCGCTCCGCATCCCTTTCATGGTGCCGGCAATACATAGCATATTATTACTATATATGATTGATACTGATAAAATGAAAAAAGAAGTGACTATAAAATTGGTTATAAACACGGGTACACCAGCGGCCAGGTACCAAAAAAGGTTGCAATAATTGAAGAGAGCTGAATTTTTGATAAATTGTAAGGGTATGTCTGACTAGTGGAAATCCAGGTTTAATACCGAAAAACGGATGGGATAACATTTGGTGGCGGAAAAACCTCGGTCGGTATTACTCAAGAAAGTCGGTCAAAACCTAAAATTTGGACGTTTTTTCGGTTGCAAAATTGGATTTACACTACTCAGACATGCCCTTACAACATATAAAAAATGCAACTCTCTTCGATTTTTTGTGACCCTCAAACTCCCGGCCGCTGGCCTATATTTGGACTATTTGGAAAAAATGACCAAGGGGCGTAACTCAGAATCTATTAGACCTACAGGCCAAGGTCTATGCTTAAATTAAGACTAATTAAATTTACTAAAGCTTCATTTCTCAGGACTTTCATAATAGGATCACTCTTTCGGTCGGTGTTCCTCACGAATGTCAGCCAAAACTTAAATTTGGATTTTTTTGAAAAAATTACCAATTTTCAAAGGAACGTAACTCAGAATCTATTAAAGCAACAGAGCTGCAGTTGGAATCAAATTATAGAAAATTTCATTTACTTTAAAAATGGATAGAAATTTGGTCTATCAAAAACTCACCGATTAGGAGATATAGGCCATAAACTGAAATGACTCCGAAAATTTTGAGGTTTTCCGGTCACCAAAAGTTTTCCCATCCGTTTTTTCGGTTGCGAAATTTGATTTAAGCTACTCAGACATGCCCTTACAACATATCAAAAATGCAGCTCTCTTCGATTTTTTCGACCCTCAAACTCCTCTCTGCTGGCCTATGGAGGGACGGGTGAAGGGCGAGATTGAGTGTGTGTGAGAGAGAGAGAAAGTTTTATTAAATTTATGTATTTCATATTTAATTGATTTAAATAGGTTTTTAATTACCCTCAATTACTCAATATTTTACTAAATAAAAATTGTTCTCTCAATTATTATTATTTTATTATATTGTTAAATTCCGATGTGATAATCGAATCTTAAATAAATAAATCATCAAACTCACCTTAGAGAAGTTGTATAATTCATTGCTGATTTTAGTCTTCAACGAGCCGCTGATATATGAGAACATATCCAACTGGCAAAGCTTGAAAACTGATTTATCAAAATAAACTAAATTGTGATTGACGAGCTTTTATTCCTTTTATTACAGTTCATTTAGAATAACTCGGATTATTCATACGTGCCTATTTATTAATATTTCAAGACAAAGAAAAATATGATAATATTCCGGATACGACTTCCAAAAAATTTTAATTTTAAATATTATTTTTCCTCACTGACAATCGCTCCTACATCGCATCCACCTGATCTTTAAATATTAGATTAATTGTAATAAAGAAACCAATAAATAGAAAATAGAATTGGAAAGTTCGAAATGACAGGTTTTGTCGCATAACAACATCACAAGTAAGATTAGAAAAGTAAGATAACACTAAAATTATACAAATAAAGTAGTATCCATCATGAAAATTTAAAAAAGATTTTTATTGTAACCGAACGTGCTTAATATATGATGATTTTATACATCAGTACAATTTGCTCGATCACGTGTACCATCTTGAGCAACGGAACGGTTTGTTATGTTACAATTAGTGGTACGTGTACGGGAAACTCTTATGTAGATTATTAACAACAGGCTGACAATACAAGGACACGCCATCGCCGATTGTTTGAATAGTCAATAGTCAATAATCGATTATAGTCTCTCTTCGATTGAGCCATGTGCTCAGGACCTTCGCTCTTCAAAAGAAATCTTCTCAAAAATCAAATATTTACCATAAATATGATGGATCTAATATTCAAAGTAGCGTACAATTTTGTGTACTTTCGTCTATTCTGTGTCAAACATAAAATATTTACAACCAAAAATATATTACATAAATATTGTAATATATTTATAGAGCTCAACATATTTTACAGCTACAAACATATTTTGCAATGCTGCAATTACAAAATGATTATGTTCACCAAAAAAAAAAAAACTAGTGCCCACAAATGATCAAAAAATACATTTTTTTTTTACCTCACTGTTTTGGTACTTCTGCATTGCGTTGAATCTTTAGATAGGGTATATAAATATTTAACACAATTCCAGCTTTCTTCTTCGCGTTGCAGAATTTGGTTCATTGTTGCAGTAGGATCATATCATTTTGCAGTAAAGCTATAGGGTTGGCAACTAAGTCATTGCCGATTTCAAATAAGAAGGCAAATTCAGAATTTTTGTTTAAAAATATAACTTTATTCAATTAGATATTGCCCGTTCTTGTCGATGACCTTTTTCCATCGTTCTGGCAGCGTAAAAATTCCCCGTTCGTAAAATGTCTGGTCTTTGCTATTAAAAAACTGAATTAGGTGTGATCTGACATCATCCACGTTGTTAAAAATTTTATCATTTAAAGAGTTTTGTATGGAACGAAACAAATAGTAATCCGAAGGCGCAAGGTCAGGGCTATATGGTGGGTGTGACAAAACATCCCAACCCAGTTCCAATAATTTTTGCCGAGTAACCAAAGATGTGTGGGGCCTAGCGTTATCATGATGGAAAACAACACCCTTCCGATTTGATAATACCGGCCGCTTTTCTTCAATTGCATCCTTCAGTTTGTCGAGTTGTTCAACATACACATTTGAATTTATCGTTTGGTTCTGCGGCATGAGTTCAAAATACAAAATTGCTTTGTGATCCCACCAGACTGACAGCATAATCTTTTTTTGGTGAATATCTGCTTTTGATGCTGTTTGGGCTGGTTGATCTTGCTTCACCCACGATCTCTTGCGAGTAACATTGTTATAAACTATCCACTTTTCGTCGCCAGTAACTAGGTTCTTCAGAAATGGATCATTTTCTTTGCGTTTCAGTAGCGAATCACAGATGCTAATCCGTTGCGTCAAATGAATTTCCTTTAGCTGGTGAGGGATCCATAAATCAAGTTTCTTGACATAACCAAGGGTTTTTAATTTTTTTTCAATGCATGTATGCGACACATTGAGCTTCGCTGCAATGTCTCGTGTTGTGCTGTGACGATCTGAATCGATAATGGCCTTGATATGGGTTTCATCCACTTCGACTGGGCGGCCAGATCGTTGTGCATTTTTCAGTGAAAAATCACCGGAACGAAATCTTTCAAACCAATTTCGACACTGCCTTTCTTTTAAGGCTTTATCTCCATATACGGCACATAACTTCTTTTGTGCTTGCGATGCGTTCTTGCCTTTTCGGAAGTAATACAATAAAATGTGTCGGAAGTGCACGTCCTGTTCTTCCATTTTTAAATTGGGATAAAAACAAAACTAAAGAACTAATCAAAAAAAATTTTTTACTAATTAAACGTAGAAGTCCATACAGTAAGAAAAAAATATAGGTTAGATGCTCTGGCCACGTTAACAAAACAAAAGAAAGTGTAGAGTGAATCTATCGACAAAAACGGCAATGACTTAGTTGCCAACCCTATAGTATTGCTGTAGGTATTTATGTTTAATTTTTTTGTATTTTGTGATGATACGTTTTTATAGTTATATTAAGTTAATTCTGTGGTACTATTTTTCTAAAAGTTGCTGATTATTTAATCTGCTGCTTTAAGTTTTAACGTTAAATTTATGATTTTTGTAGCTTAAAGCTACCGAATCTCAACAAGTTTTATAGCTCTGAGTTCAATTTGAGTAGGCGGTCTTTCGTTCTCTTAATAATTTTAGATTAGTGAAGCTCATCTTAGGAACTTGAGGTAAGTCGATTTTGTACATTTAGTCTATTCGCGCAAACACACAAACTAAATTATTCATTAAACATTATTACAAATTGAAACCGGTATAGGTAATCTATGAGAAAAAAAAACTGTAAACAGATTATAGTGCGTTAGGCCGTTTTGTCCTATCTCTGAAATAGTCAAGATTAACTAGCTTTATTTTTTAAACATTAATAATGACAATTTTATGATTCATGGAGTTTGACAATGAAATAATTTGAAACTAACTGGGGCATATCACATAAATTTCTTTAACTTTATAAATTTTATAGACACAATCAAATAATATAATAAAATGATTATGTAAAACAACAACTTTTGCTTATAGTTTTTTGACACCCTATCTCTTACTTCAACGACTTTATATAAATATATACTGCAATGTTTTACAGTCTTAAATATATTTTGGATATTTTAATTGATTTCGGGATGTCGGAGTAATCATTTAAGATGATTCAAAAAGTCCTAACTTTATTCTTAATTGGATTATTTTCCAGAGGTTGTTGTGTGTCGGCGTAGGTAAGGTCTCGGCCTGGCAGCCTATGGATACTCCTGCGGCAGCATCGTTCGACAGCCTCATTCTTCCGTGTATATATATATATATATATATATATATATATATATATATATATATATATATATATAACTTATATATGCCTAGATATTTCATCTCTTTCCTAAGCTGCCCACTGTCAAATTCACTACCCCCGTCTGAGGATCTTATCAGGCACTCCATAAAACTGGAACCACGTTTGGAGGGCTCTACTGACCGCTGTCTTCTGGGAGGTGACCATAATTCGGGTATTACAAATTTGACTTTCGCTTATCATCTCTTCAAGTGTTTTTCGCATTCGTATCTAATAATATTTCTGCTTCAACGCTGCCATTGTTTCATTAATCCCTCGGTGGTTTGTCTTTCCTTGGTGATATGCGAGTGTCAACTCCTTTTGTTGTTCGGCATCACGATTTGTTTCGACCATATGGCAGCATCGGATATGGTCGAGGTGAAAAAAAAATCGATCGATTTAATCCTATTTTCTCGGTCCTCCACAAGTTTCGGATCTTATCCCAGATCGTTGCATTTCCAACGTAGAGGTAGTGGGTCGTGCCTGCTTTCGTTGCGTTCTTCAGTACCCGGCACATTTGTTCGTCTTTAATTCTGGGTGGGGACCAAATAGTGACGATCTCATGATTTTTATATTTAGAGTTCTCCATTTTTAGGGGTCCTATGGTCCTTGTCTTCCAAATAATCTGGCGAGGCTTGCTGTTAATGACTTCGTCTGTTAACTCCTCCATTTCTGTTGGTCTCTCGTCGCCCGATTCATCTTGATCAGAGGAGGCCCTGTCGTCCTGGTGGTCTTTTCCTCCAACGCCTTCTCCGTCCAGTGTCCGTTCGCGCTCGAATGTTTTATCTCGGGAATGTTCACCTGTACTCAACTCGATTGCAACAATTTGCACCGTTCGTGATAGCCAATCCGCTCTCTTTCCAGGGAGTTTTCCAGTGCGCTATAACGGGATTCCGTTTCCGTTAATCGTCTGCTGACATACACTACGGGACTCACCACCGTTACCTTCCCGTGAAAATACGGCATCTAAGGCGTACTCACTCGCATCTGTGGTGATGTGAAATTTCAGCCTAACATTGGGAAAGGCAAGGATTGGTTCTTCTGGCAGTTTTCTCATGCATGTCTGAACATTATTTTCAATTTCAGGGGTGATTACGATGCTCCGTCCTTTCCTCAGCAAGTTGTTTAGTGGCACAAGATACTCGTAAAAACCTTACGAAGATCGTCCACATGGCGTTCTTCTGATTTGCTAAATACGAGTAAATCATTCATATAGAACTGGCAAAACGATTCGTCCAGCCCACGCTTATACTCTTCCTTAAGTTTTTGGAAAGCGATAGGGGCGTTTTTCAGACCGAAGGGCATCCGTGTAAATTCAAAATGACCCCGTTCAAAGGTGAACGCTGTCTTGTGCTTGTCTCGTGGGTGCATCCGAACTTGGTGGTTTCCTGCCTTCAAATCAAGGGTGCTAAAAATCGTCGCCTCTCCAAGTCTAACCACATGAACGGTCCCCTCGGAACCCCATCTCCCGAGTTCAATCACGGCCTCCTCTTCTACTTTACAGGGACCACTCAGAGTGATTAATTTACAGTCACATACCTGTATCCCTTCTCCTGTACAGAGCGCCTTCACCATGCTCTGACAAATCACACAGTTCTTGAACTGCCCGGATCCACAAGACACTCCACTCCTCTCCCGACTTTATGATAGACACCATAGACCATAGACACCTTCGATGTTATTAATCACTGTGCAGTTGCCTCTCTGCCGATACTCTCCTCATTCTTCACCCTTCGTCCTTCTATCTCGGTTCAACCTTCCTTCAATCCTCTTAAATTTTCTTCCGACTATGGCTCCCCTTGCTTCGCGCTCCTCTCCTTCTGTGTCCGATACTGCAGAGGAAATAGTTGACTCGGCCGGTCGCCTCCTTTTCCACATCCTCTGTGCATTAACTTCCATGGGTTCTCCTCGGCCCGCCTCTCTTCGTTTTTTTTATAGCTTTCCACGGGGTATCCTCATCCGCCTGTATTAGGTTCAGTACAGTTCTTTTAACCCGGCGTGCTAGTGCCACACGTGTTTTAGCTTCCAATTCGTCTATTAGATCCGCCGCGCGACCTGCGATTCGATACTGAACATAATACCATCGCCGCCTTTCAGGAAATGGTTCAGCTCCCCGACGTCGCTATTAAATTATTCCAGATCAGAAATCTCTCTTCTTACATGCTGTGCGTTAGCCCTTTTTAATCTCATACGGTCAAGCGCATCGGGCTCCTCTGTGATCCTGTTCGCCTCCCTGGCTGCCAGGTCCGCACGCGCTATTGCGAGCGTAGCTGTCGGCAAAGATTCAGGGTCTGTCTGTGTCGGTGGTTGTGGCGTTGGTCACGGCGATGGCGTAAGCGTTAAAGTAGCTGGCCTAAGAACGTATCTCTGTCTCGGTTCTGTCATTTTTGTTTATGGCAACAAGAAAGAGAAGAAGAAATAGTAAAAAAAAAAATGAAAAAGGATTTCTTTTTTTTTTGTTTAAACCAAAAATCTTTAAACTTCCCTGGTTTCGGCACCACTTATACAGTTCCAGGAACAAAATATTTAAAAAATACAAAAATAAGGATGAAAAGACTCGCACGAAAACTGGTTTAATACTGACTTTATTACCATCTTGAATCTTTATTTATAGAATCTAACAGCTGTTTACAATGCCAGCTTGATATTAGCGACTATGCGATCATCGTCTTGTCTTATATATATAAAACCTATTTCATTTATTTCTCCTTTAGTACATTATATCATTCTTAGATAGTTTTTTTTTTAATTATAAATAATTTTTCGGTTCGGTTACTTACGCCAATCTAAATTAGAAGTTATAAAAAAAAAAACATAACCAAAATAGAGCTTTTTTTCGACAAAATGACGAAAATATGTTAATTTAGGAAATAAAGTGGTTCGTTAGGTAAGTCGACTTTCGACAAAGGGGAATAAGTCGTTGACAAAGCCTTTGTATATTCATTATTCCGGAAATGTCTGAACGGCTTTGAAAAATGAGTATATCTCTGACGGCGAGTATTTTTAATTTTGGCATCCTTGGCCGTTTCCACATTTGGTGACAAAGGTGAAAAATATAGCTAATGCATAAATTGAACAAAGCTATAACGATATATAACTATGTATAACTAAATATATTTATGTTTGGCTGTTTAAGCGTTCTTTTTTATTTAGTTTATTGAAAAGTAAAACTACCATAGGTATGATACTCTATCTATAAAATTTAAAAGTGTTTTAAATGTGTCTCAGATCTTTATTTGTATGTATAAGTAGTATTTATTCTGACGTTGGTTGAAGATAGATGACGTGGTACTACTCAAATGACAAGTTCAACTTAGAATGCCATCTTATCTTTTGAGGCCTCGGAGGATTATCAGGAATTCGGTCCAAGGATTCGGTCCAAATCAGCAACAAATGGGGCATTGTGTTAGGAGCATTGAGGATTTTACGGAGGATTTTGGATTGTGAGGATTGAATCCGAGAGGTATTCGACGGTTTAGTGGAGCCCCAAAGTTCTATTCCGTAAGTGCAGATGGGTCTAAAGTTTGTCTAGTAAATGTTGTTGTAGCATACACGGCGAGCTGTTTCTTGTCGTTTCAGTCTGGTATGAGAATTCCAGAATCTTTTGTCACAGTCCTATCCTAAGTACCAGACCTATTCTACAGGAATCAGCGGGATGTTATTAAACGATACAGGAGGACAGGAAGTCATTGGTATACGACGGAGGGTAAAGCTGATTTGACGAGATTTGTAAGAATTGATTTTAATCTTCCAGTTTTGACACCATTTTTCAAGGTCAGTGATGTGGGATTGAAGAGTATGGGATGCTATAACTGAATCGGTGTTAACTGATAATAGATATGTGTCATAATATATCATCATGTAATATCATCCGGGTACACGTTTACTTCACTGCACCACACTACGAATTTCATATATATTGGGAACGTTATAGTAAAAGTAAAAATTAAAGACAACGTATATTACCAAAAGGTTTAAGGAAGGAATGAAGTAAATGGTGCAGTAGTCAACGACCCAATCCAGTCACGCGATTCCTCTCAGTGAACTTTTATCAAGAACAGTTCCTCACTTAGGTTATTGCCCTTTAATAGTAAGTTATAGTTAACTAAATGTTACTACTTTGTCAAATAATTAAAACATAAAAGTCTTAAAATCTTACTTCATTAAGAGTTTACCTCTCAATTTCTCCTTATTTAAGGACTACAGCTAGTATACTTGTGTTGATCTGTATTGTTAAGTCATATTTAAAAACGAAGGAGAGAATAATAACCTAGCTAAGTTCAATCATTTTTTTAAATAGTTTAAAAATGTGTAGCAAATTTAAGAACACCAGGAAAAATGTTAAAACTCTCTAAAACCTCTTTTTTCATATATTGCATATAATATTTGTATTGAAGAAAAAATACTATCCATTAACATTTGAAAATTGGTAAAAAAATGAGATCTGTTTTCTTAAAAACGAATAAATATATTTTTAACAAAGCACGTGTCATTAATAAATAATTCATTGGCACTTAATTATCTGCACTGAATCTCATTGGAATTGTTTCAGAAGGTTAAAATGCAGAAATTTAAAACGTTTTTCTGTTAAAGTAACTTATTTTTGTTTCTTTGAAATAGTTAAAGCTATTTCATAGTATGGATTAGTAGTAATTAAAAAAGGATAAATATAAGTTATGAAAGCAATCGATAACTAACTACAAGAGAAAAAAAGAAGACATATTAAAACAAAAAAAATTGGAGTTCGACTATCAGCAGTATTAATACAAATATATAATAAAACGTTGGAATGATAAATATTTTACACAAAATATGATCTAAAATTAAAGTCCTAGAAAGCTGTAGGGTTAAAAAATCGCATAAAAATTATCAAGTAAATTTTCGTTTCCATTTACCGGTACTTGAACTACATTCACACCATATGTTTATATTTAAATAAAAAGTTGAGAAGTTCTCAATAAACTAATAATTACTGAAAATTTTACAAATTTATCAATAAATTCGGAAGAAATATTTCATCCCAGAAACGAAGTTGATCTCCAAACAGTTTGTTGGTAGACCAGGAGTTTTATCATAACCTTTTTTATCAGGAATTGCTGATGTTTATAGAAGATTATTCAACTAAAAATTGAATTTTTTTTTAATTTATTTTTTTAAAGTTAGATTTAGTCAACTCTTATATAACAGATACTCAGTACTTCAAGTGGTTTAGAAAAGCATGAGGTTAACAATTCTCGAGAGGCCGGGCACCTCCAAGTCCAAGCACGTAGTCCAATTAAAGACGGTGTTGGTGAAGACACATCCTTAGTGCAGTCCTTAACATCCTTTGCGTGGTCCTTAAACGACAAATGGTGTTGGTGGTGGACTTCGATAGAGATCTCTATTTTTCGCCAGGAAGAAGTATGAAGAACTGATGGTATTTCCTAATTAAGCCTTGTAGTAAGTATTTTATCCTGTTCTGATTCTTTTCCAAAAATACTTTTAAGAAATTTCGTGTTTTCTTCAATCACCCACACCATTTCTAATTTTATTTCATGCAGTTTTGCCCATTCTGATTTCAAGAGATCACTGACCACTCCGCCGTTTTTTAGGGCACACATTTCTTCTTCCTCGGTGTCTGTAATCGAGAAAGGCTCTCGATTTTCTATTACCTTCTATTCTCAAAACGTCTTCATGCTATTTTATTCCGTTATATTACCTCCATATTTTCTATTACCTCTCTTATTATTCTAACTTCCAGTTCACCTCCGATTTTCGAGCTTTTTTTTAAAGCTAGGGTATATCCGATCTTAAGTGTTTTCTACAATTCGGTAACAAATAACAATTATTTTGTGTACCATCTTATGACTAATCTGATTGTAAAATACATACGTTATTTATTATACATATGCGGTTATAAATCTTATTTTTTTAAAAAGCTGACGCCCATAATTTGAAAATTAATAACATAAGAGAATTAATGAAATTATCAAAAAGAGCTTAATGATAAAAAGTGACAAACATGTTGGAAGAGATTCTCAATATACTTTTTCAAATCACAGATATATATATACATACAAGAAATATGTACCCGGCCACTCGTTGCTGTGGCTGTTGTAATAATTAAAAAAAAAATATTACATTTAAATTTGAATTTTAAGGAAACAATGAATGGAAAAATGAATTAAATAGATTTTTGATTTTACATTTTATTTAGCTTATATATAATAAATAAATAATATATAAAATTCTTAAATGATAAAATATAAACATTGAATAAATGAGGTATATCATGGTTGATTTTTAATTATGGCTAATAATAATTTTTTTAATTATATCTATTTATTTCAATTTAATTGAGCGCTAATCTATGCACACTACTTTTTTTACCTGTCCTTGTAACACGTGAGCATGCAACATATAATTATCCATGGGAGAAACATGGATGTTCTAGGTCCAAACCGCAAATGGACATTGTCTGGCCTTGACACTTGTTGATGGTCATAGCAAAAGCCAAGCTTATATCAAATGTAAGTCTTTTGAACGGTATTATGGGTTCTGATGATATTGGAATAGGTGGCTACAAGATGATATTGGAATTGGTGGCTACAAGATGACATCTCCTTTAAAGATTCCAGTCAACATTGCTGCTTCTATAACATTCCCGGTGATATTTTTGTTGACCAAAAGTGTAAGATTCCATAATTGGTGTATTCCAATTACACATAATCAATAATAATGACCGACACATATCATTTAGGGGTATGAAAAATAGTTTACATCCTATTTTCGGACCTACTGAAAATAGACGCAAAATTTCATAAGAATCGGTCAATTCGTTTCGGAGGAGTTTTGTTATAAACACTGTGACACGACAATTTTATATATTAGGAATATATATTTATATACGAGGTCAAGATTTATCCGCAATTTAGTTATATTTTTATTTATGCTGGTAGTACTATCGTTTTGCGTTGATGTTATGTCAACGCAAGTTTCAAGCTGCTAGGGCACAACGGAGTGTCTACGATTTACCTCGGACGAAGCAGTGAAAGAAGTGGTGCATTACTGGCTCGCCACTCAACCGAAAACCTTCTTTTATGAAGGAATCATGAAGCTTGTACAACGATGGGTCAAGTTCGTTGAAAAGCATGGGTACTAAGTCGAAAAATGATGTACTAGTAAAAAAATGTAAGTTTCCTACTTGATTACAATAATATTTTACAATAACTATGGTATATTGCGGATAATAATTGACTTACCCTCTTATGTATGCATATTTATATATATATATATACCATGAGGAAAAGATGGGCTGAGAAAAAAATGAAAAAAAACGCAACCTAATATATATATATATATATATATATATATATATATATATATATATATATATATATATATATATATATATATATATATATATAGGGGTATGCATATTTTATTTATTTGACGCGAAACAGCACTGAAGGAATAAGTGACTATGATGCAGCGTTTTTTTCAGTTTTTTCTCAGCCCATCTTTTCCTCATGGTATATATATATATATATATATATATATATATATATATGTATGTATACATAAGAGGGTAAGTCAATTATATATACATATATATATATATATATATATATATATATATATATATATATATATATATATATATATATAAACACATGTTTGATAAATACTTTATTACAGAGTCCGGGTGTGTGTTTACACGCAAAAGTACAGCTGCTTACCAACACAAATGTTGTGAGATCGAATCTCTCAACGTTCTCGGGTTTCTCAAGCAAAGGTAATGTGATGCCCGTCAGGCTACTGTCAGTAACACGCAGCGATCAGGCGTAGGAGTGATGTCCATATTCCAGGTACGCCTAGTTATATACTACCATGTGCAATATAGTCACCCGAAGGTTTGATCCCACAGACAGGAGAAACTTCTCTTGGAAAAAGAAATTGACGTCTTCGAAAGTCTCATAACTCCAATAATATTCCGAAAATTATCTCACAAAACTACGATATGTAATACTAAAACCATCCATTAAAAACAGACCACATTCCTTTCAGAACGCGCCCCGACTAGCCTATGCCTCAACAGTTCAAATTCCAAAATACAGATTGTGTTATTACCGATAACAGTGACTACTAGTTCGTAAACAAAATATGTTATTTGTCGCCATCTTCTTACACAATCTTCCCGTAAGCTTCTTGTATCTTTTCTCATCTTCCCCCACTTTGACTATTGTTGCTTGGATATGAAGGCCTTTCTAAAATGCTTGAAGACAGACTAAAGAGCATAATGAATTGCTCTCTAAGATTTGTGCTTGGCACTCTTAGGCGATCGCGCGTGTACCACCTTTATGATGAGTTAAAGTGGCTCTTCCCTCCCTTCCGAAGGCAATATTTCCTCCGTACATTCTTATACCAATCTATTTACTCTCAACACCCTTCATATATTTAGACCCTCCTCCAATTCAAATCCTCAGTTCAACACCATAAAACAAGATCCCACCTTTCCGATCTCTATATTCCTCCCCACCGAACCAATGCATTCGAACGCTCCTTTCTTGCCCGCTCACTGTGGAACTCAATCCCTCCTAATATCCGTCATAGTCCCTCACTATCGTCATTTAAATCCTTGCTTTTCCAACATCTCCTAGCTTCCCAAAAAGATGCTCTATAAGCAGGTTAGTCATTAGCTTTGATTGTAATATATAGAAATTCATTGTGCTATTTATTTCTTTTAATTTTGTCTTTTAAGAAGCCGTACATCACGTAAAGAATTTATTACATACTAGCTCACATAGCGCTATGGTTTTATCAATTCTTTTTAATTGCATAATATCTTGCCAAGACTTGTACTGTTCATTTTCTTATTATTATTTTTGTTTAAATTTTTCTTTTTCAATTGTTTTTTGTCATTTTTTACAGCCTTAGCCTTCTGGCCAGTTAAACATTATGTTTCTTTTTCTGTTCATATTTGTTATTCTAAAGGCACATAGTCCCAGAAGAAATTACTTTTCTATTCTATTCTATTCTATACAAATATCTTAGTCGGCTGATTATGTTCCTGTTTTTAAATCAACCTGATCAATAATTTAATATGTTTTCATGCATTTGAATCAAATTATCAAAGATATGTCTTGGTAATTGCCTTGACATTTTTGATTGAATGTGCCATACTAGTTTTTTCTGGAATTTACCGCCGCTATATGGAATATTTTGTAAGGATATAAAGGAAATTAAATGAATAAACATTCATAGAATCAGTGAAATACTCCACTGTATGTTTTTCGTTGAAATCTCAATTAATCTGGTTCTCGATAAATATTATATGTCTTTGTTTTACATGTTATATTTTGTTGTATATATTTTGACATACGTTATGAGGGGAACAACGTTTTGCCGAATGTTTCATTGCCCTGTTAGTGTTTTCATTTACCTTTCATTTTTATTTAATCTACCTCCTGGGTTGAATTGAGGTAAACTCATATAATGTTTCATAAGATTTATCTTCGGGTTTCCTGAGCGCTCATATCCCTGTTGTTGGTAAATCGAGTAGAAGTGGCTTATGCTTCTGCCTGACAGCAATATTTCATTTCCATGTTCTTAGGACAAAAACCCTCTCTACCTCTTTGATCTCCCCAACCAACCTTCCTACATTGTAAAATCTCGGTCTTATATGACTTTTATTTTTCGTCTACATACCTATTTCCTTTATGAAATCTTTCTTATTTCGCACTAAATCCTTTTGTACTCCTTAACATTTGTCTTTATTCGTCAGAACTTCTCCTTTTTTATTACTTTATATACTCTATAATATATAATACAACTATAACTTGGGAAGGAAATTGAGCCCGGTACATGACGGAGTTTCAGAGCCTACGGTTATATAGGGAAGTGATTAGACCGTGATGACGCTGCACCGCTAGGAATACGGACGGCTCTCAGATTCCAAAGGCACAATTTATGCCTGTTACATTAAATGATTTATCTATCACAGCCTGATTCGAACCAAATGCCAAGTACACTCAACGCTCTACAAACTTATAAATTACCTTTTGAGTTATAGGATTCTTTTTTTAATTAATAATTTGACAATTGTTTTAAAACTTTGTCATGTTAAGCTATTATCAAGGATGACCGGCTAACTGACTCAGAATTTCATAAATGAGTTTGTATCACTTCGTCGTTATGTTTTGGCACACATGTACAGGTTCAAAAGTGGATAACTCGGTTAAGTCAAGCAATTTCGTCTAAAATTGACACTTGAACCATTTATTTCTCATGGTTTAAGTCCTGTTCTGCATTTCGGGAGGATAAAATAGTTTGACTAAACCAGCAAAAAAAGTTTTGAAATTTCGGAGTTATAAATTATAATCCTGAACGTCTCATATAATTTATAATCATTTCAAATTTTGAGAAGTAGTAAGAAGACTGCTTTTGTAATATTTTTGCTTCCAGATCCTAAGGTGTAACAAATTGAACGACTGATGATCTTTTCTTATTTCTTTCTGTGATAAACTTGTTTTTATGAGCTTCAGAGTGTCTGTGGAGATTACTGAGGGACTAAGGTTTTATACTAGTGGTTTTGAATAGAGTTTGTCATGAAAGGGTCGGTATCTGGTTCGTGCCAAATCACCAACATTGGAATATTTAGGCCATTATGGATGATTTTATTCGTGAGAACATAAGGAGCTTAAAGGATTTCGGACTTTGAGTATTGAATACGAGAGGTATACTATGAGTTAGAGGCCAAGGCCCACTGCTCAACTCCATATAAACAAACAGTACTTGTGATAGTCACACAAATTACTATATTTATTATAACTAATTGAAACCTTAAAATGTTTATATGGAAAGCTTTGAAGCAATAGAAAACCTTTTGTCAAGATTCAATCCTAAGTATTGGGTCGGCTCCTGGGATAAGAGGAATCTTATTTAAGGAACTTGTAGGAATTTATTTGAATACTTCAGTTTCGACAACATTCTTCATGAGATCGAAAAGGTTCAAAAAATGAATCAGCATGCATCATTAGCATATGTGGGGAGGGCAGTATTAGAAACAGATAATTGGAAGTAGATAGTAGGATTTCTGCTATCACGTATATCAAGTTTCACAAAGGTATCCATCCACGTTTGTAGAATCGCCATTATTTTATATTTCTAAATCTATTGAATATTTCATCGGATGACATTCCCCCATTTTTTAGTCGATGAGTGGGCTTTCCAAGATTGCATTTAAAAATTCAGCAAATGATTTCTATCTACATTTCATTAGTACTCACATCTTGCCCTGTTGATTAGAAGTACCAATGAGATCACCACTCATTGGCGTCAGAACTGAAACAACATAAATATTTGCGTCGTCCAAAAGATGTATAAAAATTTAGACTAAAAAAGACGGCGAGGAAATACATAAATAATTTTGAATGAAATATGAATGATGAAATCTATCAATTAGAAGAGTTTAGAATATTGGTGCCTTGCTAGAGGTACTTTCCGATCAAATTGAGTACAAATTTTAACAGGTACTTTAATTTAAATATATATACATATGGGTGTTTGTGTGTGTGTGTGTGTGTGTGTGTGTGTATATATATAATGTTACGGTCAGAGAGAGAAAGACGGGCGGCAAATTGGGTACAAATTTTAATAGGTACTTTAATTGAAATATATATGTATATATAAGTTAAGGGTCAGGCCCTGGTAATAGTGGAGCTTAATCCTACTAAGAGTGTAAACAACTCCCAGATACTATATAAGAAGGATTACTTGATAAATAAAGTCAGTGTTTTACCAGCTTGCTAGTGTGTAGTTTCTTTCCCAATTTACTCTTTTTTTTTTATGTTTCGCGAGCCAAAGTACTTAAGTGGTGCCGAAACCCGGGAAAATTATTTGAAATCACAAGGATAATTTTTTTTTTGTTTTGTGAAGTATTTAAATTTTTTTTGTGTTGTCCCTGTTGTTTTGTTACTTGCTTCTCAAGAAACCGAGAAAACAATTTCAATATGAATGAACAACAAGGACAAAGCATTCTCAGACCGGCAACGTTAACCTTAGAGCCGCAGCAGCCAGAACAGGTGAATCCAGAGTTTCCTCCATATCCAGCTACCACACTAGCAATGGCGAGAGCAGACTTAGCAGCTCAAGAAGCGAATAGGATCGCACAAGAAACAAATGAGCTAGAGAGGATGAAAATAAAAAAGGCCAATGCACAAGATATCAGGAGAGAGATATCGGACCTGGAAAGGTTCAATGGTGACGTGGGTGAACTTAACCACTTTATTAAGGGCGGAGATGGTATCATGGCCAGTATTCAGTCCCAGGTAGCAGCAGATCTATTGGAAGAAGCAGATGCGCAGAGATTACGGGTTGCCCTGGCGCGTCGAGTAAGGAGGAGCATTCTGAACCTGATTCAAGCCGACGAAGATACTGCGTGGCCAGTCATCAAGGAAAGGCTGAAGAAGGCTCATGGAGGGGGGCGATGGGCCCCAGAAGATGACATGCTCCAGTTATTTCGGGAGACCAAGAGGGCCAATCAGTCGAACGGTCAGTACGCTGCAGGACTTCTCGCAAAGTTGAATAAGATCAATGAGAAGCTGCGAGAGGTAATGGACACGAGCTCCGTTGAAGTCTGGATGCTCTTTATGACCACTGTGCTCAAGGTACAGCTGGCCAGGGATACTGGCAAGAAGGATGGTCTTCCTAGGGACAAGGCGTTCGTAGAATGGGCCCAGGAAATGGTAGATGCAAGTGCTCGTGATGAGGAGGAACGGGAGGTTTTTGAACCAGGGTGGAGTAGAGTATCCTACCGCAGGAATGAAGTAAGGAGGTATAGGGGAAGACAGGATCTAGGGAAGAAGAGAGATGGAGAAGTGGGTAGAAGAGAAACGCTACCAAGAGACAGAAGGCCGTTCATAGAAAAGAAGAATGTTAGAAAGGAGGAGAGGAAGTGCCAGGAATGTGGCAAGGCAGGACATCTGGTAGCACAATGCCCTCGCACCAGATGTTACGAGTGTGGAATGGAAGGGCACCTAGCCAGGCAATGCCCATACATGTTCCGCAGGAAAGATACATACCACGGAGAGCCGATGGAGGTAAATGCGCAGGAGGTGCGCAAAAGAAGAGACTCGGCCAGGCGAGGTGAGGCTTCCAGGGACTCGACCAGTGGATCTGGATCTTCAGAGACGGAGGAGGAGCTGGGGAGCAGTGGCGGCGAGGGCAGCTGGAGTAGCGGCCGGAACCGGCAACGGAAAGCAGCTCAGGATCAAGGACGGCGCCAGGTGCTGACGTCAGTATGAGGAGGTTGCGTCGAGAGTGGCGACCGAGCTTGCACCATCAACAACTTAGAAGGTAAGCTTAAGAATTGGTTGCCTATTATCAAAACTAAGTGTGGAGTGAAGTGCCTCGTGGACACAGGGAGCTCGAGCACCCTGTTGTCAAAAATAGCGATAGAGAGTTTATGTGTTAAGGGGAAGGCACTTCAGATTCGGGAATGCGATTGCAGATTAATTACTTTGGGAGGGCCGTGTAAAGTAATGGGCGAGACAAACATTGGGTTGGACGAGTGGGGGAAACCGGGGGCGAGGTTGCGGGTGCATGTGGTAGAGAGTATGCCCAGGGAATACCAGGTCATAGTTGGGTGTGATCTTTTACAAAAAGTGGGCGTGGAAGTAAAAAATACGCAGGGCAGGTGGTCCGTGAGATTAGCCGGCAGGTCATTCGCATGTCATCGTGTAGTTAGGGGCGCGCGAGTAGGGGCCGTAAGTAGGTGGGTAGAGTGGAGAACAAATTTATTGCATGAGTTCCGAGACATTTTTTTTCAGGAAGGGGAAGTATTAGGAGTTACGGGGAAAGCAGTGCATCTAATACCGTTAAAACAGGAAAAAGCCACTTACGTGAAAGAGAGGCGTTATCCCCAAGCGTTACGACAACACATTCGGGAGGAGTTGGAGGAATTACGTAGGCAGGGAATCATCATCGATAGTTCATCCCCGTACAATAGCCCCCTGTGGGCGGTCAAAAAGAAGACTCCAACGGGGCAGGAGAAATACAGGGTGGTGGTTGACTTTCGTCAATTGAATGACAATACAAAAGATGAAGCGTACCCGATTCCTCGTTTTGACGACATCATGGATAGACTCAGCGGAGCCACAATTTTCAGTACTCTGGATTTGAAGGCTGGATATCACCAAATCCGACTTCATCCTCGGGATCAGGAGAAAACGGCCTTCACATTCGAACGGGGACACTATGAGTTCACCAGGATGCCGTTTGGGTTGAAGAATGCCTCCCTCACGTTCCAACGATTAATGGACGAATTCCTTAGGGGTATCGGTGAAGGGATCTGCCAGGTTTACATGGACGATCTCCTGGTGTTCAGTAAATCGGAGGAGGAGCATGAACGACACCTGAGACAGGTTTTTGAGAGGTTTCGGGAATTCGGGTTAAAATTGTCTCCGGAGAAGTCCACTTTGGGTAGGGCGGAAATAAATTTTTTGGGTCACACCGTGTCACGGGATGGGGTGAAGCCGGATAAGTCCAAAGTAGAAGCAATTACCAAGATGGCAATCCCCCGCGATGTAAAGGGTATCAGGCAGCTGCTGGGAGCGCTGAACTATTACCGGCGGTTTGTACCAGACATGGCGCGATGCCTGGTTCCCATTAACAACTTACTGAAGAAGGGAGCAAGGATGATTGTCACACCCAGCATGGAGGACAATATACGGCGTTGTATGGAGCACCGCAAGGGAGAACCCGTGTTGGCATTTCCCGACTTCACGAAACAGTTCACGGTAACCACAGATGCAAGTGAATATGCCTTGGGTGCGGTGTTGTCCCAAGACAGTGCATGCGGGGAGCGGCCCATTGCATATGCTAGTAGACGGTTATCTGATGCTGAGGCATGATATAGCGCATTGGAGCGGGAATTGCTAGGCATCGTCTGGGCGGTTGATCATTTCCGGCCATACCTGTTCGGTAGGAGATTTCGGGTACAAACTGATCACAGACCGCTGCAATTGGTGGGACAATTGAAGGAATCGTCGGCGCGAGTTTCACGCTGGAAAGAGAGGCTCAACCAGTATTCGATGGATGTCGTCTACAAGCCCGGCAAAGAGAATGTTGTCGCTGACTGGTTATCCCGGGCGCTGATGGTAAATGCCCTAGAGGAAGACACTGCGGGGCCATCGCAGGACATCCGACAATTTCTTCAAGAATGGTCACCAGGAGGCGAAGGGAAACAGCATACCACAGAGGCGGAAAGGGAAGAGATGTCCTCAACCAGAGACAGTTCTACAGACGAGAGAGCAGAAGATTTGGAAGAAATTGACGAGATCGTCAACGATAAACCGCGCCAAATCATCTGGAGGACGAAGACGTCGGGCATGCTGTCCATAGAATACTCACGTTACGGAAAGTCGCGGGTCAACGTAGTTTCGTCACAACCAGGGATAAGGTTGGATCTAGTATGTAAAGCCCTGAAGGACGCGTCAAAACCAGGTCGCACACACCACCTATATGTGGGGAACGCCTCGATTTGGGAAAAGAACAAGCAAGGGTGGAAGACGGACCAGATTCCGGACCGCGTCTTCATTCGGTGCAGGGTCATGGTAGAAACCATTAGGGATGCTGAGCGCCAGAAGGAGCTAACAGGGGCGTATCACCAAGGCAAGACCAATCACCGCGGGGTCAATGAGACGTTACAGGCGCTCAGGAGACGGTATTATTGGTCCGGTATGCGGAAAACGATTCAAGAGGTCATAGGGGCATGCGAGGTCTGCATGACTACGAAATACGACCGTCACCCACCGCGAGCCGTACAAGAAGCAACGCCAATGGGCGATCGGCCGCTCCGGGATCTGCAAGTTGACACATTCACCTGGAGGGGGTTTACGTGGTTAACGGTCATCGATGTGTTCAGTAAATTCGCCATGGCTCACCTGATCCAGTCTAAAGAAGCAGAGTCCGTGTTGTCCGCTCTCCGGACATGGTTCATGTTTTACAGGGTACCGGATAGCATAACGTCTGATAAGGGGAGGGAATTCGACAATGCGGTAGTGAGTGAAGAAATGCGTAAGTTGGAGATCACGTGGCACTTCAATACTCCGGGACACCCGAAGGGTAGGGGAGGAGTGGAACGTTTGCATGGTTCACTCAGCGACCATCTCAGAGTTTATCACGTCGACCAGGGGCTGACTCCAGATGTAGCGATGCGGAAACCGGTTGCGGCGTATAACCACTCGATTCATTCCGTAACAGGATTTTCTCCGTTTGAGGTGCTGTTCGGAGTTCGGGGGCCTAGTAGGGATTTCGGTGGGACAATCGGGGACAAAACGTTTGCTCGCGATATTGTGGCAAACCACGTGCAAATTCGCGGGGCCTGGGAGAAGGTGAGGAGAAAAATCTGGAAGGAAAAACGAACCAGGGTGACGAGGGAGAACGCGAGGTTACGAGACTGCACGGGGGCGTTGAAACTTGGGATGATTGTATACCGGCGGATTGGGTCCAATAGGAGTAAAGAACCGAGGAGATACGAGGGGCCATTCCGTGTCGTTGTCTTGAGAGAACACAACGTAGTCACCATCGAGAGTGTTGGGGACCCAAGAAGACGACGGACCGTTCATATTGAGCAATTAAAGTTTCCTTTGGGATCTGGGGTGCCTTCGCCTGTGCAAACGGATAACATGTCATAAACCAAGATATGTATTAATTTTTTTTATATAGAAAAGTCATGTCCTATAAAGATGTACCATGTTAATTGTATATATTCAGTTTTGTGTGTCAACCGAAGTTTTTTTTTTGTGTGTGAAGATAATGATTGTTTTTTTTAAATATTCTTATTATATGTGGTTATTTTTCTTCATTTCAGGACGCTACAGTTTTTTTTTGCTTTGTTATTTCCTTATTATTGATTGTAATTATTTGTGTCTGGGAGCTGTAAGTTGTACAGGAGCAAGCTCTACTAATTGCCTAGCCATTTCTTTTAGTTTCCAAAAGGTGTCTGGAAACTGGAGGGGGGGGGGAGTTAAGGGTCAGGCCCTGGTAATAGTGGAGCTTAATCCTACTAAGAGTGTAAACAACTCCCAGATACTATATAAGAAGGATTACTTGATAAATAAAGTCAGTGTTTTACCAGCTTGCTAGTGTGTAGTTTCTTTCCCAATTTACTCTTTTTTTTTTATGTTTCGCGAGCCAAAGTACTTAAGTTATATACATATATATATATATATATATATATATATATATATATATATATATATATGTATATCTGTGTGTGTGTGTGTATGCATATAATGTTACGGTCAGAGAGAGAAAGACGGGTGGAAGGGATTAACGTTTTAAGCCGGTCGGCTGAAGAGATTAAGAAGATGGTTCTGGAAGGTTCGAGAACAGCCTCTCCCCACGACCGCGTGTCTAGAATGTTCGACCTTGATATAAATACCCGCTCGCTGCCGCCTAGGGGCATTCAGTGGTAAACCGATCAGAGTGATAAACTTGTGTGTCAGTGAAATGTTACAGTCTCGCCAGGTAATAAACCGTTTCTGTGTGTGCCAGTTGTCCATATTTGGAGAATCTTACGGTCGGTGGACTTTAAGTAGTGAACTATAAGTGTTTATTAGTAGTTGTAAACGGTAGTGTAATTTTATTGTATTTATACAAATTTATGTAAATAGTTAAGCTATTTAATATTAGCAATATCTTATAATATTTTAGTAATTAAATAGAAGTTTGGCCTAGGTTAAAATCTTTAGATTATTGTTATTGTAAATTTATACTAGTCTAATAATTTAATTGTTAATGATTGCATTGTATTCTTTTTGTCACTTTGTTAATAAATATTAGTATCTCAAATTCAGGAGTAGTATAATTCATTTTCGCACCCAGTAGCCCGTAACAATAATATTAAAAATTTACTAGTAAAACTGTTTAAATATTAAAATAGTTGGAAACAAGTTACATGGAAACAATGAGATTTAAAATAAAAAAAAAAAAAGGAGAGAAAACAAATTGTCAACAGCTTGAAAACAATTTTTCAGCTTTGCAATCTACTTCATCAAATGGTAAGAAAAATTCCATTTTTGATCTTTGACCTAACTAACATCCGATGTTCATTAGTGAAGCCCCTGAAGAAATTATTAATGATTTGAAGGAAAAATAAATTAGACTAATAAAGAAGAAAGGATGTTTGATTTTTTTTTTTTTTTCTAAACCACCTTTATTTTCATTAATATAATAAAATTACAATACATCCATAATATCAATATAAAATCACAATGATAGGATATGCACTTCGAAATATAACATAAACATTATAGTACAATTACCCGAAGGTATATTAAGAAATCACACAATCAATATTTGAATAACAAAATTATTCATTCTGAAAAAGCGCATTTATGAACCTGATGTCTGACACCCTATTGTTTCGCCAGTGTTAGACTCTTGTGAAGAGGCAATGAATGGAGTATTTGAAATGCAGATAAGGAAGGAGCATGCCAGAAATTAAATAGAAGGCAATTCCAGGAAACAGTAAGACGAGTAATAAAAGTTTATTTAAATGAGATAGATCACTGAAAAGGAGTTACAATGTTAGATGGTCTAATTGTTCTAACTAGGGTGTACTTGGATGTAGTAATTGAATTGGAAGTGAATACAACAAATTTATAACAATAATAATTTTCAAAAATATAAGAAATTAATATCAAATCTATCTAATAACTAATAACAATCACAATATACATTGTAACGATGATGTAACACCACCTTGACATTGTTAGACTGCTTTACTCGTTTAGATTATGTTATATTTAGTATGTATTATTAATAATTACATATTATATGAGAGAAAACACAACTTATAATATAAAAAAAATAGCGTTATTTTATAATTAACTCGTTAATTGTATAAATTAAGCGGGATATCTTCATTTAATGGCTAGCACATAGAGAGTAATAGTTCTAAAAGGATTGTTAAGGACCGATATATCCTCTAATATCGGGGAGTATGTGGCACATATTGAACAGTCGGTCGTCATTTTACACCCACATTTCTCGAACAATGCCTGCTTTTTGCCACTTTAGCCTCCCCTCATTGAAATTCAAATTCTACCAATAATAAATTCCGTCCATGCCTGACCCAGCTGTTGTTCCAGTGAAACGCCTTTCTGTGAAAGCATTTAACTTCACACTTGGGGGGGGGGGCGATTGCCCAATTATTACCACCTACTGTGATGGACACACACAACATATTTTCTCCTCTTTTTTTTTTACACTTTATCTGTTCCGCAGGCTACTTCGAGTTGAGTTAAATCAAGTTTTAACTGTTTATTCTTTTCATTTTTTATATTTTACCAGAATACAATTCTTGAGCTTTGGTCTTATTCGGAGATAGTTGAAAGAACTTCCTGAATGAAATAAAATAATAATGATAAAAATATTTATTTCAGGAACTATACAAATGACATTTGGTCGAGCATATTGTCGAATGAAATATAAATGCAAAAAGTAAAAAGTAAAATAAAAACTAAAGCCTTCCCTCCTTGACATACCTACGGGTAATAAAAGGCTTTAGATTATGCATGTACATATTATATTGTTATATGTTGTAATTGCAATTTAACAAAATAAAGGAGGTTCAGAAAAAAAAGAACAAAACAAAAAGACTTCGATTTTCAAAAATGTTTGATAATTAAATTACACCGAATTAGAGAATATAAAATATCAATTTATTGATTGGATCGAAAATCAAATTAAGATTGATGTATTTTAGAATCATTTTAACCGAAGGTATTTTGCAATTTATCATGTTATTAATGTAATTTTATTTTCTGTACTCGACACATTTGTATTTTTATTGTTTAAAAGAAATGGTATATTAAATACGTGCATTTTTCAGAAGTTTCCGAAAGAACCTCGTGAAGAAAACAGAAATAAAAAAAATAAGTTTGACTTCAATTTTTTTTTTTTTTTTTTTTAAATTTATTTATTGATATTTACAACTGTGTTACAATTATACAACAAGTAAATAGAATGCGTGTTACATAATGACATGAGAATGACAAGTAGAGAAACTACCCACTGGTAGTACTCAAATCAAAGTTCAAATAAGAAGGTCACGGGGCCATCTTCTTTTCAGACGCCTCGGAGGATTATCGGGAATTAAAGAGGAAGCTAGGTTTGAAACTAGAGGGTTTGAGTGGGAATGAAGTTTGCTATGAAAGGATAGATACCGGGTTCGGGCCAAATCAGCAACAAAAGGGACATAAAGGTCGTTATGGATGACTTTATTCTTAACAAAATAAGGAGCATTGAGGATTTTACGAAGGATTTTGGATTGTAGGGATTGGATACGAGAGGAATTCGATGGCTTAGTGGAGCCCCATAGCTCTACTCCGTAAGTCCAAATAGGTCGTATGATGGTCATGTAGATGAGTCTTTTGTAGTTAATTGGGAGCTTAGAGCGTTTGTCTAGTAAGTATTGAAGTAGCCTGAAACGTCGAGCGGTTTCTTGTCTTTTCAGTCTTGTATGAGGATTCCAGGTTAATCGTTTGTCGAGGTGCAACCCTAAGTATCGGATCTGTTCTACAGGCACCAGTGGGATATTATTAAAGGATACTGTAGGGCAGGAAGTCATTGGTTTACGACGTAAGGTAAAAGTGATTTGATGTGATTTTTGAGAATTTATTTTAATTCTCCAGTTTTGAAACCATTCTTCAAGATCAGTGATATGGGATTGGAGGCTTTGGGATGCAATAATTGGATTGGTGTTGACTGATAATACACATGTATCATCAGCATACGTGGTAAGGATAGTATTAGGATGAGTTGGGATGTCAGCTGTATAAACTGTATAAAGGATTGGGCCAAGGATACTTCTTTGAGGAAAACTTCAATTTTAGTTTGATAATAATGTGACACCGGATTAAGAGAATATCCAATATAAATTTATTAAGATTGAAGTATTCGGTAATAATTTTAGCCATAGGTATATTATAATCAAGTTATTACTTTATCGTTATCTTAAGGAGTTATTAGAGCTGTTTCTATATTCCGCCAAACTCATTAGAAGCTTAATCTGAGAGATGGGTTTCTGGAAAAGGTTAAGCGGCAGAATTCTCAGAACTTTTAGGCAATTAAACCTAAAGGAGCTTGCTACTTTAATCTTACAGGGCAGTTGGAGGAATTTTTCTTTACGGCTAATTACTCGATTTGAACTAGAATTTAAACATCAAAAGGACATGGGACGAAACAAACGTAGTGAAAAGTAACCAATAGGATACCGTGAATTTTAAACCTCAAATACTGATAAATGGTCTCTGGGACTTTTTGGTACCTAGTTTCTGGAATTTACGACCCTTCCGATCACGGGAAATCTACGTATGATTCAGTACCTTCCGATCTTACTAGTACCTTATTGCACGTGAAAGTGGAAGATTGGTTCTAAAGTTTGTTCATAAATCATAAACAACGCCTTGCCCCACGGATCATACCTCAGCACTTATGCTACTTCTTTGATTTTTACAAGGTAACCTTTCATTTGTTTTCTATTTATTAGTTAATATCAATCAGCGATACTTTTAAATTTATAAATGTTATCAAAATATTAACTATTGTTCTTATTATTTTTGTATTTGTACATTATTTTATTTTATTTTTTAGTTCTGTTACAATTATGGAACCCGAATCTTGCTAATCAAAAATAGTTATTAGGACCCGATGTTTTATGAATAAATAAGCCTCTTGTTAGATGATATGCAAAAGCATTCTACATAAGCCCAACAGAAATAAACAGGAAAATATCTTTTCTTTTTGATATATGCAAAAACGATAATGGAGTGCTCCAAGAAACAGTGTGTCAATTTTATGGAATATTGATAATTTTAATTTTGAAAAGTTTTTTTTTCATTAATAGATATTTAATTTTTTAAAATCAAAATTAAATATATTTTAATTAAATTTCTATAAGTTTTAAAATGTGTAGTTTTTGATTTTCACTATTTTATTCATTTATCTTATTTGTTATTTGTTTACTGAAATTTGAAAAAAATATCATATTTTCGTTGATAGTAGCAATTTCAATAAAATATTTTATTTTGCATTTATTGATGAATTTTTAAATCAGACGGTCCGTGCCAGTACTCGCGTAAGGAAACTCTATGTCAGTGCTCGAGGTTTAAATTAATTATAAACTTAGAAAGTCCTTGGATTTATTGAAGCATCAAGTGTATTATTGAGTATCATATTGCTTCGGGATCTGACAAATTATATTCCCATTATCATAGAGCTCAGTTTTAACTCTTCTGATTTATGCTTTTCACAATTTAAAATCAATATTTCTATTTCGTTCCAGTTAAAAGGTTATTATATAACATAATGATAATCGTATAGAAAACTGAATATAAAAATAATAATCTCGGTATTAAAAATATTTTTAATTGCATTTATTTAACGTTGATTCGAATCCTGAAAGAAAAACAGCCATCACTAAAGGAAACGAATTTTCATCTTAAATTATTTTAATTAATATTGTCTGTTTCTGCTTTATACAATACTTAATAGCTTACGATATTCATGTTTAGAATGTTGGTTGGTGTAACCCTAAAAGGTGATGAGAAACCAGCTTTGTGTTCCCAATTCTTAGCATACTTTCGATTTTTTTTTTGTTTTAAGACCATGGTCATATCTCAAAGTTTTTATAAAATCTTAATTGTTTATAACAGGTAGAGTGACTGATACTATGAATGATATTATGATGAAATATATTCTGGTTTTAATACTCCCCTTTTTCCACATATATTCAATTTTAAGTTAAGAACTTAAAAAAAATAATATAAATATTGTATTTTTAGGTAATAATAAGCAGAGAAATTTACGGGGAAATATGCATATTTTATTCTTCTTATGTCTGTAGCTAAGATTATTTAAATTTTATTTTTTTTAAGATCTAGTTGCATATTTAATGGTAAATAATTTTTAGGCCACATTTACTTGTTTTATGTTTTGTATAAATTGGTGCCATGATTATAACTAGTTCGACGTCATGGTTATTTTGATCACAATCAGAGAGAATCGGGTTCGTTAGGTGTATAGAATTGGGTTGTGACCGGACCAAAGTTTTATTTAGAGTTGACTGACAGTCAGAAAAACCATCAACCATATTAAAATAACCATAAATCATAAACGAAAAAATAGATATGTCTAAATGAACTCTGGCAAATATAGAAATGACAAGCCTGTTTCAACGGACTTTATATTATACCTGCATAATATTTTATTTTTCACTTCACGCAGTACCCCTACGTGAAGGACGTTTATTGTTCTGCATGTTCCGTACATTTATAGTACATTACATACAACTGTACTTTGATGTTTTTTTTCTATTGTTTACAATTTTTTTTGTAATATTTATATATAAAACTAAACGCTAAATTGAAAATACATCATTAAAACAAAACTTTATTTATTATTATTTAATTTGCATTTGCACCTGCGCAATTGAGCAGCCAGTAAATTTGATTGAAGTATCTTTCTCTTCGCTTTTCTATCTGATCATCAAGTTATATTGGAAAAAAATACCAATTGTTGAGTAGGTCTCTTGGCCAATGTCTTTTTAACCTGTTTTTAACAAGTCTAGGTAGCAGGGAGTAGGAAAGCGGAAGAACGTGTGGGTTTGGATGATATTTTGCCGATGAGTGGAATGTTATGTACTTATTTGTTATGTATGTCCGATATTAGTGGAAATGTTCATGTCGTTGTGTATAGTATGATTCGAAATATTCCATGGTGCATTAATAATTTTTCTGAGAATTTTGGACTGTGTTGTTTGTATCTTGTGTATGTGTACTTTTTTTGCTAAACCCCAAAGTTCTGCTCCATATGTTCAAATAGGTTTTAGTATACTATTATAGATAAGTCGTTTGTTCCTCAAGTCAAGTGACGATCTGTAGTCTAGAAGATGCGATAGTTGTTTGTACCGTCTAGTCAGTTAATTTTGTATGTACGTTCCATGTAAGTCTTTTGTCCAAATATAGTCCGAGATAACGTACATGGTTTTTGGAAGGTACTTCGTCGTTGTCAATTTTGACTGCTGGACACGAAGCTTTGGTATAGAGAAGCTTACGTGGCTCGATTTTGAGGCGTTTATTCTGATATGCCATTTATAGAACCACTTTTCTAAATCAAATAATTGATTTTGAAGAGCTATAGATGCTAGGTTTGGGTCTTTGTGAGAAGAAGTCTGCGAAGGTATAGACGTTGGTGCAAGTGTGCTCGGGAATATCATAGGTGTTACAGAATAGAGAATGGGGCTTAAAACACTGCCTTGTGGTACACCCGTGTATTGAGGAATGAAGGTGGAAATCAAAGAGTCAACGGAAGTACGGATGAATCTGTCTTGGAAATAAGATTGAAGAATTAAAAAGTATGTAGGAGGTAAGTGAGGTTTTATTTTCCAGAGAAGACCCTTGTGCCAGACACTATCAAATGCTTTTTCAATGTCAAGAAAAATCGCAGAGCAATATTCTTTCTTCTCAAAAGCGATAGATATTGCATCCACGATACGATACGACACTGTTGTACAGTGGAGTGATGAGAACGAAAGCCAAATTGGTGGTTCGGTATCACTCCGCTATTTTCGAGGATAGGATTTATGCGATTAAGGAAGAGTTTTTCAAATAATTTAGACATTATAGAGAGGAGTGCAATTGGACGATAAGATGAAGAATTAGTGACAGGTTTAGAAGGCTTAGGTAACATTTTAATCGTGGAAAGTTTCCAAAGGAGGGAAAATAGGTTGTGCGCATGATTGAATTATAGATGAGGGTAAGAAAGAGAACAGCATTCCGAGGTATGTTACGGAGGATGAAGGGAGTGATGAGAGCATAGCCAGGAGCTTTTTTGTTTGGCATTTTGTTCAGTACTTGATAGATTTCTTTTGGATGAAATGCCGGAGGAGGGAGTGATAAAGGTAGTGCTGTTGTTGGACCAAAAACACTTAATAATACCATATAAGAGAAAAAAAAATAGGGAAAAATCACAAAATTACTACAAAGCAATTGAAAACAAAACTAAAATTCTTGATCACTTATTATATTGATTTCGTGTAGTGATGATTAAACACACTGCTTTAGCAAACACCTTGAATTGCTGAAAATACTTCCAGTATAAGTCCTTAACACAGATTGGCCAACTGTCCTTCTGCGTCACATGGTTGATAAGTTTAGTCCTTGGTTCATCGGTTGGTCTGCAGTCATATATTAGGTGTAAGTAAGCTTGTTCGATGGTAAAGTTACAAGGGCATGTCTTAATGTCTGTAAGTTTAAATTTATACAAGTAGGATTTTGTGGGTCCGTGTCCTGTTAACATCTGTGTGAGGTAGAATTCCTTTGTTATTTTGTTATTCCTAAAATATTCATGTAAGTCGTTTATGTATAGTTTAAGATGTTGTCCTTTAGTTATCGTATCCCATGTGTTTTGCCACTGATCCGTATTTGTAACTGTTTGTCTGTGTTTCAAGTAAGTCAATTTACTGTAGAGTATTGAAAGTGAACCGTCTTTGGCAGCTGACTTAGCAGCCTTGTCAGCTAATTCGTTACCCACGTTGCCAGAGTGCGCTTTCACCCACCTGAAGTTAATGTTGTATCCTGCATTTGGTAAGTGGACTAAAGTAAGTCTGGTTTCTTCAATCAACGATTCATGAATTTTGCGATTAATGAGTTTGTATTACGTACCGCGGCTGTCAGTTAGTATGCAATTAGATGACTTGTGGAAATTAAATGTCTGTATATATGGTATTCTAGTATTTTCAGTATAGCGTATTGTTCAGCTTGATTGTTTGTGCAATTAGGTCCAAGTCTGTATTTCTTTACGTCAGTCAGTACAACATCTTCAAACATGACCGCTACACATCCCAAATTTTCACAATCTTTACTACCGTCAGTATAAACCTCTGCTTCAGCATAATCTTCTTTTGTAGATTGTTTAATTTCTGGGAAATGGGCAGGATGTTTTTTCCAATGTTTATAGTTAACAGGTCGTTCAACATCATCGTCAAGTATCCCTTCACTAGGGTTCTACCGATACCCAAAAATATCGATACCAGGCCTTTGCGGTATATCGGAACAAAGTTTCGATACGGAGAAAACATCGAAAGAAAAATATCGATATCACTCAAGATATGGTACTCATTCGACATTCTCAAAGTATCGAAAGACCTTTCCGATATTTCACAGTTGACTGATATCTAAATTTTTTATTATGTTATTAACGCTGTCTTATACATATCAGGGAAAGTAATTAAAGAGAAAAAATAATATACACGCATAGGAAAGGACATTCTTTCGATATTAGAAGAATATATACTCATTCGATATTCTCAGAGTATCGAAAGATCTTTACGATATTTCAAAGATGGTTGATATCTAAATTTTTTATTATGTTATGAACCCCATCTGGACATATCAGGGAAAGTAATTAAAAGGAAAAAAAAGCATATACATGCATAGGAAAGAACATGCTTTCGATACTAGAAGAATATGGAACTCATTCGATATTCTCTAAGTATCGAAAGATCTCCGATAATTCACAGATGGCTGATATATAAATTATTTATTATGTTATGAACCCCATCTGCACATATCAGGGAAAGTAATTAAAAGAAAAAAAACATATACATGCATAGGAAAGGACATGCTTTCGATAGTAGAAGAATATAGTACTCATTCGATATTATCAAAGTATCGAAAGATCTTTCCGATATTTCACAGTTGACTGATATGTAAATTTTTTATTATGTTATGAACCTTTTCTGTACGTATCAGGGAAAGTAATTAAAAGGAAAAAAAAACATATACATGCATAGGAAAGGACATGCTTTCGATACTAGAAGAATAAAGTACTTATTCGATATTCTCAAAGTATCGAAAGATCTTTCCGATATTTCACAGTTGACTGATATCTAAATTTTTCATTATGTTATGTACCTTATCTGTACATATCAGGGAAAGTAATTAAA
This sequence comes from Arma custos, assembly GCA_037127475.1. Lineage (NCBI taxonomy): Eukaryota > Metazoa > Arthropoda > Insecta > Hemiptera > Pentatomidae > Arma > Arma custos. The sequence goes on along the minus strand of CM073764.1, from coordinate 48,779,151 downwards.
AGGAAAAAAAAACATATACATGCATAGGAAAGGACATTCTTTCGATCCTAGAAGAATATGGTACTCATTCGATATTCTCAAAGTATCGAAAGAATTACCATTGCTATTCATATATATTATTTTATTTCTTTTATTTATTTTCCCGGGTATGTACAAATATTGTTCATAACATAATAATAAATTTATTTTTTTCTTTTAACTTATTTCCCTGATGTGTACAGATATTGGTCATAACATAATAATAAATTTAGATATTAGCTATCTGTGAAGTATCGGAAAATATTTTTAGAATATCGAAAGAGTACCTTGTTCTTCTAGTATTGAAAGAATTTCCATTGCTATGTTTATATAATATTTTTTTTTCTTTTAATTAATTTCCCTGATATGTACAGATGGGGTTCATAACATGATACAAAATGAACAATACAACATGATACATTATTATTTTTATTTGAATAATTTTCCTTGATGTGTACAGACAGGGTTCATAACATAATAATAAATTTAGATATCAGCCATCTGTGAAGTATCGGAAAATATTTTTAGAATATCGAATGAGTACAAAATGAACAATACAACATGATACATTATTATTTTTATTTGAATAATTTTCCTTGATGTGTACAGACAGGGTTCATAACATAATAATAAATTTAGATATCAGCCATCTGTGAAGTATCGGAAAATATTTTTAGAATATCGAATGAGTACCCTGTTCTTGCAGTATCGAAAGAATTTCCATTGCTATGCATATATATTATTTTTTTCTTTTAACTTATTTCCCTGATATGTACAGATATTGTTCATAACATAATAATAAATTTAGATATTAGCCATCTGTGAAGTATCGGAAAAAATTTTAGAATATCGAAAGAGTACTATATTCTTCTAGTATCGAAAGCATGTCCTTTCCTATGCATGTATATGTTTTTTTTTTATTTTAATTAATTTCCCTGATAGGTACAGATGGGGTTCATAACATGATACAAAATTTAGATATCAGCCATCTGTGAAGTATCGGAAAATATTTTGGGATTATCGAAAGAGTACCTTGTTCTTCTAGTTTCGAAAGAATTTTTCTTTACTATGTATATATATATTATTTTTTTCTTTTAACTTAGTTCCCTGATGTGTACAGATATTGGTCATAACATAATAATTTAGATATTAGCCATCTGTGAAGTATGGGAAAATATTTTTAGAATATCGAAAGAGTACCTTGTTCTTCTAGTATCGAAAGAACTTCCATTGCTATGCATATATATTATTTTTTTCTTTTAACTTATTTCCCTGATGTGTACAGATGTGTAAAGAGTTCATTCTTCTAGTATCGAAAGAACTTCCATTGCTATGCATATATATTATTTTTTTCTTTTAACTTATTTCCCTGATGTGTATAGATATTGGTCATAACATAATAATAAATTTAGATATTAGCCATCTGTGAAGTATCGGAAAATATTTTTAGAATATCGAAAGAGTACCTTGTTCTTCTAGTATCGAAAGAACTTCCATTGCTATGCATATATATTATTTTTTTCTTTTAACTTATTTCCCTGATGTGTACAGATATTGGTCATAACATAATAATAAATTTAGATATTAGCCATCTGTGAAGTATCGGAAAATATTTTTAGAATATCGAAAGAGTACCTTGTTCTTCTAGTATCGAAAGAACTTCCATTGCTATGCATATATATTATTTTTTTCTTTTAACTTATTTCCCTGATGTGTACAGATATTGGTCATAACATAATAAAAAATTTAGATATCAGCCATCTGTGAAGTATCGGAAAATATTATTAGAATATCGAAAGAGTACCCTGTTCTTCTGGTATCCAAAGAATTTTTCTTTGCTATGCATATATATTATTTTTTTTCTATTAATTAATTTCCGTGATATGTACAGATAGGGTTCATAATAATAAAATAATAGGGTTCATATACGGAAAGGGAACATATCATTCCATTTTTTTGAGAATATGGAAAGAATGTGCCATAGGATATATACATCTTTTTATTCAGGTTTCGTTTGGATGAGAAAAAAAAAAAAGTCAGTAAACTGTTTCGATATTTAGTTTTCCTTACCGATATCGATAAAATATCGGAAGAAAAGTATCTATACCAAAATATCGGTATCGAAAGGAAAAGGATCGATACTGTACCCATATCGGTAATATCGGTAGAACCCTACCCTTCACAGTCTTGGTTGGTCCGAAGTAAGGTATATAATGTAGTGTACTGTTGAGCGATCAAGTCAATGGTGATCAGTTTTGAAAGTACACAGGCTGCTTCTTAAGATAATGTCTTGAAACCTTTTACCATTTTGATTGCCATTAATCTCTGTATCTCTGTAAATTGTATTTTCTCTGCAGTCCTGTGTGCCAGATGTTAATACCGTACATTAGTATTGGGAATATGGCTCCTTTGTACAGTACCCTTAATGCTTCAGTTTTCAGTCTCCATGTATTCCTAGCTGCAATCGTTAAGTTGTTGGTAAGTCTCAGTAGTTTAGTCTCCAATAATTCAATACTTACGTTCCATCTTAATTTTGGGTCAAATGTTACTCCTAAATATTTTAGTTTATTTGTTTGTTGTAGAAGCTGTCTTTGAATTTATACCTGTAAAGTTGGTAAAGACCTTGATCTGGTGAAAATCATGTATGTAGATTTCATAGTATTGAAAGTTAGTTTGTTTTCTTGTGCACAGTTGTCAATTTTTTGTGTGTATTGATCTATTAATTCTTGAAGTCTTCGAGCATTGTCAGCATGTTTAAGTAAAATTATGTCATCCGCAAATGCCTACTCAACCACGCTCTCCGGATATTCTCTCATCAATAATCCATTTACGATTAGATTCCACAGTAGGAAATAGTGCAGATCCCTGCGAAGTTCCTAGAGTCAATGTTTTTCGTAGTTGACAATGAGATGTTACAATACAAGCCTGTCTGTCTTTGAAATAGTCTGAAATCGATGTAAACATACCTTACCTGCATTTTATAAATATATATATATATATTTATATATATATATATATATATATATATATATATATATATATATATATATATGTATTCGGATAGATTATAAATGACATATATGCATAAAAAATGACAGAAAGTTTGACACTATATTATTCTTGGGTGCATTATTCATTTTTTGTTTCTTTGTTATCCTCTTTCTACCCTGAGGATGCCTGAATAGGCGAAATATCGGACAGATAATTTCATTTTCTGTTTTAGTTTGGAGACTTAAGGGAATTTGTACACGGTAATAACATTTATGTAAGGTCTCTTTTTACATTTCAATATTAATAATGTTTTATTTATTAAGTAAGGTATGTACGTAAAAAAACCCAAAAAATTATGGATATCTTCATTTCTGAATGATTAGTTACGTGTTTTTTAAAATGAACAAAAGCAATCTTTCACAAAATCCTAAAAACAGAATGTTGAATGGAAATACAAGTGCCAAGGATGATTAGACATGAGTGAATTACTAAAATACGGATGGTGAGAAGACATTTGGGCGGGTTATTTATTAGAGGGATTATATCCAAAGCTCGTGTGACAAAAGAGATTGGTAAAAACTTATAATCGATGACGAAATATGACTAATGATAATATTGAAAAAAACACACAATAAAGTGATTCCTCTGCTAGATATGACAATATTTCCCATATTTAATCCAATTTCCCACAAACTATTATGAAACATCTGTGGATAAAGACTTAGCCAAAACACCATGAACTTCGTAGAGGATCTGGTGGGCACTGTTAAAAGGGTTCCTTCTGGATGACCATATTCCTATACTCTCTTTATGTTGTGGGCCCCCAATCGTCACTCTCAGTTTCTGGAATTCGAGCTTAAGCACTGGAAGTGAGGCTCTGATGAACGCCAACAGCCTCTGCGATATAAACTTGCCAATGACTTTGCTTGCTAATTCTCACAATAGCATAGTGAACTTCGGGTTTAAGGTGATAAATTTTTATGATTAATGATGAGACAAAGGATTAAAATAAAGAAAATAAGAGAAAATTATTTAAAAAATATGCAACTGAAAATCTATTTATTTTTTTTAATTTTCATAATGCCTTAATTAAATTTCCCTGCATTAAAAAACGTAACGATTTCTGATAAACATGAAAAATGAAGTATATTATAATTTTTTTTATTAAAATGCTAGACAAAGTTCCCAAGCTTTTTGGTGGATATAATTATTAAAGAGAATTGAAAAATCTATGAAAACTACGATTTTGACAGATAAAAGCACAAGTAATATTAATATATTAATATCATATTATTATCTATAGTCTATATTTTTAGGAATTGTTAGTTCGTAGTGTTGGCAGATATTGTATATTTGTTATACATCAAGAATCCAAGGCATCCTTGTTTATTTCTTTTAGTTTAAATCTCGACTTATGACCTTTGTATTTAATCCAATGTAAACCCTTTTCACCTTTTATACCCAAAATTACATCGTATTTTTTTTTATTACCACACTTTAGTAACACAGCGGTTTAAATCCTAATTTTGTCAAATAAAACGTTACTACTATTACCTCGTAAAAGTGAACTAAAGATCGTGTCTCGTAAAAGATAGTTGTCCGTTAAAGAAGGCAATGAAATAAAGAATAGTTAATGTTAGTAGCATGCACATTTAGCAAGTACAATTTATAATATTCATTGTATAAGTACTTATTATTACATCATATACTTATTAACATCTATAGATCGTAATCATACAAAAAATGTATAAATATGGGGATTAAGTTGTCCGGGCTGTGGTGAAAATAATCTTAAAAGGTAAAAAGGTAACTGTCAACAACTGTAGATCTACAACGTTTTGACTCACCTTGCCGGATTACATCAGGATGTCATATATTTTACTAGCATCCGGAATCATATTATCCTCCGAATAATCTAAACGTACAATCTTAAAAAAATCACTAATCCCAATGTTTTTGAGTCACTTCAGTAATAATAATAATAAAAAAAACGATATTCACGTTTTTATGGGTTGGTCGACGTAGACAGATGAATGCCACGTATCAACCGGTAATTTAAGTACAAGCTCTTTCACTTTCACCTTTCGTTTCCACTTTCCTTTCAACCTTTTTCACTTTTGAGTTATTTGCAATATCCACGCTTTTTCTTATTGAAGTAAAACTGATAATTATTGGACAACACTTGCGTCTAATCATTTTACAAGCCTGATGGTCGACACAAGCAAGTTCTGAACATCAGCTTTGAAAGCTAAAATATCTGGAGAAGGTCCCCCGGCATTGACAGAAATCGAGTAGAATGAAACACAGAATGAAGAGTTTGGGTTTCGTGGGTATTAAGGCATGAGCCATATAATTTTAATGAAGAGGCTTGTGTGCCTTATCTGTGCCTCATATCGAAGATAAAAGTGCAAGAGGTAATGCTCGAGGGCATACTTTCATGAGTCTACGGATTTAAATAACCCCGGTGTGCCTAGACACCTGAATTTATCTTATCAGAAGGTAATGTAAAATTTATGTATACATATATACAAACTGCTTTAACCATTTATAGATCTGACTAATCTGCAAGGAAGACAGACGACTCCACATAAAGTACTATTTCTCAGCCCGTTGTTGCAGAGTCGATGTATAATTCATAAAACGTGGCTGAATCGGCTCTAACAAGTTGATCGATGTGCTCCCTATGGGCTTCCAATTCAAGCTATCACGGAATAAATTATTCACAACGGCAATCATGTGATTAATTAATTTCGGTGTTATTTATACGAACTGACAGGAATATATGTCTATATCGTAGAATATATTTATATACTGCGTTGGCGTCCCTGCAACGAAAGTGTATTCTAAGAAGTTGTTATTCTTTTTTATTGAACTCTTCATGATTTTTTAATAATTGCTCGTTTCCATAAAGTTATAACTAGTACACTAGATAGAATGAGTAGAAGTAGACAAACATTAAATATGTTACAAGAATGATCAATTTTTTAAAATTGAATATAAAATCAAATCCACTTGAATATTACTTGAATAAATGTTAGAGTAAAACGAGTCCGAAATTTTGGTGAGATAAAAAATTGCATTTAGGAAAAATTAATGGAGGTTGATCGAATATACAAAACATATGTTTAAGCTTTATAAAGGTGTGCGGGTAATTGTTGTGGAAATAAAAATGCAAACAATAATGCATAGGTAATCAATGGCATTTATTTAATTAATTCCTTTTTATGATTATAGTTTTTTTACCTACCTTTGATGTTTGTATATATGTATTTTTGTAAAATTGGTGAGTCCTAATACACTATTTTAAATATATATATATTACTAGCTGACCTGGCCATGCGTTGCTTTAGCTGTTATAATAGTTTTAAAATTTTAAAAAATAATACGTTAACATTTGTATTTTAATGAAACAAGGAATGAATGAAAAAAATGAATTAAATTGAGTAACTGATAAAATATTTCATCAGTAGTTTAATGAATGAGGCATTTTAATTGTGGCTAATAATATTATTTTAAATTATAACTATTATTTCAAAATTTAATTGTCATTTAATTAAAAAAAATAATTAGGAGCTAATAGAGGCATAACAATTTTTGTTAATCTGTCCGTTGCTAATACAAATAGATTAGATGGTTTACCAATATGCGAGCATGCAAGATATAATTACCCCTGGGAGAAACATGGATTTTCAAGGTTTAAACCGCAAATGGACATTGGCTGGCCTTGAGACATGTTGATGGTCAAAGCAAAAGCCAAGCATATACCCCTCGTAATTTCGCTTCTTAGAATTTATATTTTCTTCATTTGAAAATTCTTTAGTAACAGAACTGGGTTGGTGTGGGTTAGATACACCTGGAAAGTTAACTATATCCTCCATTCTCATTAACTAATAATGTTAATTAATAAAAACAAAATAAGATAAATAAAAAAAAGTCAAAAGAAATATACTAATTATTTCACTATTCGACACAGTACCACTGCACTCTATGAAAGTCAGAGGCCAACTGAATTTGTATTTAAACTACTCAGACATGACCTTACAAAATATCAAAAAAGCAGCAGGTTTGAAAAAATATAATATTGCAATAAAAAAATCGCGGCCATTAATCGGAATAAAATATAGCCTATATTTTAAGTTGGACAGTGTTAGATACCTGTGCGAAATTTTATTAAAATCAATTTTGTAGTTTTGGAGATTAGCCCAGCAAAACATCGTGACACGAGATTTTTATATATGTAGATAATAGGTTTTTTTTTTTTTCAAAATTGGAAGACTGATTGTTTTATCTTATTAGCTTCTTAAATTGGTAAGGCCTGGATGAATTCAAAAATTTTAAGAGGCTTGGCTTCATATGGAAAAGTATAAAAATCATGGCTTATGGTAATAGTGGTGTTACTGTTTTGGTGGCTGGTTAGTACGTTCTATAGTACACTTCAATGGTAAAGCTGTTTCTAAATCTTGCACAATATGTGTTTTTTTCTTCATTGCTTGGACTATAATATAAAATTTAAAAAAAAAAATCAGCTTGTTTTCATAATAAATACTCTATCAGGATTTTCCGAATGCTTTAAATACATTACCAGATAATCATACACTAAAACATTTGAATGTTCCGGAATTTTATTGTTTTTCAAATATCTGAAAAAAGGGTCTGCGATAGTTAGATGCAGGATTTATGAATACAGAGTTTACATGGACCAGCTATGTCATAGATTCTATCATGTAATAATAACAATAACTATTTTAATAAATAATGATAGTGATAAGTAATAAGTATATTGTGTATTATTACTAAGGAAACTGAAGCTCTGCGTCAATCACCCGAAAATTGACAAAGCCCTAGAAATAACCGCTCGTAGGGGGCAATTCAGTAATTGGTTATTGGAAGTCAATAAACTTTCCTCTACTATATTAGTGTCTGATCATATTTCTATACTGTTAAAGTTGTTCAATATACTTACAGAGAAAAATATATTTAATTCTTAACAACTAGTATTAAATTACTAGTATTTTATACTCCTATTTGTACTATTATATTGGAATACTATGACAGCAATCAGTATAAGTAAATCCACTGCCATTCGGTCTACAATATAATATTCTCAATTTAAGATTGGTGTAGGGCAACTGAGAGTAATGTAAATTACCTCCCTACAGTTTTGACTTTTTATTGTTTATATACATCAATTAAGTTATCTAATTATTGTATTTAAATTAAGTAACTACGAGTATCTCACTGTTATAAACATAATAACTGTAAAACGAAAACAACAAAGAAATTTTCATTATATTATGTTTAAAAAAATAATACTCTCCGTTAAATACTCAAAGCAATGGGTAATGAGCTTTTAAAGTATCCATTTATAGAAGTGTTACATGTTATGGCAAAATTTCAGATAAATTATAACTGAGGTTTTTCTTCTATGTTTACCCTACTGTTTTTATTTATTTTTAAGTTTGGCTTTTATATAAATCAAAGTATCTTCTAAAGGAGCATATAAAATTAGAGAGATTCCACAGGTATTAATGCAAAATAATTTTAATATCACAGTAGTGTTATCACTTCGAGAACTCAATGTATGAATATCTCGGCCAATATCTGCATTATTCCTGTATCTGTCTATCTACCAATATCTGTAATACTGACCCGATTTCGGTGATTAATATCTCTTTATTTTATGAAATTTAGTAATATTTCAAATGAGTATATCGTAATTCACGATAACGATTAAATAACACTTGCTGACATATTCCTTCGTAACCTTCCTAAATAACTCCTCAAAGGACTTGAAGAAGAAAATTTAAGAAAGTCGTTTGACGCTTTAGTCTACAGAAAATACGATTATAAACACATGCAGCTCCAAATATACAAAAACTTCGATAAATCGATGCATAAGATATCATTAAACAGAGTTTATTTGATCTGTACGAAATTTACGGAAGTTGTAAAGGATACAGAATAATTTATTAATAAATTTTCTATGACCTGCGAAAGGAAAGAAATACGAATTTTACTTGTATCAAAAAAAAAGAGACAGAAATCAAATATTTCTCAAATTACTGGAACAAACGAGAGAGCTTGTGTGACAATGTTTGTCCAGAAGAGACATGTAAAGGATAAAAACTTCTTTTCCACCTTTTCCGTGCTGTCTGTTTTTGTGTCTTTGTTTGTTTTACTATCGTTTGTTTGCGAGTCTGCTCATCCTAATGTGAATAATAAAATAAGTAGCCATGTTATGAAAGTAAAGATCTTTTATTATGTTCCCTTTCCACATCTTTCTTGTGCTTTCATTCATGTTTCTCAATATCTTTTTTTTTATGGGAGTGAAAAATTAGAAACTTTTTTGATTTATAATATAATTATTATCAATTATTTATAAGTGTTTATTTAGGAAATCGTATATTCAATTTTAATTCCTTTTCCCCTATGTTCATAGTGAAATACATAGATGACCTTTTAATTATCATAAATAAAAATAATTTAGAAAATTTTATTAAAATCCTAAATGAACAAAATAAAAACATAAAATTTACACAAGAATTGGAAAATAATAACTCAATAAATGTTTTAGACCTTACTATCATAAGAAACCAAAATAATAACCTTAAAACAAAATGCTATAAAAAGGATATCACCTCAAGTAAATTACTGAATTATTACTCTAATCACCCGAGACATCAAATCAAAAACATAGCATTAAATCTAATTAATAGATCAATAAAATTAACAGATGTAGAATATTTGAAAGAAACTAAAAACAAAATTTTCAAAATCCTTCTGAACAATGCTTTTCCAATCAAACTAATAAAAGATTTATGGCATAAACAAATCAATTTAATTAATAATAAAAAAGACAACCACTTACCTATAAATATAAAAAATAAATTAAATACAAAAGAATTTACTAATATTTCAAAAATACATAACCAAAATAATGCAATAAAAATTAAACCTTCTCAATCTAAAATAACTAATTTTTTTATAAAAGAAACCAATAATATAGATCCCCTTATAGACAATGATAAAATTCATGTAGTAACAGAAGCACAGGATATAGAATTAGAACATAATAAAATAAAATATAATAGTATAACCTATATCAGAGGCTTATCAGAAAAAATCTAACCAACTTTTAAAAATTATGACATACCAGAAATGAGGATAGCACACAAAACAAGAAACCCAATCAAAAACATAATAACAAGTCAAAAGGATAAGATACCAATTCTGGAAAACAAAAATTTAATATACCAACTTACTTGTAATAATTGTGATGGAATATACATTGGACAAAGAAGTACACATTTAAAAAACAGAATTTATCACCATCAAAATAACCTTAAATCCAAAGCTAAAACAAGTACCGCATTATCTGCACACTGTAAAAAAGAATTACACACTTTTGATTTTGATAAGCCTAAAGTTTTGCATAGAGAAAATAATACTATTAAAAGAAAATATTTAGAAGCTTTATTCATAAATGATAAATTAGAAAATACTGTAAATGACAGAAAGGAAGCAGGAGAAATCAGTAAATTATATGCTTCCATAATTTTAAAATTAAAAAATAATAGAACATAAGATGCCTTATACTTTGAAAACAAACCAGATAATAGTTAAAATAACCTGGCCATATAACCTTCTAGTAGATCTTATAAGGTTTTTCCATATATTTTATAATATTTCATAATTAATTAATTGATTTGATAAAATATTTTTAAAAAAATATATATATAAAAAAATAATAATAAATAAATGTTTATTAAAAAAAAAAAAAAAATAGTTTTACTTTGCATTATTTTGTCGATGTGCTGTTAGAACATATTTTGCTATTTTATATTAAAATCAAATGATTCATAGAATTGAAAAAGGATCTAATAGTTCAAAGATCAAGATTTGGTCTTTTAATGCAATATTCTTTCATTGACCATGGAGGACTAATGATCTCCCAAGAATTTTTGAAAGTATGACTTTCCGGGTACCTATACTTATAGTGTGTTATCTTTGGACATTTATGTTAAATTATTTATAGTAATGTAATTATTGTTAATTTATTTATTAAAGTTAAAAGATGCAGGAGAAGAAAGGATTGAGAATGACACCATAGTGTCGAAACGTCTCTAATAGAGTGAAAATTGTGAAAAAGTCTCTAATAGAGTGAAAAAGAATAAGCAATAACTAGAAAACGGTTTTATTTCTCTTACCCTAAATAAAAGAATAATTAAATCCAGTTTAAAAAAAGAAATAAAAATCTATAAGAATGAACATAATATAGCTTTGAATACATTTGTTATAAGAATACTATACTTTACTTTCTTACATTATACGTACATACTTTATACCTATTTACTATATGATATACGTAGATACTTATGTTACATAGTTAGATCGAGTAACAGTGTATAAATAATGCTATAATCGTAATTTTAATTTTGTCTTTTGGAGAATATAATAATACAATTTGACATTCAGAAGAACAATAAGTAATAGAATAATGAGAATACATTCGCATAATATAAACAAAGTAAAGAAAAACATGAAAATAAATAAATAAACGAATCAGATGTGTTAAGATCCTCTGTAATAAGGCCCGAATGCAACTAGGGGTCATAATGAGAATTACCAGACACAAGCTGGGAAAGGTTAGATGAAAACTAAAATGGAAAATGGACGATATACTCACCAAACTTCAATAAGCATAAAGGAAAAAATAACAATAAGAAACAAAAATTAATGGAATTTAATCGAAACTCATTCTTATATACATCAAACGTTTCATGCATGATTGGTTAACATTCTCCAATCGTGAAAATATTACGCAATAAAGCGAAGAAACAATATGAGATGATTGACGATGGTAAATTTCCAATATCAATTAACGAAACTAACTTTTTTTTAGTAGTGGCATAAAATCGCACTCCAGGTACCTTAGGGGGGGTCATCGGTGATCGTAATCAACAAGCCATACTTGGTTCTATACTGAAACTTATCTCTTGCAGATTACATTCAAAATGATATGCATCCCATGATAGAGAATTCATTATAATGCTAGTAAAATTAGCGCGGCATTCAACGCCAAAAAAATTGAATTAAAAAAAAAAATGTTTGGAAAGAAAGTCGACATCTCTCTCCATCATTGAGATTGCAGGACATCTTTCATCTGTCTGGTTCTGGTTCCGTTTCTTCAGGAGGGGCTGTCATGTTCGGTTTTGCCAGAGTTCCATCAGTGATTAATGAGCGTAGTCCAATCCTTCTGACCAATGAAGGATATTGTGGAGCTTTAATTTTTTACTAGCCATTCGGAAATGGATTCGGGCTTCTTCGATTTCCGGGATATCGCTTCTATAATCTTCATTGAAGGTGAATTTTTTATTAGATGACCGTAGATTCGTTGAATCCTCCGTGGGAATGTTCGTGATGCTGGAATGGTCTCATATAAGATAATAGGAATGAGTTCCACATATCCATTACAAAGGATATGTCTGGCATCTTTAATAATACCATTACTGCAGCTTACGGAGACGCCATCTTTTAATACACTCTCTTCTCTTTCAGTATCTTCTGTCCTCTCTTCTCGATATTATAAATATATCAGAAGCAATACACATTTACATCTATATCCGTAGACATGTCAATCATAGATAGGAATCCCATGACAGTTGAATTAATCAAATACTCTTGGCGATACATTGCCGTCTGTGATTAATGTGTATATGATATAATGAGAATGTCCTGCATTTGATCTTGAGAGATGCTATAAGTTTTGGTGAAAGTTCTAATGACGCTAACAGATGAATTGGTGAATCGTTGACTCTTATATCTTGAATTTCAGAATAATTCAAAGCTATGTTCAAAACTGAAATAAAGCATTGGAATTACTCAGGAATAAGCAGTTATGAAAAATAAGGAGCATCAGAGTTGTTTTGTAGAGGTGTCTCAAAGCGGAGCACCATAGAACATTGTAGGTCTTATTATGGACTTACAAATTTGCAGTTTCAATCGCAGTGAGAGCTTCGGCGACACCAACAGGTAGTACATCCAATGGGGTTTATGTCGGGCCAACTTCAACCTCTCCTGGACGAGCCTTCAGAAGGTGAGATGCCTATCAAAAGTAACGCCAACTTAGAGTATTGAAGTAGATAAACTACGATCCTCCCTGCCCACTGTGAAAGTACTGGGAAGCTCTTCTTGCCTGAATGACATCACGATGGCATCCGTCTTAGATAAATTCACCCTGATGCCATTCAATTTGAGTACCTCTACTATCGCCTCATTCTCATTCGGTGAATTATTAAATACATGTGCGGTGCTGACGCTGGTGGCATAAATCCCTATATTATCCGCATAGGCTGCTACCCCTGCTCCTGGATGCTTCATGGCGACCACAGGCGCCTTGAAAATCACGAACTTCAGTGGCCCCAGCACAAACCCTTGAGATAATCCCACTGGTGGTGGTGCTAAAAGTCGAGTAACTGTTTCCGATTCGCACAACGTATGATCTTCCACTAAGATAGCTCCGGATAAGGAAACAAAGTGAGGCGGGAAAGCTAACCTCTTCCATTTAAATTAACTGTTCATAATTATATTCTATTACATTCCTGTTAATGAAGTGAATGTTGATCCCACTTAATAATAATAATAATAATATAAATGTATTGCATTCTCCTCTACTTGTGTAAAAAAAGTGTAAGTTTTTGTTGAATAGTGTAATTCTCAACTCAAATGAAAAGCTTACCCAATGATGAATAATTTAATACGATTTCCTAAGTTTTCTGGAGATAACACTCCAATGGTCGGTTTTAACCACAGCTTTTCCAGTAATCTACTCTCTCAGGTATAAGAATTTGCTGAAATATTGGCAGTAGAACTATTCTAGACAATCACGAGCTGGTGGATTCGCATCAGGATTGACGTAGGGAACTATTATATTATCTAAAGCACTTTAATGAAGATTAATAAAATAGAATATCTATAACTCGATTATATGCAAAATCTAAATATGTATATAAAAACATAATTAGAAATTACGTACAAAAATATGTGCAGTTCACACAACATATCTCTATATAAAGTTTCCGTAACAAATATTTTTTTGTAAACGATATAAAAGTACAATAGATAAATTTAAAGTGCCGGTGTATATATATATGCCAAAGTTTTTGATAATGTATAATTTTAGTTAAGTTTTATTCCAATTCTTCTAAATAAATACATTTTTGCTACCTTCTAGAGACCTAATATGGTTGGCAAAGGGTTATACAGTTGGTTTTAATATATGAAAAATAAGGAGAGATTGAATTAAATATTGGTTGTAAGTTTAAAATATAAAAACCTTTATTGATGTATTTATAAAGGTCTCAGAGTACTTGATGATAGGCTCCAGATGAATTGATTAGCATAGGTTTCCACTAGAGTCGTTAGAAAAAATAGAATTACCTGAAACAAAAAGGAATTATTAACAAATTGTATAATAAATATATAGATGCATAATACTCTAAAATACTCCATTATTGTACATACATAGGAACTAATTTATGGATTTCTTTGTTTACTGACATTGGTCGTAAAACAAACCCCGTTACTTATTTTTCACTATTGTACAATTTATGAACCTTACATTTAATGTAAGATTGGTTTGATTTTTAAAAACTGGTTTGTTTTAGAATTGTTTTTCCAAAATGTTGGGATTATTCCATCGAAATAATGTGTGAAATAGGACGGTTTTTCACCGATATTAACTGAAAAGGTACTGATCGAGCGAACATTTTTCTGTTTTATTTAAAAAATAAATAAAGAAGCTTGTATCAGTTAATAATATAATTAACTAAAACTTAAGACCTTATATTTATATAATAAAAACTGTTTTTTTTTAGTAGAGAGTTACATTTGATGTTTAGATATTTTATTTTATAAAACAGTTAAATTAGGAAAGTTTTTCTTTTGATATATTTTATTAAATATTGTAATGACTGAACATTTTAATGCTAGATCTAGTTTTATTTTATTTTAAAAAAAAATACTGAATCTTTTTTCTCACTCTCGTGTAGTTTTTATTTCCTTTGATTAAATGAACCAATTCACGTTTTCTATTTGAATAATATAAAATAATTCTATAAAAATATTATAAATATAGTATAAGGTTAAACTAAATAGGGAGTTCCTTAAGGAAGCCGGCGAGGAAGGCCTGAAGTGGATCTATTGTGGCTAGGTCGAGTGTCGCCATGGAAACGATGGTCTTATCTCCTCTACTGTTTTAGATCAGGGCGGTTACTTAGGATAAATTTCGATTGTTCGTTATTAATTATTTTCTTAATACGTGGTAGCTTTTGATATCTTATTAGTCTATTTATTTAATAACGGATTGATGCTAATATTTTAGAAAGAAATTGATTTTATAATTTCCAATATTGATTAGAATTTATAAACAGTAAATTAATGTTTCCAAGAATAGTTAAATTTAAAAAAAATTATATTATCCATAGCGACGTTAGACTTAAAATAAAATAAATTAAATTGTTTTACATACCTATTAATATTTAAAGGCAAAAGTCTTACTATTTTTAATACTTAACATTATGATAATTACAGTTCGATATTTTTTGTTTAATAGTTGAGAATTTATCGGACTTTCAGTAATAATTAGTGCAAGCAAAATTGCCCTAACGTCTGATAAAATCACTCAAGACGCTATAAAACCCGAGCCACTAGTGACCATGTGCAAAGGAAAAAGGTTTCCAAAAACGTGATATGATCAGTGAGTCTTGGCAGGGTCTAACCTGGCTGAGCAGGTCCGCCTTAATTTAGTTTTGGAAAGCGAATCTCACTTTATAGTAAATGACAGTTTACAGTTAGGAGCAGTTTTTATACATTTTAATTAATATTATACAGCAAATATATGCATGTATATGTATATTTTAATTGTGACAACTATTTTTGAAATATGATTATAGCAGACAGGGCTAGTAAGCACTTAATATATTTTCATTTTTCATTGTAACTATGGTTGTTGTGTAGAAATTTTCTTGGACTGATTGGATAGCACATCAATGAAGTGTGTTTTTAATTTTTTTTCAGACATATGTGAAAGTAAGTAAACAGAAAAAAGTAACGTATATTTTGATTTTATTAATGTATGCATATGGGTGTCGGGGTGGCCGAGCAGGTTAACGCACTTGCATAATTGCATCTAAAAAGGCTGTGAATTCGAATCCCTGTCCCAAGATTTCTCATGTCCTCCCACCCCTCGGGATTGTGAGGCACCTGAGGCAATTGAAGCCAACTCATAAAGACTGTTCATAGGGGTGACGACCCTACAAAGTGAGCATCTAACAGGAATCGTGTTGTGGTATCTGCCAAATAGCCGCCTGTAGGTATGGTCCATGGAGCTTCGGTAAAGGAATAATTATTTTTGTAGTTGTTCTAATAGTACTCTATATGCAATTATATCAGTTATATTTATTCAGTATGAAAGTTAACAGATTAAATTTATCTGCTACAGCTAGATTCGAACCCGGAAACTACAGGAACTCGGGGCTCTAATAAACGGCTCGCGGTGGAAACTTTGTAATTTGGATCGCTGTGTTGTATTTTTATGATATTTGGTTTTTGGGCTCATTGTATAAAACATATGCAGGATAAGACGACCCAAGAGGTGGTCAATGAAAATTCTCAAATAGTAAAAAACTTCTAAATATTAAAAAAAAAATGTTCGGCACAAGATAAAGATGAATGTAAAATATTAAAAAACAATTACTGTTCGATAAGCGCGACAATCAATCTGACATTTACTTTTAAAATAGACCATCAAATAGACAGTTGTAGCGAGTATATTTCTCAAATGTACGCCATGTTCTTTAATGGATACATGTGATGGGAAATTTATGTGTGATTTGGCATTAGTCCAAATCCACGGAGAGCAGCTTCTAAGTTGCAGAAAAAAAACGATTTGAAAAATATTATCTGTCGTAATTCTTTCAAATTCACTATTATACGTAATAAAAACTAGTAATATCTTCCAACTTCCTAATTTAATTAATATACAACGGATAAATATGAATAGATATTAATAGCTAAGTGTATAAATAAATACAGAAAATTAAATTCCCCTTTTCCTGAAGTCACCTACAGATTACACAACGCGACAGTTAACAACGGGCGCATATCGAACTGAAGAGAAATTTAATTAAAGTTATAATTAGTAACTTCCTAATTAATGTTGTTAATTAAACTTTTATCGTTCACATCGAAATCGTACTATATTATCATTAAGGTTCTTGGGTTCAAAAATGCTACATATTTCAGCTGATAATTTTTGTTCTACTTTTTTCTTATCATATGGATCATTATTAGTAATACTTCTATAAATTTAATATTAATACATCATCCGGATTTAATTTATTTTGATAGGATACAAATAGAGAAATAAACTTGTTGTTGCTTGACATAGTACTTTTACAAAACTCAAATAGTATTGGATAAGTCTTAAACGCAAGAAATCGTGAAATAAAATAAATCACTTAAATTCATGCGTTTTTTTTTTTGGCTATACCAAATTATCCATCGTGTTAGAGTATGATATGATTTTAATGTTATTGTAGTATTATTTCTAATGGTTTTCACGTCTGGGTAGTTATAAGAAATGAATTATCTCTGTCACTGACAACCATTCAGAAACAAATCTGTCACCGGCTGAAAATTTCTTAAGCCAACAGTAAAATAGGTGAATTTTACACTTCGCCGGGGAACATGTCCTTCTGCCCAATTCAATGAAACTGTCCTATCTATTTACGACACAGTACGATACCTTGGCTTCCTCCTAGACAAATGACTTACATGGAATCCTCATACCAGACTCAAAAAACAAGAACATAACAGACGAATCAGCCAACTATACTTTTAGGACTATTTAGGACCTCCCATCTTTCAATATACAATAAACTACTAATATACAAGACCATCATCAAACCTATTTGGCCCTATGGACTGAAACTGTGGGGAACCGCTAAAAAATCGAATATCAGTCGCATTCAATCCTTTCAATCCAAAGTCCTG
The DNA here is from genome assembly GCA_037127475.1 of Arma custos. Classification (NCBI taxonomy): domain Eukaryota; kingdom Metazoa; phylum Arthropoda; class Insecta; order Hemiptera; family Pentatomidae; genus Arma; species Arma custos. The sequence goes on along the minus strand of CM073764.1, from coordinate 48,761,088 downwards.
AGAACTATTGCCAATGCTCCTTATCATGTCTCCAAGAAAACCCTCCATAATGATCTCAACATTCCTTTCGTCCTCGACCTCATCCCTACTAAATTTTCAAACTTTCACTTGCCTGTCATCCCAACCCTGGCTCAGTCATTATCCAGTTCCACACATCCCTATAACCCACCCCGCCGTCTAAACCGGCAATGGACCCGAGACCTGATATAATAATGTTATTTGGAGAAATGGCACTGGCCAGATGACAGAGGCCATACGACCTGTGTGAAGCGCCCTTTACCAGCTTCCATTGGCGTTTAATGCCAGAGACGCGGCTGGAAAAGGGGACTGGGGCTTCCCGCACTCCTCATTCCTGGGGAAGAAGCTCAGTTCGGGTACCCCAGGCAAATTGTAAATAGGGTTTGAATGTATACATTATATTTTTTATTTATTTTATTTTTTACTTTATTTTATTATTAATTTCGTATTAATTTCTTTTTATTACCACATGTATATATTTTTTCGCATGTATATATTTATTTATTTTATTTTGTTTATATCATCGTTTTGTTATGGAGTGACTGTAAGCTACATAGCACCATTACTTATTGCCCACAAGTGGCAGATAGTAATGTTTCAATAAAGTGTTTAAAAAAAAAAAAAAACCAACAGTGAGAGGTCCGTTCGTTACAACGGATCGTTCCCCAAATGCGGTGTTAATATTTCTTGCAGCTTGTGCCCCTTTCCAAGTTTAAACTTTACTAAAATTTCACGTAAATAACGTGTTTCCATGGCCATATTTATCAAATACTAAACAATTGTAGTGATAGTAATTAATATAAAAAAGAGATTAACAGCTCATTACAATCTATAAACATAAACAGAGTAAATAACAAAAGTTCACTAATTCCAGTTTGAATTTTGAAAATAATAAAATGGACATTTTGTATGAAACGAATCAATTCTTCGGTTATATATAATTGAAGATATAGAGAGTAAAAACGAAGTAACTCGATTTTAGTCTCAAAATTTGTTAACAACGGCTCCTGATTGTGGTTTTGATGGCGATAGCAGGAGAAAAAGGAGATCAAACGGCTGAAAATTATGGCAACAAATGGGAAAAACTAGTTCATCCGAACAGTGCTTGGGGAAAACGAGGTAAGGTGACTTCCACGTGCTGGGCTATAAGCCCCTCAAACATTCTCTTCATTTTCAGATTAGCACGACTAGCAATCCGCATGGATTTTAATAAAAAATATGATATCACTTCAGCGGTCAATTTACTTTCCCGAACATTTAGGAAAAGTGCATGGTTTTGTATTTTTGGTATTAATTTGATATATTTCATATATAATAAAATTTTAACTTTTCTATAACTTTTTAATAATCAATGTTTCATGTAGCAATGACAGTGATTAATTAATGACTGTTGAACTTATATTTAACAAGATAGAAGGATGATATCTTATTTCAAATGATTTCCCATTCTATTGCAACTATCGCAAATAATTATTATGAAAAAATAAATGCTTAGTATAATATTTCAAAGTTTCTGGTTGAAATATGAACTTTTTATACTTCATTAACTGTCTATTGAGATAGTTTTACATTCTTAATGGGGAGAATTACTCTTCAAGATAAATGGCCCATTGGATATAGATACTGGCTGGAAAAATGGGAGGAAGGATATAGATACTGGCCGTAGCAGAGACTAATCATAGCCAATCAAGGAACGTATCAGTTTTCCAATTTCGCAGGACCTCCAGCGGAGATTTACAGCTCTGTGTTAACTAGATAGCCACTATTTGCCCTGGCTTAACTTCTCTCTAGCCTAATAATTACAGGTCATTCCTTTTACGTTTATTAACCTCTATACTTTTACAATTTACAGAATATCGATACTTGGAACATGCCCTGAAGATCTCAACTAATAACTTTTTGACTATCATTCTCGGCGAGGCTTGACTTAATACTTCGCAAAAGATAAATAAATTCAATAACTGAAAAAATATTTATATGAATATCGAGGAGACCAGATGATCGAAATATAGTAATGACTTTTGATTTAACAAAGTTAATATTTTTTTAGGGTAAGAGAAACAAAAACCACTTTCTAGTCATTGTTTATTCTCAATTTTCACTCTATTAGAGACGTTTCGACACTATAGTGTCATTTTCAATCTTTTCTTCTCCTGCATATTTTAAAAAATTCCTTTAAATTTTTTTCTTTTTTAAATAGTCAATAAGTCAGGAAAGTCATACTTTTAATAATCCTTGGGAGATCATTAGTCTTATTGACCATGGAGGACTAATGATCTCCCAAGGATTTTTAAAAGTATGACTTTCCAGACTTATTGACTATTTACAAAAAAATATTTAAAGGGATTTTTTTAAAGATGCAGGAGAAGAAAAGATTGAAAATGACGCCATGGTGTCGAAACGTCTCTAATAGAGTGAAAATTGAGAATAAACAATTACCTTAATTTTCAAAAAAGGATAACGAGCACATAGGGTATTGGATTACTAATAAGAATACTATTCATAAATTATTTATTCTTTTAACAGCAGGGAAAAGTCCTATGTAATCTGCAAACTCTCCTGAAGCTCACCCAGATTTTTGTCGAATAATTTTGCGGTTGAGAGCGATCTCTGTCAAACAACTTCTTACATAATCATTCTCATTCTCATCATTATAGTGTACAGTGTTTTTCAAATAAGCGGTCCTTATTTACTTACTCCAGCGCTACAGATCTGGGTGACGCTTGGATTTTCCTTCTCCATTCTTCTCTATTGGTTGCTTCCCTATTCCAATTCCTGATATCTAGTTTCAAGGCGTCTATTGACACTTGATTCTCCCATCTGCTACGAGGTCTTCCTCTCGAATTTCGCCTATTCCTTCAAACCATTTTTGTTTCCAGCAGCCTCTTTGGCAGTCTATCCTTTTCCATTCTAACAACAAGGTCAGCCCAATCTATTTGTTCTTATTAAGTTTACTATATTTTAATTTTTCAACAAGTTATCTATCTCCTCGTTTGACTTTATTTTCCATTTTCCGCCTATTTGGTTTGTCTCATAACTTTCCTTTCAATAACTTTTAATTTACGACTGCCATTTACCTTTTTTAAGGAATATATTTTTACAGGTCTAATATTATTTTTGTTTTTTAATGGATATAATTTTTATTTAATAAAGTAAAAGTGTTTCCATGAAATTTATAGTGAAAATGATTTTTTTTTCTAAAAGCTCAATATACGCACAATACACCGGCATTTTCATTATTTTTTTTAATTATGGAGATATACATGATGCATACCTGTTTATTCAAAATTTAAACACTTTATATTCAATATTTTAAGAGGCTTAATATAGTAGTGTAGAAACCATGGGCAGTGCGTGTTTGTATAAAAAGTGTTTGAAAAAGGCCTTCCTCGCAGCTTCGGCCCAAACCAATCACAGCCTCCGAGTTACGGCCAAATTTGATTTCGCAAGCCTCCCGAGGCCCGCTCTCACATTTATCGATTGGGGGTGGGAATGGGGGGGAGGTGTTCTGGTCCTACGAGGCACCCGACAGCTCAACTGATATCTTCCTCTCTCGGATCTGGATAGATCATTTATACCTCTCGAAGATATTTGTGCATTAGCCGGTCTCCAGGAGCTGCTAACACCAGTGTTAATAATCAAGAACTTTGATAATTGTGTTACTGATAACACCTACCTACTTATCCATATTAATGGAAATTAAAATATACAGAAAGTAATAATAACAATAATAATGCTAATTCTAGGCCTTTCTAGCCCTGTTCCAATTCTTATATAAATGTTTCCCCTGCACTTTCGCCGAAAACATCTGCATTTCTATCCTTTTCCAAATCCACTTGATGACTTTTTTCAAACGATTTCATCTTTAGGATTATTCTTGACTTATGGAAGTATTTCACAGCTTCTTCTATAAAAGACGGTTATTTACAAAGGGTTATTTTGTTTATTTTAAGTAGGTAATAAAAAAATATTAACGCAGAAAAAAAATTAAAAAAGAATAAAGAAATCAATTTATTAATGCACATACATATTACTCGAATGAGAAAGAAGACGAGTTATTTGTAAATGCAGTAATAAATTGTGAGAAGAGGTTACACGAGATCAGGAAGGAAGCAGTCTAATAAATAAGTACCCTCTCATATATCTGTGACACCTGTGCATAGTGGGCTAAGTCGAATTTTGTGAATTTCAAGCTATCTACTTAGAATCGTAATTTTTTTCTCTTTCCTTGTGTCTAACACGCTAAGTGTTACGTCCATTACAATGAAGGATATTCCTTTATGAATCGTGGGCTGATATTCCAATCTTGAACTTAAAATAAGTTCAGAAAAACTACGATTCTAAGTAGATAGCTAGAAATTCACAAAATTCGACTTAGCCCACTATTCACAGGTGCCACAGATATATTACTTGCTTCTATGTCTCAGATTTCAACGGAAATGTCCAATTTGATCATCCCTGAGTTTTTCTGTGTCATATATTGCATTATTCAAAAACAGTTAAATTTCTGGTTTGTGCGTGGTGTAACTTCATTTTGAAACACACAATTTCAATTAAACATGACCCCTCCGTCTGACTCACTCACTCACTCACTTTAAGTAATCTGTATTTCCTGTGTATTGTAAGAGAGACCTAATCAGTGCTCTCTTTTAGTTAAACAGTTAAACAGCTCGGACCCAAATCAACCACAATTAGGAAATGTTTCTTTCTATTTCTCTCTCACCTTTTCTCATTGGTCTTTTCCCTTTTCTTAAAATATAATTATTTACAGTTTTTTATTTTATTTAAAATTTTAAAGATCTCAGCTTTTTTACTAAACGAAAAGTTCAGGTATGTATCATACTTACTTTCAGTACATGACTTCAGCGAAATTCGGCTACACTACCTTATTCATTCTCTCTGTTAAAGTAAACTGCATTTTCTGTCCTTTGTAGAAGGGACTATGCAGACCTAAATGTTATACATCTTAAATATTTAAATTTTATCTTCCACAGACCTCATTTCTTTTTTTCCGCTTGGTTTTTTTTTTCATAATGCTTCGTTAAACTTGTCCTCATATTACATTTGCTTCTTGATCTTGACCGTTTTCTATAAGGATAATAATTTAATTTTTTTTTATTAATTTGGATCTCAGCTTCTTTACTTGAAGAAAAGTAATCACCTCTATTTACCAAATCTTTTTATTGTGATTTAAAAAAAAAGATCGATTCGCATTTGCAATCGGTTTGATCATTGGTGGCAGTTACATGCCCCAATTACCGTGCCTTCGAGTTCTCTGATATCGCCATAAATAGAATACGGTTGAAAGATCGATCCCGTCACTCTTTCGTGGATGTGTAAGCATTTGCTTTTAGCGGAAGGATCTGGAAGGATAGGGGGTCCTGTTCCATTAGGGCCCAGTGATTGCTTTAATGAGATAACTGCCGTTTGCAGGATGCCTCGTGTCGGTCCAACAATTTAGTTTTAATTTATTGTGTGTGGCTCACAATATTGTTTACAAATCAGAAAATCCTGAAATTTCTTGCTCGGATAGGAATTTTTCTTAAAACAGATAGCTTGGAAAATTTATTTGTGAATAGAACTATGCTTTGGTTTTATATATGAGAATTTGGCATTAAATTTACAGTTATTTTTTCATCAGAACCTCATTGTGCCTTGTCGTTCCAAAATCGCTTCTGATTCGAAATTTAAAAAGCCTAAGATGCCTTTCATGTGAAATAACGGCCCAAAACGGAGATAAAATAAGAGGTTACTCAGTAAACAGCAAACTGTTTGAAATCTGTTGGTTCATGTTTTATTTTCGTGGAAAATCACTAAAAATATAATTTTTTATTTCTTAGTTACATTGTTTTGTTTCGTACATCAAATTTTGCTTAAATCGTTGCCATTACTTATTTTAGTTTTAAGCATAGTCTTGATAGCTAAAGAGACCTGATGGAAAACATCCTGGAAACGAATTATAAATTTCAACAATTTTTTTAATTAAAAAATTGAAACGGTCGATGACGTAGCATGCTGATAGGGTATTCAGAAACCACTAGTGGAAGTTGGTATTGGGCTGAAATTAAAAATTTCAAATTTAATTATTTTACCAACGATCGGATATAAATACATGGCAATACATTTTTTTCTGGTAATAACTATTGATGCGTGCCAGCAATGAATTTTTGCTAATCGACAAAGAAAAAACACTACAAAATTAAGGAATCAAAAATACAAATACTAGGAACTACAATACGACAAATCCAAATATAGAACGGAAAAAAAAACAATTTTCTCGAAATTTGGCACCTAAGTTAAGGCCAACCCTGTTGTACTTGGAAAAAACCTAGGGCTCGTACAGCCCTAGTCATTGAATAGTTTGTGGAATAATTTTTGTCATGTACTTAATAATGCTAACAAAAACCTCCTTTTAATTAACAAAGTTAAAATTACATTTTTTGTAATTACAACACTGTTTTGGAGAATCCCCTTATAATGAATATTGTTTCAGTTATAAAGAAGCCCAGGTTTTGATTAAGTCTGTTAAACTCGAAGGATTTTAGTTTCAAAGAATCGAAATGTTTTTGAAGGTTGTTTGAATAACAACATACGAATATATACTGATGTTGCTTTAACGCTAGAGTTTACAATGCCGGGTGTAAAATTTCAAGCTATTTAAAGCTTCTCATTCGAACTTTTATACATTGTTTTTGCAGAAAACACGTCTCATATTTTCAAATAATTACTTTTTTTACTTTTAAATTTGTTATTTATTAAGAAATTGTGACATTGTGATATTTCGATTACCTAAAACATAATCTCTGCATGTTTTATAGAATGATTTCCTGAATGATAGCTCATTCCAAGGGACCCTTTCAAATGCCTTTTCCAAGTCTATAAATCATAGGTAAACAAACCTCTTTGCCCTATTCGATGAACATATTTGGCGTACCCCAGATATCCAGATAAGTGGTCCTTAGTACTCCTACCTGGTCGGAAGACACTCTGCTGCTATTTCAGCTGGTATTCTATCCCTTACCTCAATCATGTTTCTAGAATATCTGAGGATATTGTTCCTGCGACAATTAGCTATGAAATTCTTCTGTGATTGGCACATGCTCTAGTATCGCCTATCTTTGGAGAAGTGATTAATGAAAAAGTACTAGAAGGTGCTTAGTGAATAAACCCTTCTTCAAGAGGCATATAAACCCTGTTAGTAAGGTGTTTCCACCACAGGTAATGATTTTCAAAAGTTTGAGAACTCAATGAAAAACGAGAGATGATGACTTTAAACCTTTTTTAATAAAATAAAAAAATTACTTTTGAGTATTTTAATAGTAAATTAGTTTTTAACTTTGATAAAATAATTAATATTTTTTTGTTAATCATCTGAATGGATCTGAGGTAACTTGTTCTTAAGATGGGTCCATGCATTTTAACAAAATACTTATTTAAAGACGATTTCCATTGTTTACAGGCAGCTCTGTTGGTAATTAGAAAAATATTTAATAATAAAGAAAATGACGATTCAGTTGATGTACGATAAGATTCTTGAAAAATGAGCTATTATTCTTTTCAGGATAGCTTGAAATTGAATTAACCACCCTTTTTCGTCAGCAGAAACTTAAGCCAACCATTGTTTGCAAATTGCCTTTCACCGACACTAGACTTCGAATGTTTAACAGTCGGTTAAGAGTTTATTATTTTTTTAAAGGATTCATTTGTAACTAATCCTCAAATAGAGAATAAATACGGAATCAGTTTTAATTAAGCAGCATTGTACTAACCATATTTCCCTCTGATGAATGACGCCTAGTGGGAGCACATCTTATCGGCCTTGGCCGCTTCCTCGATCCTTGATAGAGAAGACACCTTGCCAAGGAATTATTTTGAATCCCCGAGTGTGCTTGTGTGCGTGCCGTTTATACCTGGTTTTGTCTTGGCCCTTTTCCAATCCTGTAGCAGCTCCTAAGGGCTCTAAACCGGGCGAAAACCGCCTCATATAATTCACTCGTGGTGAATAGCGAGGATGTCAGTGATTACTTTGAAGACAGCTCGGAGGAAATTGGACAAGACGTGGATGTGACAGGGTGCTTTAGGAAGTTGTATGTGCCCGTCATGTCTTGGCTATCAGCGCTCCAGGCGGCAATCCTGTAGCTAATCCTCACTATGCGTAATTACGATAGTACAAATGAGTCCCTCCCCTTAGATTTTAATGAAAGATGTATCAAAAGACAGGGGATCGGATGAATAAGTAATGAATTAACCGAGCACCAGGTTAATATAATTTGAAGTGGTTGCGATGAACTTGTAAAATTGTTGGATTTATTGACGAAAGAACTCCTGAAAAAGTTAACAACCGTTGAGCTGACCGGTAAATGTACGAGAGTTTGACCAAGACATAAGTGGGAGGATGGTATAAAGGGTATGCGTTTGTATAATCCGTAGAGGAAAATTTGTAAACAGCAATTGTTGTTGTCGGTATCGAGCCTTCGATTCGGCTAGGACTAGTATTCATATTAGGGCTAAAAGAAAATTGTCGAGAAAATTGGGACGCTTTTAATTTAGATAGTGGTTTGTTTATAGATCAAAACGAGAGGATAGTTTTTCGATTATTAGTAGATTTTGTATTTAGAAAAATCCAGAGTCTTAGTGTTTTGAGAAAATTAGAGCCAAATGTTTACTAAACAGCGAATGGTTTAGTGTAGAATGATTTGAAACCTACTCATATAACAAAAATACCGTTATTGGTGGGTTGTTAAGTTGTTTAATTAATTTAATACTTTCTGACAAGCAAATTGCTATTTTTTGTAATGTACAAACAGTTTCGTCAACGTAGTCTCTATCGTGTGTGTTAACAATTAATCTTTCGATACATTTTCTAAAAGACTTTTTTTTCACTAGTACGCCTTGATTATGTAAACAGTAAAAATTCGCAATATCGTCTAAATATAGTTTTATATTTATAGACTGCACCATATTATGTATAATTAATATACAACGATTTACAGTTTGAGAAAGAGAAGAAAGTTATGTGAAATCATATGTATTTATTTAATTAAAGGTTTTATCATTGTTTTATTATCTCCTTCTTCTTCCTTGACTTCCTCCTTTGTCTTCTTATGGTCTTGCTAGCGTCGAGGAGCATCTAGCCAACGCAGCCATGCCTCTTGGTCCTACTAAGCTGCCTCATTATCTAGAGGGTTTTGTTTCTCTTCCTCCGATCCCCTAAATATTTTCCTGATAGGAAACTCTGGGACGACCTCTTGGCCTTCTTCCTGTGGATCTAGCTTTCATGACCTTCCTTGGCTCTCTCTCTTTCTCCATTCGACAATAGTGGACAATTTAGCTGTCCGTTTTCTAGTGAAGCCCTTATAGCTTACTTTTAGCTCATTTCTTATGAGTTAATTTATAACGCTGTCCTTCCTGGTCTTTCATCCTGGAGTTTCATCTTGGTAGCTGCCACGGCTGGCTAGCTTGCTGGTCCCGCATAATCCATTTCTCACTTCCTTAGGTGTATTCTGTCCGTAAGAAGGTACATTCTTCTATTACTTCAAATACCTTACCCTTCCAGATCAGCTGGACGTCTTATTGTTCCTCTCTTGATAGCACAAAGACTTTGCTTTTCTTTCTGTTAATTATCATTCCTTTGCGGATGAGTTCTTCCTCCCATTTCACCAGCGCTTGCTGCAGCTGGTCTAACATGTCCGCAATCAGTACTATATCATCATGCTCTATATACCGATGGCGGTATGGCTCTTACAAATTCTATGATTTTCATTCATAAACATTGGAAATAAATAAATAAAAATTACTTTTTTGTAAATAAAAATAATATAATGAAATTAACTTGTATTTTAAAAGATTGTCTCCAGCATTACAGATAGTTTCAAACATGAACCGCTTACATGATATTTCATAAGCCCTTTGGGAAAAAAATTCTTAACTTAATGGGTCTAAGCCCTGTAACGTTGGCCATAGACTTTTCATATTAACAAGGAATATAATAAGTCGATAGGGGGTATCCATTATTAAGCTCTCAATAATGCATTTTCTATCCCCTTTACAAGTCCAGGGACAGATTTAAGGGCGGGAGGGTAACGATTGAAGAGGGAGGGAGGTTGGTGAGGGACGGATCATCCCTGTGATACATCACATTCCCTTCTTCCTTCAGCTGCTTCCTAGTAACCCTCCCACAGTAGGTATCTTTTTTCTTTTTAAGAGATCTGAATCAATTATACATTAATTCTTTTTTTCGGCAATGTTTTTAAGAATTAGGAGACTCAGTCGATTAACTTACAGTTATATTCTATTGTTTCAGATTTTATTATTCTCATATTCATTTCCTAACAATATGAACGTGCTTTCAATAAATGATTAATGGACATTGAGATAAGAAACTAATTGAATATATAATAAAAAGTTATTTTTATATCGTAATTTGAGAATGTACACCAAGGAAATGAGCGAGAGAGAGTGAGAGAGAGAGTAGTAGGTCACGCAGGTAGAAGGGTGTCCCCTATGGTCTCCTTACGTTCAAGGTGGCTGAAAAGATAAGAAAAAGGGAGAAGTCGAATACTCCTCTGTAAAAGGACTCTTTACACAGATCCTGAGGTAGAAGGGAGGGAGCGGCGAACGACGTTGGCAGAGGAGTATCCGATGATGGCGAGACCGGAAGACACACCCCATCAAGAACTCTAGATGTACCCCCGTATCACAGATAAGCTTAATTCCTGTAATGTATTTTATGGCAATCTGCTATATCTATATCTGAATCATTAAGTATACCTCTAGAAATATATGTATTGAATCACTAATCTTGTTTAAAATTGAATAAATAAACTATAACCATTATATGAGATGAAAATGATTGACTGGATGATCTTATGTAAAGGAGATAGTTGGGGGGTGCAGTCAATAAGAACACCGAATAAGTGAAGTACTTATATTATGTGCCGACGTTTCGACCTACAGTGTAGGTCATCTTCAGGGCTAACAGAGAAACAAACAGAACAAAAAATGTAAAAACATAAAAGTTGTACAGTAACAATAATAGAGACAAATAATGTAGAAAAATACAAAGTGGCAGATATGAAAATAGAAGATAAAGAATATTAAAAAGGAGCCAGATTATAATAAAATAAAGATATAGACAGATTTAAAAATTAATGATAATGAAAAGGCATTAAACTAGTGGCAGATATAATAAAATTAAGATAAAGACAAATATAACAAAATTATTGAAATAGTGACAGATATAATTATAGAAAATGTGATAGAATATAATAAAATTAAGATAAAGACAGATATAACAAAGATATTGATAATGAAAAGAAAATGAAAATAATGGCAGATATAATAAAGTAAGACAGATTTAATAAAAATAAAGAAAATGAGCAGAAATGATAAATAATAAATAACGCATATAAAATAAAAAATAGAAAATAAATGTACAGAATGGATAGTACAGTACAAAATAATAATATAAAGGAAAATCAAAAGGAGGAGTTAAACAAAAGAAACAAAAATGAGGATATTTACATATAAAGAAAGGTTGGAGTATGAAGAATACAGAAAAACTAGTAAAATAAAGGTATAAAATGTATGATAACGGACTTGATGATGTTACCAAGTTACAGAAAAGTATGGAACTATATGTACAATAACAAAAGTGAATAATAGAAAAACTATTGTACAATAACACCAGTGTACAATGACTGTTTTGAAAATATAGTTGATAGGAATAGAATATGAAAAGTTAAAATAGGTGAAAACGCTAGTACAGTAACAATAGTTTACAATGTATGTATGAAAAAAATTAGATGGGATTAATGAATTAGAAAAATAAAATAGGTGTTTAAAAATATGAACACATGATTACCAACATATGGATGCCAAAATGATAAGGGGGAAAAAATAGGAAAATTAAAATTGGAGAAAGGATAAAGAGAAAAGTTTAAAATAAATAAAATATAAAGAAGATATAAAGAAGAGGAGACATACCGAATGTTGGGAAGCGTGGCCGTTACATATAGCGGCTGGAGCGAACTGAGCCACTACGACCGTTAAGAACGAGGGAAGAGATAGGAGCGGTATCTAGTGGCCGAAAAGTTAACTATAGAAGGTAACTATACTGGAGTATAGGAAAAAAGGATAAAAAAATATAAATAAAATTAAAACAATGAAAGAAATGTAGATAGAGTGATAAAAAAGAAAACATCAATGTCGGAGTAACAAGAATTTATCGGATTCCAGCACAAGAACGTTAAGACCGGGGAAGAGATAGGGGCGAAATCTAGTGGCCAAAAGTTAACTATAGAAGGTAACCATGCTGGAGAATAGGAAAAGATGGGGAAAGTGAGTAGATGGATAAAATTAATATAAATAAAATAAATAAAAAATTGAAACAAAGAAAGAGATGTAAACCGAGTGATAACAAAAGAATTTCTGGACTTGCCATGGGAAATCCCCTTGCTCCTGACCTCTCTAATATTGTTTTAAATGACCTTCTAGACTCCATTCTTCCACATTTCCGTGACGATATTTGTTTCATCAAAAAATATGTAGACGACCTCCTCCTTATCATCAATCCCAACATCATTACTGATTTATTATCTTCCTTCAATTCATACCATCCCCGCCTCCATTTCACCGTTGAAGTCGAATCCAATAAGTCACTACCTTTCCTTGACCTCCTTATCATTAAAAATTCTGACCACACCTTATCCACTGATTGGTATACTAAACCCACTTACTCTGGCCGACTTCTTAATTATTACTCCCAACATCCACACCACCTTAAAATTAACGTCGCTAAAAATATCATTCACCGTGGCCTATCCCTCTCTGACGCCTGCTTCCATACAACCAACACCCTCCGTATCAAAGAAATCCTTTTTAAAAACAATTTCCCTCCCTATATTGTTAATAAACTCATCCATGACTACTATAACCCCCCCACCCTCGTGTTACTTCGTCATTTATGTTTCTTTTGTTATCACTCGGTTTACATCTCTTTCTTTGCTTCAATTTTTTATTTATTTTATTTATATTAATTTTATCCATCTACTCACGTTCCCCATCTTTTCCTATTCTCCAGCATGGTTACCTTCTATAGTTAACTTTTGGCCACTAGATTTCGCCCCTATCTCTTCCCCCGGTCTTAACGTTCTTGTGCTGGAATCCGATAAATTCTTGTTACTCCGACATTGATGTTTTCTTTTTTATCACTCTATCTACATTTCTTTCATTGTTTTAATTTTATTTATATTTTTTTATCCTTTTTTCCTATACTCCAGTATAGTTACCTTCTATAGTTAACTTTTCGGCCACTAGATACCGCTCCTATCTCTTCCCTCGTTCTTAACGGTCATAGTGGCTCAGTTCGCTCCAGCCGCTATATGTAACGGCCACGCTTCCCAACATTCGGTATGTCTCCTCTTCTTTATATCTTCTTTATATTTTATTTATTTTAAACTTTTCTCTTTATCCTTTCTCCAATTTTAATTTTCCTATTTTTCCCCCTTATCATTTTGGCATCCATCATATGTTGGTAATCATGTGTTCATATTTTTAAACACCTATTTTATTTTTCTAATTCATTAATCCCATCTAATTTTTTTCATACATACATTGTAAACTATTGTTACTGTACTAGCGTTTTCACCTATTTTAACTTTTCATATTCTATTCCTATCAACTATATTTTCAAAACAGTCATTGTACACTGGTGTTATTGTACAATAGTTTTTCTATTATTCACTTTTGTTATTGTACATATAGTTCCATACTTTTCTGTAACTTGGTAACATCATCAAGTCCGTTATCATACATTTTATACCTTTATTTTACTAGTTTTTCTGTATTCTTCATACTCCAACCTTTCTTTATATGTAAATATCCTCATTTTTGTTTCTTTTGTTTAACTCCTCCTTTTGATTTTCCTTTATATTATTATTTTGTACTGTACTATCCATTCTGTACATTTATTTTCTATTTTTTATTTTATATGCGTTATTTATTATTTATCATTTCTGCTCATTTTCTTTATTTTTATTAAATCTGTCTTACTTTATTATATCTGCCATTATTTTCATTTTCTTTTCATTATCAATATCTTTGTTATATCTGTCTTTATCTTAATTTTTATTATATTCTATCACATTTTCTATAATTATATCTGTCACTATTTCAATAATTTTGTTATATTTGTCTTTATCTTAATTTTATTATATCTGCCACTAGTTTAATGCCTTTTCATTATCATTAATTTTTAAATCTGTCTATATCTTTATTTTATTATAATCTGGCTCCTTTTTAATATTCTTTATCTTCTATTTTCATATCTGCCACTTTGTATTTTTCTACATTATTTGTCTCTATTATTGTTACTGTACAACTTTTATGTTTTTACATTTTTTGTTCTGTTTGTTTCTCTGTTAGCCCTGAAGATGACCTACACTGTAGGTCGAAACGTCGGCACATAATATAAGTACCTCACTTATTCGGTGTTCTTATTGACTGCACCCCCCAACTATCTCCTTTACATATAACCATTATAATTATCTTAGCGCTTACTGACCCCAGGTGCACTATTTATTTATGAATAATATATTGAAGGTATAATAGATGAGTAAATTGGTTAACACAAGAACAGACCTCTGGAAAAGAATCCAATTATCCAAAATAGGGCTGTTGATTGAGTAAATTATTTATTTGTTAATTTATTTTTTATTTACTGTTCTTTTGATGGTGATTATTTTTAAATATTTATTTGCTACATCTGCTTTCATGCCCGGGAAATAACCCGAATATAATGAAATTATGAATATCCATAAATATTTTAAATTAATTTTCTTAATTCTCATCCATCTCGCATTAGAGTGACTACCTTATATTCCTTGGAGATATTTAAAAGTTTGTTCATTCCATAGAGATATGATTGCAGATAATGCAGCATTATACTGGTTGGAATAGCTCATAATCGGCTTAGGATTACTGAGCTTTTTCCATTCTCATACGAGCTGCTCGACCAGAAAGGTTTTCTCTCCAAGTTTGTCCACTGCAAGTTACTTTGAAATTCCGAATGTGGATTTTTGTCTTCTTTTATTATAGATTATGATAGGATACGGTATTTTATGGGGAATTCAGTCCTGAGCACTTTTTTCATCTGACGCGCTATCTGTAACCGGTTTGTGCAACGTCCCAATATTCACTCCAGGTATATTGTGGTTCTAAAAATTAATATTCAAGGTAGAGAGTATTTTAAGAGTTGTTTTAGTTCGGTTCAAAATTTTAAAAATTAGACCCATATTTAAAATAGTTCTAATGGCATAGTATTATGGTGATTTTGGTGATATAGACTTAGGATGGAAACGTTTGAACATGCCGAAAGTATCGTTGAAAGCTAAAATATGATAAAAAATTCAAGAGAAATAAAAGCGCGGTGAAAGGCGGAAACTGTTTTATATTTTTCGGTATCAAGATTTCATATCTCCCGTATTTTATCCCAAAACTTACAAATTATCATTTAAAGAACTTGTAAACAGGATTGAATAATTAAAGTAAATAACCGCGATTACCTTTTACGAAGGATGAATTTGTCGATTTGGAGTTCCTTCCAAAATAAATACCGATCAAGGAAGGCAGATCGAAAGTGAGCTTTTTCACAGACTTAACCATTTTCTCGGAACGCAGAAGATCCGTACAACACCGTACAATTCTCAAGGGAATGTTTGTATAGAACTTTGACACCGGCCATTGAAGTAAACATGGATTTTGCCCACGGTTCTTCTCGAACTTCACTAGACCGTCAGAGAGTAAGTAAACTTCAGTGTTGCCGAAGCTGTTTACGGTCAAACTCATAGATTATCCGGAGAGTATCTTTCCGTATCACCCGGCAAGTCGGACCTTCCAGAGTTTGTGCAAGACCTAAACGACTACATGTCGAGTTTGCATCCGGCTAAATTTCGAGGACGTAAACGAAGCTTTTTCCTTCATTAGGGATTGGAAAACTGCACTCACTTATTTTTACGTGATGACAAAGTGAAGAAATCTCTATCCCCACAGTATAATGAACCATACCCAGTTCTAAGAGGTATAGAAAGGTTGTTGTTTGTTTATTTAACATCACTTTATGCTGCTATGGCTAATCGGACGATACTACAGTGGGAGCTCTAAATTTTGCCTATTTTAATTAGGATAGGGAATTTTAACGGGTACCTGACATCGTACAGGCTCGGGACCCCCGTTAACGTCCCCTCTGAAGGACGGCGTAACTAAGGATTTTTTACTCCCTTAAAAAAATCGTAGGGCTACCCGCCGGGCTACGAACCCGCTATCTTGGGTCTAGTAGTTTGTTACGCTAACCACTAGACCACAGGTGACCGTACATATATATATAGAGAGAGAGATAAGATTTGCACACTAAAACTCCCTAACTGAGAACTTTCCGTCCCGTTGGATACACTAAAGCCCGCATTTTTATTAGTCGACACAGAATCAGCAACAGTCTTGCTACAATGCCCTCGGATAACACAAGATCTTCTTGGTGACAAGAAAACTGAAGAAGAATCTAAGACAAGACCGATTCTGAGGAGCAAGTATGGAAGAATCATCAAGCCTAGCATCAGGTTTTTGGACGCGGTTATTTAAAGGGACCCCTGAAGCGATGCTAAGAAGATTGAACAATTCAATTAAATAACCGCGATTACCTACATAAATAATTGTTCAAAAAAAGTAAATAAAGCAGGCGATGATAAATTATAGTAGACAAGAAAACTCATTACTCAAGACTGAAATTAGGCAGAAGACTGCAGTAGTAGCCGCATGTAGGAACAGAACGTCCCAATATTGAACTAGAGATACAGATATAGAGATAAGTCCTTTGTTCTCTCGTTCCTTAGACGCCCGTACTAAAACCAAAGAGGACAGAATTTAATAAAGTCATTAATTACATTTCAATTAATCAAGCAATTATCTTTTATTTCTATCAGTGTTAGCTTTCTATAATTCTGAAATTGCGTTCTTTTTATGGGATACTGTTTAGTCGCGGACCTGGACTACCCGCCAGATGGAACGGACCGATCATTGCCTCTAAAATCGGAAATTTACTGTACCGCCAAAATCAAGGAGAGGGGGGATTGACGCTCAGAGCGCCCTTCACTTATCATCATATCGCCGAGCGGAGCAGTTATACCACCATCGCATTCGCACCACTCGCAGCTACGACCATCGCACACTCCACTTTCAAGCCGCTCTTCATATGAGAACGTCCAGAGGTCTAGAAGTTTGTTACTCGCCAGAAGCAATGCTGAGATGATGATAATTGTGTATACATCACACAAATTGTAATTCACCTTTCATTACCATAAGGCCTCAAATTGTCAACTAATTTTTCTCCGGATGATTAACGTATTACATGGTATCAACCGGACAGTTCAAGTTAATTCATGATATCATACTCATTGTTCCGTCATGCCGTGATCACTGGCGAAGATAATAATAATTAGCACATCTTCGCGCCTTATTGAAGTCTTCAGTATAACGTTCATTTGTTGTTTATATCTTTGGCCATTATGCTAGCATGGAGCATTTCTGTTATGGTTAATTATCGCTCCCATTCATATTAATCATTTGTTCTTCTTTTTTTGTTTAAAATTAATTTGTTCATCAGATCGCTAAGTTACATGTTTAGTTTTAAGTTAATTTTGTAGACGCTATTACTAATTTGTATTTTCTTTTACATGCATATTTAATAGTATTTAAGAAATCTCGCATGTTATTTAAATTAATAAATCAAACGCTTTGTTAATATCTGAGACTTCATTCAATTCCCGTGGTACTTCCATTTGCTTCCTATTAAAATTATTCAGTCTAATCACGCCTTAACATTTTGGTGCCGTAAAACCCGGGAATAATTACGATCTCAGATATTGACATAGCTCAAAAAGACATTGCGCAACAATAGGTAGGTTTATGTAAAGGAGATGGTTGGGGGGTGCAGTCAATAAGAACACCGAATAAGTGAAGTACTTATATTATGTGCCGACGTTTCGACCTACACTGTAGTCGGCACGTCGGCACATAATATAAGTACTTCACTTATTTGGTGTTCTTATTGACTGCACCCCCCAACCATCTCCTTTACATAAGATCATCCAGTCAACCATTTTCATCTCATACAATAGGTAGGTTTGTTTCCTTGTAGTGGGGATAAGTCGCATCCGCCTAACTGGTGAATCATAGAATTACATCACACCACGCTAAAGCAAAATATTAATGTATGCATGCAGACTTTAATTATTAATTATAATATTATATTCCAACGTATAATTATTAGTGATAATTAAGCATTTAAATCATATCATCTCTTGTAAATTCATTTATTTTCCATAATCTAATTGCTAATTTGCAATATCATATATTCTAACGCATGACTATTATAGATAATTAAGTATTGAAATAATATTATCTCTTGTAAATTATTAATTTTCTTTCAGCTTTCTAGTAAATTGTATAAAATCAAAATGGCTAATCGTCGCCAAGCTAGAGTTAAAAATATTTCCCAAACAATATTATTAGGATTGTTTACCCAATTTCGAATTTTCGCCGATGAGTGTATAGAGGCAATGATCGCCAATGACGAGGCAGTAGTTAAAACGCGAATTGACAAATTAAAGCAATTAATAGATGAAATGAGAAATACCCATAATGCCGTAATCACCGAGTCCATTAATGATGAGATAGGTACCTGTTCCTTCCGATCTTATGGATCAATTCATTCGAGCGCAAACCGAGGCTATGGGCTTAGAGGTCCAATCATTGGACCGCTCAGTTACCACACGTGTCGCACCCCGGGTACCGGAAGTTCGGCTGCCCCCCCTTGATTTACCGAAATTTAACGGAGATATCACGCAATTCCAGAATTTTAAAACCACTTATATTCCGCTTATACACCGCAATAAGGACATCGATGACGGACTTAAGAGTTGCCTTTCAGGCGAAGCCTTGGCCGTCGTAAGCCATTTGGATACTCTGGGCTCGAACTATTCTATCGCTCCCATTCATATTAATCATTTGTTCTTCTTTTTTTGTTTAAAATTAATTTGTTCATTAGATCGCTAAGTTACATGTTTAGTTTTAAGTTAATTTTGTAGACGCTATTACTAATTTGTATTTTCTTTTACATGCATATTTAATAGTATTTAAGAAATCTCGCATGTTATTTAAATTAATAAATCAAACGCTTTGTTAATATCTGAGACTTCATTCAATTCCCGTGGTACTTCCATTTGCTTCCTATTAAAATTATTCAGTCTAATCACGCCTTAACAGATACTAAGTAATTTTTCTTTCATTTTTTGTCTTCCCGATAATGGTAAAATTTTAGGAATGAGAAGGAAACTTTTAATCTTCAAGAAAGTAGATGCAGTAGAATCTAGGACCCCTCATTTTGGTCCCCACCAACCCCCAGAGTTATGCTCTTACTGTCTCATAGTGCGATCTTGGTGTTCTTGAGGTAAATACCACTCTCACTCTACCTTTGTCTTTCTACACTTTGTCGAACTACTCTTTTTTATTTCATCTAACCTTATATATTCATAAATTTATATAATAAGGAGGAACTTTTTACCCTCCACAAACGTTGGTCAATAATCTTCTACCAATAGATTTCGGAATCAAACATTTCGATATTCGGTAAATACGGGTTGTTCGGAAAATAATGCAGGATTTTATGTCTCCTTTAAAATAATAACCTGTTTATGTTAGTTGGACTTCTGACTTTCATAAATGTATACACTTATTACTCCCCTTGCATAAATAAATGTTTGTTAATGTAACATTTTGCTACTTAGAAATAATTCAGTCTTTACTAAGACGTCGAAGCGTCCCAATGTACCCAATGTATCGTCGGCGATCAGTTGCGGACTGTGGGCGATCGGTAGTTGTGAAGGTAAAACGACAAGATCGAAGTTGGATTGTGCCATACTTGCCAATATTGTCCAAAGATTTTGTAGCTCACATCAATGTGGAATATTGTAACTCCGTCAAATCAATAAAGTACATATGTAAATTTGTTGACAAATGCAGCGACATGGCCACCTTTGCTGTAACAAATGCAAATGGGTCGCTATATAAGCAGCAACGAAGCTATTTGGCGCATATTTTTATTTGCGATTCACGAAAGATACCCTACAGTAGTCCATTTGGCAGTTCATCTAGAAAATGAAAAAAAAAAAAAAAACCAGTGTATTTCAATCAAGAGAACGGGGCTGATAGAGCGACACGTCTACCATCGACCACATTAACAAGGTTCTTCTCAATTTGTCAAACAGATTTTGCTCGCACTTTGCTGTATGCTGATATGCCACGCTATTACACGTGAAACGCATCAACGAAATCGTTTCATCGTCGGAAACTGTGGATAAATATAGGGATGACATGTCTGAGGATGTGGTTCATCGTGTGCGTTGTCAAGCTTTGAATCCTACACTACAAATGACTGCAGATATTTACAATGAGACATTAATCATGATAGAAGATATGTATTTATTGATGGTAAATAAAGTTTTGTCTTGTTTGGGCATGACAGCACCCAATCGTCCTATGTGCGATTCATTTAACCACGAGTTGCAAAGAGGACAACAATACGATACTGAAGTATTGGCCGAAACAGTTCGTTGAAATGTTCCGCAATTGAATGAACAACAAAGAATTGCGTACGATACTTGGGTGGACAGTGGATCTGGTGGAATTTACTTCCTTGATGCTCACGGACAGAAAAAACGTTCCTAAATTCATTGCTGTTGGCAAAGATAAGATCGCAAAATGAAGTAGTCCCAGTGATTGCTTCATCTGGAATAGCTGCAACATTGTTAGAATATGGACGAACTGCACATTCTGCATTGAAATTATCGCTAAACATGTTAATCAAAGAAGCACTAGTTCGCAACACGCCAAAAACACTGCAATGGCCAAGATTCTACATTTGATCGTTTGGGATGAATGAACGATGGCCAACAAGAGGTCACTGTTGTGTTTTTTTCACAAAAATGTTCAGAATTTTCTTCTAGGAGAGTTAATTTCTTACAAATCAGTTGACACAGTTACAAACCAGGATGACGTAGTCAACTATCCCACAGAGTTTTTGAATTCCCTGGATTTGCCGGGACTACCACCTTACAATTTACAATTAAAATAAGGATACGTTGTGATTATGCTGCGTAACATTAATCAACCTCGACTGTTTAATGGAACGAGACTGGCTATGAAAAAGCTAATTAATAACGTCATCGAAGCCAAGATCATCAAGGGAAAATACAAAGGAAAGGATGTCTTGATCCCGCATTTACCGATGTCGCATTCGATTTTAAGCGTTTACAATTTCCCTTGCTTGTGGCCTTTGCAATGAACATAAATAAATCGCAAGGCCAGTCGTTGAAAATTTGACGAATCAACTTAGAGTTTCCCTGTTTCGCGCATGGGCAATTATACGTCGCGTGTCGGCAAACCATCATCTTTATATATTTACGCACCGCTAAAAAATACAAAAAATGTAGTACATCAGAAAGCTTTAAATTGATTAAGTGTCTAACTGTGTTGCATTTAATGTAGATAAAATTTTTGCTTCAAGTTTTGACCATATTTTTCACAAAACTTTTGGTGATACGAAGTTCACCGGGTCATCTAGTATATTAATAATTTTTTATTGTTTAATGTTTTTAACTTTTTAAGTTTTAATTTTTCTCTTCAAAATAAAAATATTTAAATATCACAATACAATAAAAAATGAAAAATTATAGATATGTAATTGATGTATGTCAACCAGATCCCAATTAAAATAATGTTCAATGAATATTCTTCCCCATCTGTACTTCGCAAAAATTGCGAGAGCTGGGGATGTGGGATCGGTGAAGAGAATGGATTTGTCTCGCCTGGTTACGAGCCCTGGTAGCTTAGGTGGTAGAGTACCGCGCTATAGATGGTTTAATCCGGTTAAAGACATAGCTTAACCTTCTTATTGGAAAACTAATTTTAAAATATTTCATAATATCTACTTTTTAAAGTAGAGCCAAATAAAACTAAAAGAACTGTAAGATTGCTTTATGAATTGATTGAAATTGTGCAATGATGAATTAACTTGATTTAATTTAGAGAGAGTGGACATTAGAGAAGGGAGACAGGTGTTTAGAGGGTCCTGATATCAGGCAGGACACGGTAGACATATTGACCGGGCGTTTCCAATGTCTTTGTAATCTGTCCTTTATTGTTTTCTATTTAGTCACGGTTTGTTTTCCTTATTTGTTTCCTTTGTTGTCTACTTCATTCAAAACTAATAGTATAGTATTATATTAGTACATATTTCTTACATTAGAAAAGAGCTAGAGGGGAAATCTTGGTATTTATATTTAGTAATACAAAATCAAGTACAGCAATGTATTTAAACATAAGTCAATGATTAATATTAATATTGCTATTCCACAAAACATTGAAGAGTAGAAGATCAAAAGATATATAAAATACATGTTCAGACATTAGCGGAAAAATTCAATCACAAAGTCTTAGAACTGTAAACTAAACTAGAAACTAAAATACGTGTTAATATTTCGCTCATTCAGGAAATATCAGGACAGAAACAGAAAAATAGAAAAGGAAAAAAATATGATTCATTAGTTGCATTTGGGTATTGCAGGTGATGGGGATCATCCTTTGGTTAGTTCTTGCAGCATTTTGAGGTTAGGCTATGCTTTGTTTCTTTTGTTTATTTTCTGTTTTTCTCTTTCTGTCCTGATGGTATACAATAATATTGTCAGGTATTTTTTTCTTGTTTTAATTTTGAGAGTTTGGAATTTTTCCACTAATATTTTTACTGAATTTTACTAGAGTTATTAATATAGAAAAGTATATAAAATTTCCGTGATCAATTCAATAATGAACATTTTGATTACAAAATAAATCAAAAATATTAAAATAAAAACAAAACAATATATTAATAACTGTGTAAATAAATAATTTATCTGCTAATGGGCGTAGCAATATAGATCCTTGGTCGATTAAAGATTTCTTGGTGATAGATATATTTCATATTTCAAAAATTTACTAAATGTCTCAATATATTTAACTTGAAGGAAATAAATTTATTCAAAAACATCGATTATAAAAACCATATAATTCGGACCAGCATTAGTTAAATTTGAGTACATCTAGCAAAAACAACATGACAAAGGAATGACATTGCATCTTAATTTGCTAGCTAATATAAGTCAAATATTTTTTAAAATTTATATTTATTTAAAATGCCTGTATCCACTATCTAACCTCGTAATGCATTAAAAAGCCTAAATCATAAATAACATTATTTTTTATACGGATGTTTATTAATTGAAGGTTATAAGAGGAAATATGAAACCAAATGTGAACACAGGAGTTTTTTCTCTAGTTCTGACTAAGTGCTATTTTAGAAAACAGATATAATATTCATCAACAAATTATCACTCTTATTCCGTGGGTTGGATCAATTTCTCTCCTTTGTATCCAACTGCAGACTTTTACCAACGAAGTGAGGGAAAACAAGTTTGGACATTGGAAAACTGATACGAGAAATCATGATATCTATCTAACGTTTCCGTACAATAAGTCAAAAAAAATATTATGGGGTAATCACTGAGAATTTCTTTGTATATAATAGAGAAAAATTTTATTTTGGATATTACCATTATTTACATTTTTTATGAAACACATTTCATTGTATATAGAAACAACCGTGACTAATGCCAAGGATTGAGCGGTACATTACCTGCTTTAGCCCTGAGATAGTTCGCGGATTCGCTAATTGGTTTGCAGCACAATCGTGAAAGTGCGATATAAAACTGACTTGGATTCATTCTGTTTTAACCATCTTTTAATTATTCAAGCAGCTTTGAGGTCAGAATCCTTCTTCTTCTTTGTCTTCCTCTTATGCCATACCTAACGTCGAGAAATCTTGGTAAATCGCATCCATTCCTCTCGGCCCTAACGTACATTCATCTGCTGGAGGGTTTTGCCTCTCTTCTCTCCAATCCTTTGGATACTTTTCGGGTAGTAAATTCTTGTAAATCGACGTTCTTCCCTATTCTTTCCTACTCTTCCGAATCGTGGTTCTTCGTAACGTGGGAGGAAGGACACGACGAGATAGGATACACAACAGTACCATACGGACTGGTCTCAAAGTTAAACCGGCTGAGACCATCCTAGAGGAGCACAAGCTACGGTGGTTTGGTCACCTCCTTAGGATGGACCAGGAAAGAACTGGTAGGAAGACGTACGAAACTCGCGTGGAGGGAAGAACGTCAGGACCGCGCATTTCTTTGGAGGATAGTGTTAAGGAGGCGTTCAGGAGGCGGGATATGGACTGGAGTAAGAGAAGAGAGTTGTCCCAAGAACGAGACATCTGGTCCAGACTCTACAAATTTTAGCCCCTCACTGCGTTAGCGGTAAACGGGGATAATATCGTTGATTTCCCACTCAATCCCTTCTTGTTTTCCCAACCGGTCTTCTCAGGAGCATTTTTGTTGCTGTAATTCGGCTGGCTTGGTAACCTTCCATTATTCAGCTTGAGGCCAGAATCCCTTGGATAAAGTAGTAAGAGATGTAAAAAAATGGAATGTTTCGGGTATGGAGAAAAATAATTCTGAATGCTGGAAGAAATAAAAGTCAATTATAAATATTTGCCCCCTTTACAACTTTAACATAATGTACTATACATTCACTAATATATTTTTTATTTTATATTGAAATAAAATAAAAACACATGAAATTATAACAGTTAGTTTTTTCCATACTCGCCCTTATTGAAAAATCTCTTTAGGTTTCTTTTGTCCCTTGGTATTCAGAGAGGATTTCAAATAAAGTACTTCACAGAGAATCATTCACGTCCTATACTCGTGTGTTTGACTTGCCAGTTCGAGAACTTTTATCACTTTTCTGTTCTTTTGACGGGACAAAGGTTTAACACTTCCCTCTGTCCTTCCTTTTTTAATTTATAGTTTCATATTAATAGCTGTCGATAAAAACAAGGCTTTAATTTTAACCATGCTTTTGCTCACCGTTTTCACTTTCGTTATAAATTGAGGTACAGTGTTTCACGGTGAAATTACCCTGTGAAATATACACTCTCCTGAAGAAAAAAATTGATTGGTAATAAGAAACAATATTAGAAACTCATCAACAGATTTATTAGCGATATCAATTTAAATGTGTACAAACAATCAAATTACAAATAGTCAACTTTGATTATACAAAAAAATTAACAAACAAAAAATGAATGAATAATTTCATCTCTCAGCCAAAATGATAGATCTCGCTTCTCAATAACTTTTGAGTACTATTAATTTATAAACTTTTCATTTATTTGTTAATTTAATTTAGTTCAATATTTATAATATTATACTTTGTTGGGGACACTCAAACGTGAGCTTTGTTTTATTTCTCCGACCATTCAAGTCTCATCCTAATCACTTAAAATGTTCTTTGCACTTTTAACTTTTTTTTTCTTAAGACTTAATTTCTTCCGGCATTGCAGTTTTCCTTTTTGAATCTATTCACTTGATGCAGTGCGTTTTTTAAAAATAATATTTTGGACTATTAGATTCAGAGATTTACATAATTAAAATATTGAATGACCAAGTTACGTTCATTGAACTTTGTATGTACTCCTATTATTAAAAACAGGTCCAACGATTTTAGCGGAACTAAATTTTAAAAGAACCTAGCTCTCTCGAATCAAGAGCTCAACTAAAGCGGCTTAAGGTAAGAAAATATTGTAAAAATCAAAGCTGCATTAATTTTAATTATTAAAACATTGTTTTTTTTATTATATGTTTATAAAAAAAAATATTTTTAATGCAAAGCAGGTTGAACTATTTATTGATTCAAAGATTCCTATCAATATCCAGGTTTATCATTTTATCTGTGAGCCGCTACATATAGGATGATTAAGGGACATGAAAAGGATGAAAAGGGATTTGTTTTCCTTATGGGATCTAAGATAACCAGAACAGCTGGAATTGAAGAAGAAAAAAATGGCATTTTTCAGTCTTGACAATTTTATTTATATAACCTTCCAATAATTATAGTGCGTGTTGCGAAACATGACCGTAACTTAGAAGGAAAAACGTTATGGTCTTCGACAATAAAGCATTCCATTAAGTATTAATCTAAAAAGGACGAGTCTAAGGACGATTAAAGATAATCTATGTTAAGAGCAAGATGGGTTGTTACTTTTAAATTAACATTACTTAGTTTACACCTCTTGTCCTGAAAAAAAAGAAAAATAAGGAACCCATATCCATTCATCCAACTGGTCTATGTGAGTGTAAAATGTAGCCAGTCAGTTTGAAGGAAGAACTCATCCAGCTAATATATTTAATCAGATTGCAACCTGATGTAGGTTGAGTTGGGCTTGTACGACTGTCGGGGCTATTAACGGACTCTGTTACTCCTCGTTTATTTATATAAAATTCTAGGCTGAGGATTTCAGGAAGAAGGATTCGGAAAACATTAACAAAGGATTACAATAAACATTTGTAAAGAGATTTGAAGTATATTGTTTTTAATCCGTTTATCAGTTGTTTTTTCTGGTTTCGACCGTGTAGTCAAATTATTTTCCAACGTTTCGCTGACCATACGGCACAGATCGAGTCGATTAAGCCCTAATGAAGCTTGTAGTATGTTCAGTGAAAATATCGGCAAAGAATTACACTAGACGGTCGAAACCAGAAGAAATACCTGAAGAATGGATTAAAAATATTGGCCATGTTTTAAGAGAGTATATTTTTATCTGAATATATTGCATTCGAAATTGATGTAAGGCTGTTAGGTGTTGGTATCTAATATATTTTTAAAAACACAGTTTGTTTGACTGATGGGTCAAGTTGTTAGACCCAAGGATATTTCGAAACAGTTTCAGTTCAAAATAATATATATTTTACTAAGCACTCTCAGCCTATTGTTCATTTGTAAGGAATTGAGATCTACTGGTAGTGATTTTAACAGGATTGCTTTCTGGCACAATCAGTGCAGACTAACTACTTTGTATTCAACTGTAATATTCATATTTTTTTTAGAATTTTTAATATAAATACTACTTTTTAACTGTTATTGACATAGATTTCTCGAAGTTGGTGGAAATCGTATTTAATAAAGTGATCAATTTAAACAACATCAAATAATGGAAGGATTATCCTTTTCAATGGATGGAATGATCTTTCTTGGGTTGTAGTGATGCGGGTTTTTTATTTATATCATATAATCGACAACTATAAGATGTCAATTTGCACTAATATGAAAGATATAAATCTATACCCGTATAAGGAGAAGGGGAGGGGAAAGTGAATTTTAAAGGTAATAATAAATAATTAGAAAAATATGTACAATTGGATAACGATTAATTATAAGTCGCATGATAATGAAGATTTTTTTCTTTAAGAAAAAATATTATTATGGGTAGGCTTTTTAACGAATTAATAAATCACATCATTAAATGCTTGTATAACTTAAAAAAATATGATTCATAAGGTTTAATTATTTCAATTATATTACGAGCCATTTGTATCACTCACTTCCTACATTTACAATGAAACATGATTATTAGGGTGGTCCATAACTATATGGGAAAAATAAAAAGTTAAAAATATATATCTTCACACGGCTGCCTTTGTTCCACTATGCAAACTGAAACACCATACCAAAATTTGGATAAATTGGATAATATTTAGGACTCCCTATGAATTGAAAGTTGTGACTTTGTATTTTCCTTTCTAAGATTTTGCAGTTAAGAAAATTATCAGACATCTTTTTCATCTGAAGATCCTTTATTTCTACACTGGGATGGTAAGTTACTTGTAGATATTGCCGGGGCACTGAAAAAGTAGACAGAGCGATAATCTGAGCGATACAGAGTAGAAAAAGTAGAGTACCGATACTCGTCACTGGAAATGTAAAAGAGAAGTTAATAGGCGTTCCAAAGATTATTCAAGGGACTGGCCAGGAACAGGCAACAACTTGCCTGAACGCTCTTGATGATTGGAACCTGAGGGAAAATGTTCGTGCTCTCGTTTTTGACACAACAGTAGCCAATACGGGCTTGACAAGTGGTGCGTGTGCTATTCTAGAAGTGACCGTGTCAGTGACGACACCATAATTGAGATGGTCAAAAACCTACAGCGCCCACCAAAGGGTAAGGCTCTAAAGAGAGTTGAAAGTAAGGTTTAAGCATGATAGTCCTCTGGAGACATATGTCACACAGTGTACAACAGAGCTTTTTGATATCCTCCTAAAAAACGGAAAAGAAAAAGCTTCATCTTTCCTTTGCAAAAACCCTCTGTTGTGGCCTTCTGATCCCAACTTCATTGTACTCTAAGAAAAAGTATACAAAATGAAAGTAGTAAATGACTGTGCTGAAGGATGTATTGCACTGTTTCAAAAATTTAATACATGTATCACCAAGAATGAAGAACAGTTTCAGTATCTTATCCAGTTTGTTCAACTGCACAGACACCAGTTTCCAAAGTCCAAGAAGGCGACGCTAATGGGCAATGGTGCTAGTAAGCTTTTGTAAATATTGCGAATCTTACATGTAGAATTAACATTCCAGAAACTTGAATTATGGCTATTGTAAATGTAAAATAACATTTCCACTGTATTTCTTTATAAATTTATATCCTTAATAAAGTTATTTTAACAAAATATCGGAGATTTATTAAAAATTCTGTTTTTGACCTAAAAAGTGTTAAATCATAGGGACCTCTAAATATTGACCAAATAACCTGATTTTTTTCCTCAGTTGTAAAATGCCATATGGAATAAGGGAAAGCTTGTGGAGAATATGTTTTCAAAAATTTAAATTTCTGGACCACCCTAATGATTAATATATAAATCACGATTTAGCGTGAGTCAATAGCATAACATAATTTATTAAATTTTATCTAAATGGAAAGAAATAATCTAAAATATTTTCAAGTTCTTTTCTTATTTGGTATGCCGGTCGACGGCATTATAACCTCCGCTTCCGGAATATTCCAACGTTTAATGAAATTCCATGAATGATTGGATTAAATATTTTTTCAGTAAAAAATATTAATAATTACATAAAATTACAATGTTTTCAATGGAGAACTAAGCAGGCCTCCAGGCAAGATTACAAACAGACTTTTGTAACTTTAGTCATAAAACAAAATAAAGTTTTCTCTGTATCTCTATCAATGTTACTTAAATTAATAAAGTTTTACTCAAGTGATTTAAACATTTATTTATTTATTAATTTTTATAGACGAATGTTCCATAATTACAACAAGGTTTGTACAAGTTTTAAAAACGATAGACTTTACATTAGATTATAAGCATTGTATCAGGCGTAGAAATATGTAATAGATGTAATAAAAATATTAACGCTTGGCGAACCCGATGGCTCGAAGCTGATACCACCAAAGCTGCTTACCAACTTCCATCCACGGAGCACCACCCAAACCCAAATCCACCAGATCACTCTTAATGCAATCCTCCCACCTACGTCTTGGTCTAGGTACAACCCCTCAACCCCTAGGTACAACCCCTCAGACGCATCCCAATAGAACGCTTATTAACTTTTTAGTAATTCGTTCGTTACTAAGTCCAACAATTTTACAAGCCCATCGTAATTATAGAATATAAGTAAATAAATAAATATCAATATCTTAGTTGACAGAACGACTATTATTAATTTTAATAATAATATTAAAAATTAATACTATTTAAATTATTTTCAGATAAAATTTAATATATTCAATACTTCTCTTTTTTATGTTTCATAAATTTGCAATTACTTTCTAGTTTAAGTTTATGCATTTTTTTTTTTAATAGTTTGAATATATACGCATTTTAATGAAAACAATTCCGTATTTTAGCCAAGGGGAACTATGCAAATGAGAACAAAATATAGTAGGTACAACATAATTATATTAAATATGGAGTAATACAAAAAAATCATTTAATTTTATATTGATATGACGAGTTAGAAACGTTATTGAGAAAATTTTAAACATGTGTAAAACTGTTTATATTAATTATTGAATTTAGGCTATCATTCAAATGCACATAAATTAGGTTATTACAACGGAAGGATTTCAATTTTTTTTCCTGTGGGTTCATATACATAATAAAGTGATACCATACACTTTAATAAAATACTATAAAAATATTAATAGATATATTTTAATATTTTTGTTTCTGAGATTAGTTAGATAACTCGATACTTTGCTTAGGACGTTATCGAGTTACATTTAAATACTGTACAATATGTTTATTGGAAAACATTATATCAATAGCTTTTTATCTATTAGTACTCGACTTATTACTTGAGCTATATTAATATTTTGGTTATGTAAAATATAAAAGGAACTACCTGATCTATTTGATTATCTTTGATAAATGAGTAGTTTCGATGATATTATCCAAAATAAGTTAATAAATGGGAGTAAAAAAATGGGGTGTTCTGTTATTGACTATTTAAAGTACATTTAGGAAACAACGAAACTTTAGCTTAGTAACCTTCTAATTACTGCGGCGCTCGTTCGAATACGGTTTAGGTTAAAAATACTAATTATCTGAATCATGGACTTTCAACTGTAGTTAAAAAGGTTGGCAACCTGTATTAATAAACCGTATCGTTTGCCTTAGCTGGAGTAAAAACGGACGTCAAACGCCAATAATAAAAAATGGTAAGTGCTAAGTGTTGGAAAATATTTTTCATTGTTTAGGTTGATAGAACTATCACTGAAATTTCAATTTCTCTACAATTCATTTTTAAGAAATAATAAAAAAAATCTAGTACCACTACAATTCAAGAAGTGTGTTTAATTTAGTACGCGGTAGAGATTCCAATGTTAATTCACAATGGTTGTACAGAGGTGAATTGTCTGAGATCATACTTAGTCCCAAGGTTTTCCTCCAAAGAAGAGTACCTACTTTAAAGAGGCTGGGTTAGTGCTCGGGGAACTCTACTGATCCATCCATGGCGGTTATCAGATTAAATAATTTATCTGTCACAACCTGATTCGACCATAGGATTTTCAGTACAACAATACAGCGCTCTATACACTAAACTACCCAGCTTTCTTCATGGATTGCTTTATAAAATGCTAAGAAAAATTATAACTCTAATTTTCCCGTCATTGCATTTCTGATTTTATTCCAAGGTGGGCGGGGAATGACGCAAATAAAAGTGGGATATTGATAAATATTCTTATTAAACGTTCGATAGTCAGCTATTATTTAAAAATATCGTAGTAAAGAAATGATTTCTACGTTTCAGTTAGTATTATAAAAAATAAATACAAAGCAATTATTGCCTTTTTCATTTCCCTGCTAGCAAGAGTTTTATTAAATCTGTTAGCAGCTGAAGATTGATTCTTAGGGATCTAGCACCCTCCTGAAGCTCCTTGATGAGGAAAACCTCTTTCCAGAACCGTTCTCAAAAAAACAGTGCAGCCTCTCCATGTACTGAACCCAAGATCCTTCAAGGGCTGTAGTGGTAGATGAAAAAAAAAGTATGATTAGGGGCAACATACATATACATCAAAGAGGAGAAAGAAATGACCTAACTTCTGGTTCGTAGACCTATGCTAAAACATAATTTCTTAATCTATGAATCTATTAACTGATGCTTTCTTAATCTGTGAATTTTTCATATTTTCGTTTCTACCTACTGTTTGAGTAGATTCTAATCTTTTGAAAACTGAAATCGAAAACTGTCACTGGCAGAAAGATATTTAAACATTGTTATCCCCTTTGTATTTATTGGCAAACATAATTTTTGTTGCATGCCCTCGCTAATCCGAGTGGCTAAAAGGCTAAGTGGAGTCGCAAAAAGGCGGTGAAATATCGACTCATGCTGACCCAAATGGAACTGTTGCATAAATATTCCATTAGTGTTCACTGCCACCTCTAATGTACCAACCCCGTCCCCTCGCATAAATACCTCCAGCTTATTCACTTGCGGAACATAAACATGAGAGATAGAAATGTTTATTTCATATCGCTTGGATTCATATATATGAATCGTTCAGTACCGTAAACATAATTTTTGGATACATTTTTTTTATATATAAGAATATAGGAGTCGATTCGGGGATGCCGAGGGGTTTAATGAACCGGCAAAAGTCCTGGTTATATACCCAAATGTTGTTAGTTGGAAACCCGGTTTCGGGATTCCTGGAGCAACCCTTTGGACAAGTGAGACCCATCAGGACCCATGTAGGCAACCCACAAGGCCCGGGCATAAAAGAAGTCACAATGTTACCCCGTGCACTTAATTCGGGAATCGCCGTGTGGTTTTTAAGGTTGTCAAATAGCCGAATGTTTGATCTGTTTTAGTACTCGTGCGCCTGCTGACCTTGAACAGCCATAATTCTTCGATCGAGACATATTTGTCACTCTCCTCTTCGAGTAAACGTCTTTGCGAATGACATTGCTGAATTGACTTCAAAGGAACTCGTTATAAAGCTATAGACAGTCTGTTACTTTACCTTGAGACCATCGTTCGTTGTATCGCGAGGCTGCATACACTACACTGTATACATTTCTCTAGTCTGTCAATGATTCCGCAAGCAATATTTGTCTGTAAGATCACAACATCTTCCCACCAAAAATCTCAACCACTCAAAATGTACATATGTGAATACCTTGGCCTGAATATAAATATGAATATATATATATATATATATATATATATATATATATATATATATATATATATAATATCCCTTCGTTTTAGTTATAGTACTTTCTTGAGAGCATTATAGTAAATAAGTAAATTGGATACTTAATATTGTGTGTTTAGGTGTAATATGAGATATTCTTTATTTGGACAGCAATATTCCCTCAAAACAAATAATAAATAGTATACATTACATTAGTGGTAGTAGTAGGTGTCAGTATGGGATAAATGGGCCTGGTGTTAGGTACGTCTACACTATACCCATTTATCTTTGGCCTAGGGTATCTATTTTCAATGAGCATGATATCGGCGAAATCATCTCTCTGCACAACCGTTGTTTTGTAAAACACCCTTCATGAGTTGTAATATTAGTAGTTTTTGGAGTAAGTTTCACTTGGGTAATTCACTCAATATAGTAAAATGTATGTCCCTGACGATTTTAATTTCCTTTTTGTGGACAAGAACTATTTTGGATTTTCCAATAATTTATTACTGTTTGAATTGTGGGTCTTGTAAATACCATGCATGCCTTTACTTTCTTATATAGAGGCAAATGGGCAATTGATTAAATTAATAATAAGTAAAGTGATTTATAAAAAAAAGGACATTAATGAAAAATGCATAATCTAGTGCACATCCTGTACTAACTAATAAATTTCGACTTCTAGGCAATGATATTCTTAAAAGTTGAAATGGAATAAGATTTAAAAAGCCTACAACATAAGTTACGATAAATATGAGTCGTGTGGAGAATACATGATATGACACAGACTTGAACATCCTACTCACATTATTTCTTAACCAATAAAATAATTCAAATACTCTAGGATCACTCAGAGATAAATCGCATACGTAGGTAAACTAGTCAGGGGAGTGATTAATTCTCTCCTCTTTTTTACTATACAATATACATTAGTCGGGTGCCCATCTGGTTTTTCGATGGGCTGAAGGCTTGTAGTAATCCCCGTTTTAGAGATATAGTACATCTCCCAAGCCTGGGCATTGCAGTCTCGGGCAGTGTCACATTGGTCGACATGCTCTCCGTGGCCGAGGGTATGGGTCTGGACTCTGTAGACTAAACCCATTTCGTTTCCTCTACTTCTTTCTTCGTTCCTTTCACTTAATCAGTGAAATGCAGAAACCGCCTTCCGACTTGGACCATTTTACACTCGTACCTTAACATACCTGTACATGTGTACATAAAAGAATTAAGAATGTATCATATTGTGTAAATATCAGTATTTTAATTATTGTTTTATGGGTGTTTTGTTTGTTAATTTAACGTCACTTTATGTTGATATGGCTAATCGGACATTGCTACATTGGGAGCTCTAAATTTTGCCTATCCAGGTTTAATTAGGATATGGATTTTTAACGAGTACCTGACGTCGTACATGCTTGGTATCCCCGTTTAACGTCCTTCCAAAGGACAACGTAACTAAGGATTTTTTACTCCCTTTAAAAAATTGGACCTCCTGCCGGGCTACGAACCCGTGAAAAAATTGTTATTGCCATCGATCCTTCGGGCTCTTGAAGCCTTTCATTATATTTATTAAATTTTTATTATTTTTAGTATAATTGTGAAGGAGTTATAGTTGAATAAATCGAAATTAATCCTTCAATTTTGTTTTTGTTTTTCATGTAACATGATCGGACACCAAAACATTATTTTCAGGTCCAGCGCTTTAAGGATAAAAAAATGCTATAAACGTTTTTTTTTGTAATAGCCTTCCGTAATATAAGTAATAATCGTTGCAAAATATATCTAACACATTCGACGCTTAAAATAAATCGATAATAGTTTTGTGGATTTAGCAAACTGAGTCCAGAAAACGGTGTTTGAGTGATATGTTTGAGGAGCAACCTTCTTTATGGATTAGTCTTTTATTTAACTTTTTAACATACCTCAAAATAAGGTACCTATTATTAGTAAAATCTGTTTCTTTTGAACAATAAACATATAGAATTATAAACTACTGACTTATTGTTTTTTCTTCATGTTTATTTTTCATTTTTTACATAATCACTTGTTGGGTAATGAAAAAAAGATTCAATTGCTTTTTAAATTTTAATACTTTTTTCTGACTGTATTATGGATAAAAGGAGTTAGTTTAAAAACAGAGAAATGGGAGCGACTTAAGTATAATAATAATTTAATTTAAAAGTTGTTTTATAGCAATGTTTTTGCTTAAATAAGAAAAGAAAATATGTTGGAAAATAAATAATAATAAAATATTTGTAAATGAAAGTTAAAGAAAAATATAAGAAGAAAAAAAAACTAGCAATTTTCTAACTTTCTATTCCTCCTACCTTTCACTAACACTCAAAGTTTGAAAAAAGTTCTTATCTCAGGTTTACGTGCGCCGTGAGAAAGACCTGTGTAACACGAGACAAGAGTTCAGCCATGAGCCTTTTTTGTTCGGAGGTAGGTGGCGTAAAATCGAAATATCATTTCTTTACGGCTCAAAATAACGTCAGATAAAGCAAACATAAATAAATATAATATAAACTTATTATTATTATAGGTGCTCTAACATGGGTTGCCTCAACCTTTCAGAGCAGAGCTCCACACATCTCGATCCATCCAATCCTCTTCCTGGAGGCCCCTACAGGCCATATCTTCCTGGATTCCCTCCATCCACCTGCTTCTAGGCAGCCCGCGTCCTCTCCTCCCTGGTGGAACCCAATCCAGCTCTCGGATCGGCCAACATTCAAATGCCACTCTCCTCACACGACTAAAGATGTGCTACGATGTGCTTAAAAATTAACTTCGAGAAGACCGAGTATATGGCCGTTGTAGATCTTGATTCAAATGCGCTTCTGGTGGACAGGGAGGCCTGTAAGAATGAAAATATATTTAAGTACCTGAGATCTTATATGGATACAGCGGGTCGTCTGAGTATGACGCCAGAAAAATGGCAGAGCAAGCCCGAAAAGCTACCAGAATGCTACATCCGGTCCTATGGAACCCAGATATATCTACAGAAAATAAATGCTGAATTTTCGTAACATTGTCGAATCTATCCTGACTTATTCTTTGGCAGGCGGTTGAAATGGATTTCTGGAGGAGGTGTGTCCGTGTCACCGGGCTGAATAGACTAAAAATCGTTGAAATTCGACAGAGAATGGATGTGAATATATCAACAACTGAAAGGATCGGGAGACGTCGCCTAAGATGGTAATATAAACTTAAAATTAAATAAAATAAAAATAAATCTAATCAAATCAATTTAACTGTCTTACAAGAAATTTACAGTGTCAAAGCTTGGTTTAGATTGAATTAAAATATGAGAAATAATCGAAACATTACAATATACAATATTGGATAAGTGATTTCTAGCACAAACTCCAATAAAGACCACTTATTGGCTGAGTTTGAGGACTGATAAGGAAAGCCGAATTTCCAACAGTACTCTCACAAAATAAATGCTGTCATTATAGGAGCTACGATAAATACAACTGTAAAAGTAGAGACATGAAATTAATCTCGTATAAACGAACCTAAATATCCATTAATTTATATTTAACAATTGAGCCATTTTCTAAGAACAAAACGAGGAAGTAATAATAGTCTGCTGCTATTACTTATATTAAGTCCTTTTTATAAATTGTATTATGTATGTCTTTGTGCATAAGTATAACTTTATTTCCGATAACATATTTTAAACATAATTGAATACAACCCTCAAAGTGAAGTCCCTTGTTTTAAAATACTCTCACCCATCTTTCCATTGGATCTGATGCCGGTAACACTCCGGATTTGATACAAACTCTTCCAGTCCCATTTTCATGGTCTCTTACTTATCAAAGATGCAACCTTTAAACAAAAATAATAATTGAACTAAAGAAACCGTAATCTGATGATCCAATATCTTGGTTATATGAAGGCTGTGGCAAAATGTTTATTCCTTGACGTTCCAATAATTTTTCCTTGATCAAACGAGAATGATGTACAGCGCGTTGCGTGTTTCGAATTGGCTTGGGTGCTTCTCTTTCAAAACTGCATAAACTCTGTCTAGCTGTTTACAGTAGTGGTTTTATTAAACTCCTCTTGAATGAGAAGCAACCAAAGATCTGGTTTTATCTACGAGGCTCATTTTCCCATTTTCGAAATGCCTGGACGAAAGTGCGACCAGATTTTGATGGATAATTATCTATTTTTCGTAATAGCAGGAGAGTCAATTATAATTGACTCTCCTGCTATTACGAAAAATTCTTCGGAGGCTGCCTTTCTGCATAGGTATTTTTCTTCCAGTGATGTCTCAAAAGACAGCGAAGACACGTTATTTTCTCCTGATAATGACCCCATAAGCATCTCTAATCACATGAAGTTAATAGGTATGTCGCAAAGTAACCATTTACATAAGTAGTAGGAACAAAATATTTTTGTTGGATTTATTATGAGGGTTGGAAATAATGGTTGTGTTCTTCAAAGGTTCGTAATTCTACAAAAGCACAAGGACTTCTATGCATATTATGAAACAAAGTCCTCGGCCTTGTCTGTTTGCGGTAAACTCAATAACTAATGCATCATTTTTCATGCGGTTTTCACCAATAGATAGAGTGGTTCACAAGGAAGGTTTAGGCATATAATTTGTCGAGGTTTTGTTTAAATGGGTTGGAATATAACGATAATTGTCGGAAATGTTGGTAAAAGTATAGCCGCGTGGAGGTTTCACCGAAGACGCTGCCTTAGATCTTTTATCTATCTATCTATACATATTATAAAAAAGTCCAAGGCGGAGTCTGTTCGTATATAAATTTTGTGAAATACATTCGTGTATAAAGAAATTTTTTTTTTTTATGTTTATAATATCTACATAATTAAATATATTAGACAGCCAAAACATGTGAGCATAATATGTCTTACTACCCGTGCAATGCCGGAGCGGGTAGCTAGTTTGTAATAATTTATTTTTACTTGTTTATAATGACAAACGATGTTGGTTTTAGGTTTAGGGAAGAAAATGGTTTGGAAGGAGGTCATAGGAATTCCTTATAAAAGAAACAAGTGTTAAACTATTTATTAGAAACTGACCTATCGACCAACATAGCAGGTCTTCTTCAAGGCTTGTAAGGTCAGTAGGACATCAGTCAGGAGGGGGTGGAACTGAATCGTTTTAATTTTAGATTTATATATAAATTAAGACAAAAAAATAAATTTTGGGTAAAAAAAAATTGTCAGTCAATTAATAAAACGAAAAAAAAAACTGTACTTATGCATTCCGTGAAGGGCCTGGGGTTTAGTAATAATAATAATAATTATAATACATTTTTTATTTATTCTGGAACAAGTCTCTTTAGAATAACTAAAAAGACCCTTTAGAATAAGTCTATCTATAAAGCTGAGTACGTGGTAGAAACTGTACTATTTCTTGGACAACGCCTGTGCAGGGAGGTGATTTGTCCTCGTAATTTTGGGTACCCAATTTATAGAGGCTGGGAGGGTCCCAGGGGGATCCTAGAATCCATTCATCTCCGGCCGCTAACAGATTAAATAATAGTCTGCTAGCGAGGAACCCAGGACATTCGGCATGAAAACTCAGCGCTCTACTGTTCAGCAACTCCGATCCCTTGTAATAAACTAATGGGTATATGTGAGATAAGATTATTCTTCAGGATTAATCGATTGATGTAATCATAAATAACTTTTATACTCCTTATTGAATCGATAGCGAGGGAGGCTCATTTTATATTCAGCGAACCTGAATGAGATGATAATCTAACTAACCTTAAGGCTTTCTCGGGACATAGACAAGGCGGTTTATGCCAGTCGGAAAGGTAGGATATTTTAAAGTTTCATCGCATCCTTGATCCTGCACGTAGAATCCTGGATGGAAAGGGCGAAGGGGCCTGAGTGAATTCTTTAGGGAATTCAGGATCGATCGATAACTATTTAATGGAGGTTGGAATAGTACCCATTCCATCCTCCATTCACCCGATGGATATGGAATATTATAATGTTAGTTTATCTATATGTCTACTATTAAATATAATACAAATCACGATTAGTTATTGACGGATCAATGGTATACAGGCACTACGTGTGATCCAGACTATGTCAATTGTCAATTCTGTATCTCAATGATAAGAGACAAGTTTATTTAAACTATGGTCTGATAATTTACTAAATAGAAGGAAATTTATGTCGTGTTTATTCAAGGAATCCACAAACAGTAAGATCAAAGGAAGGAAGGGTGACTCAAAAAATGTTAAAAATAATTAATCCTCGATCTATCCATCGTTATTTATTTATTTTTTGAAATTCCCTTTAAGTATTATCTTTTGATTAAACTGCATCCATTGTACTGTGGGGTTCGAAGGTTACCAATACTAAGTTTGTATTTTTTGAACTATTTAACATGCGAATATTTATTTTTTTCTATAAGATTACGAATATCAAAGTTTTAAAAAAACATTTATTTCATTAAATATTAAAAACAATTTTTTTTCTAAGAAGCATCCAGAAAGGGCTTACAGTTAATTTAGTTAACACAGCCGTAGAACATAATGTGATAAAATACTTCAAATGCTTCCCATTCAACCAAAAGAAAATAAACAGCTTAATGCTTATTTATTTTCTCAAGAAATGACATAGTTGCTTTATATAAATTATCTTGTTGCTCTTGAGCAGCATAATCGGCTTCTGAGATTTCTTGGAGCTTGTTTTAAACTAACCTAATTATAATAAGATAAATTTACTAAGATATAGAGCAGTAGGAATCAATTTATTTATTCTCGGAAAGCAGAATTCTTGTTTCAATATTTGCACTCTCTATTTCGAACATCTTTTTAAATGTTAACAATTTAGGATTATAAAAACGACTATTTAGTATCTTTAACTTTTTCTTAAAGTATTGCGGTCATGAGTCTCCCCCCCATCCGCCGAGGACGGTCCCAAGCCCGTCTGAGAAAGGAGGAGGGGGAGGAGAACACCTTGTGAAAAAACCTTGGTCCAGCTGGCCCGGCTGGTAGTACCATGCAAGTGACAACCGGCCAATGGTTTCGAGAGCGGAAGAGAAACAAGCATTCCAACGACTAAGAGAGCAACAGAGCCAGGACCCCCACTGTCTCATGGGTAGGAGGTGGGCTCCAAAGACTAAAGGGAACGAACCCTGAATTAAAAAAGTACGCTGAAGGTGAAGATGTCCGGCCGAAAGGTGCATCATACAATAGTCATGGTAAGACCCAAAGACAAGACATAACGCACAACACCTACATGGCTGTCTATAAATTTGGAACTATGGATAGAGGTGTTACTCTTGCGGTTCCGCGCCAGGAAAGCAGAGCACCTAGCCCTACTCGGAGCCTCCCTCGGAGCACCTAGCTTACCAGCGACTGATATAAACCAAAAAATAAAGGTTTTATGACAGATGGCCGATGTAATGCCAAAAATAGAAAAGCTGAACAACCACTCATATTAAAGTGGAATGCAGAAGGAATAATGAACAATATTATCAGAAGAAAATATAGATATTGCCTGCATTCAAGAAACTCACCTCAATGAAAATCTCCGCTTTAGTGTAAGAGATTACCAAGTCTTCCGACTAGGTAGATTGGGCAGGAGCAAGGGTGGGGTCATGAGGATGGTTAAAAATACAATACCAGCAAAGAAATTCCCTTTGAGGTTGAATGGTGAAGTTGAGATCATGGGAGTACATCTTCAAATAAAATAAAAATGTTGAAACTTGATAAATACTACTGTCCAAATGACAAGGGATTATCCTTGGATGTGATGGTATCCCAGAAAATGATTGTATAATTGTTGGTGATTTCAACGCTCAGTCACCCTCATGGGGATATGATGCAATGGATTCGAGAGGGGATGAGTTGGAAATATGGCAAGCAAATAGCTCACTGCAAATTATAAATAAACCACAGGACCCACCAACCTTCTACTCCAGGACGTGGATGACCACCACATGCCCTGGACCTTACATTCGCCACAAATAATTTAGCCGTATCAGCATGCCGAATTGTCATGAATCAACTTGATGGAAGGGACTACCGCCCCATTTTAATCACTGTAAACTGCTGCTATATGGAGCAAGAGACGAGCACATTCCTTAAAAGGAACTATGAAAGGGCCAATTTGGAAAATATAGAATGCTATCCGATGAATATTCAGCAAATATAAATCTCTCATTGAAGAAGCTTGAAGTATCCGTCAAAACCTTTACTAAAGAACTCATCAAAGCAGCAAAAGAGTGTATACTCAGAGGAGCTAGGAAACATTATAAGCCATACTGGACCCCAGAAATCGAACAGATAGAGAGACTCTTAGTGAAGCAAGAGATAGGGCTGAAAATGAACCCTCAGTCGAGAACAATATAAAATTAAAAGAAACCACAGCCAAACTTAAACACGCCATCCAATCCTCTAAAATGAATACATGGACAAGGAAAACAGAAAAGTTAAACATGGACAAAAGTGGAACGAAACTGTGGAAACTTGCCAAAAACCTCGCAGGAGATCAACAAAAATACGATTCAATAAAGATACTTGCCACCGGAAAAACGGCAGCAGACCTCTTGCTGCAAAATGTACGTGCCCAGGATAATACGAAAGTACATTATATCAGGGAGAAATTCATTAAGAAAGCTCTAAAAAATGAAATAAAAAGGGCAAAGCGATAGACAAATGAATTAGATACTCCCTTTAACATAATAGAACTAAAAGAAGCCATAACCTCTCTCAAA
The DNA here is from genome assembly GCA_037127475.1 of Arma custos. Taxonomy (NCBI): domain Eukaryota; kingdom Metazoa; phylum Arthropoda; class Insecta; order Hemiptera; family Pentatomidae; genus Arma; species Arma custos. The sequence goes on along the minus strand of CM073764.1, from coordinate 48,719,658 downwards.
ATAAACAGTGCTCCAGGAAACGAATACATAATTGATCATATATTGTAGAGAAAAAACAAGAGTGAAAATCCTAAAGATATTTAATATCAGTTGGAAAACAGGTACATTCCCTCAAAGTTGGAAAGAAGCTGCGCTCATCCTTAGAAACAAAACTGGAAAACCTAAAGAAAAGGTAAATAGCTACAGACCAATCAGCCTTTTAAGCTGTCTGGGCAAACTTCTAGAAAGGATGGTCAATAATAGAGTAATGTGGGACCTAGAATATAATAAGAAACTAATCCCTGAACAAGCCAGGAAAAACAGATCCACCGAGAACCAGATAGCGTTCATTACCCAAGACATCGAGGATGATTTCCAAAGGGGTGAGCATTCAGTTGCAGTATGGATTGACCTTGAAAAGGTATTTGATGAAGTATGGAATGAAGGTCTACTCCTTAAGGTTGCTGAGAGTGAAATAAGAGGAACAGCACTAATTTGGCGAAAAAGCTACCTCCATAAAAGAAAAGCCAGCGTGTTTGTACACTCAAAAAAAGTCGATGTAAGGTAATTATAAATGGTGTACCACAAGGGGAGTAATATCCCCAACATTATTCCTTATATTTATCAATGATATTATTAACGACCTGCATCATGGAGTGAAGGCATCACGATACGCAGATGACCTTGTTATGTGGAGCTTGTCAGACTCAATTGGCTCGGACGGAAGAATGGGGAATGAAGATGAATACAACTAAAACAACCTACACCATCTTCAGTCTCTCCACTAGCATTCCAAACACAGTTGATCTCCAAATAGGTGATCAAACCATTACAAAGACCAAAAATCTCAGCTACCTCGGAATAACAATGATCCTGGACTCACCTTGAAAAAACACTTAGAACAATGTGCACAAATAGGTTTCAACAGATGTTGTGTTATGAAAAAAACCACCGGCTCAAACTGGGGAGCTGACAAAAAACCCTCCAAAAACAATATGCAGGCTATGCCAGACCATAGCATTACCATCTGGAGAACGGCTGCAACCTCAACTTCCAAAACGTTGTCAACTTCTCCCTGGAACACATAGGAAAGAACTATCCAGAGAAGGAATGGGCCCGTATTTATACAGATGAATCAGCGTCAGTCGCCGTGAAAGATGGAGGTGCTGGAATATACATTGAGGTCCCAGATGGTAGCAGGCTCGAGAAATCCCTCCCCACAGGGAAAACAAGCACCAACTACCAGGAGGCAATTATGAACAGAGGAGGAGGCAATAATAGAAGGAATAAAATTAATCCTATCACTCCCAAAGTAAGAGAGGCCCAATATAGTCTTCCTAACAGACGCTGCCTCAGTTGTCAGATCTTTGCAATCAAACTGGGGACAAAATTATGGTAGACTCGCAGTGGAACTTTAGTGAAGGCCAGCGGGATGCTAGTTTTGCAATGGATCCCTGCTCACTGTGGAATAAGTGGAAGACTATGAAAGAGCGGACAAACTAGCTAAGGCCGGGGCTCTCCTCCCACAAAGTAATGCTCCACTCACACTTGAAGAGGTGAAAACAATAAACAAAGCCACTATAAATAACAGATGGAATAACAACCATCCACTTAAACACCGCAAGGGTTCATATCACAAACTCAATAGAAAGAAACAAGTTCTAATCTTCAGACTAAGAACAAATCATAATAGATTAAACTCCCACCTCTTCAAGAAACTCAAAATAGGAACAAGCCCCCTGTGCGCGTGCGGTGAAGAATATAAGACAGCTCAGGCACATTCTGCAAACCTGCAAATCACTCTAAGAGGTACGCAATCGGATTTGGCCTGAGCCAACGACGCAGGAGACCAAGCTATATGGGACCCTGTATGACTTCAGGAGGATCACTGATATCCTGGGTTTATCACCGGACATATCCATATGATGGGAAGAACAAAAGAAGAAGAAGAAGTCCTCCCACCTCATCTCTCCAGCATTCCCGCCTCTCTTTTTCCCGCATTTCGTTTACTAAATTTGAAATATATATATATTTATACTTAAATAGTCAAATATCACAATAAGCCCCGTCCTTTTATAGATTCTACTTCCTTAATGTTTGTTTTCTTAGTTCCTCTCTCTTAGCAAACCCAGTAGAATTAGCTTATAGTGAATATTTAGATAAAGTTAAAAAAATAATAATAAGTATAGTACAGTATCTTGGATTTTAAAATTGTTATATTATATTTGTAATGCTATGTTGTTGATGAGGCATACGGTTCCAAAGTAGAGAAAGAAATATAAATTGTGTAATTAAGAATATAATGTTCCCCATAATAAACTAATCACTGGTAATACTCAAAGAAAACTAATAAAATTTATTTTAAGGAAGATGGTGATTAAAAATTTTTAGAGTTGGGCGCTACACAAATAAAACGGTACATTAAACCATTACTGAAATTGAATTCATTAGTAATAAATTTACTATTTGTATTAACCAAAGAAACCTTTGTCACTTAAACCCATGAAAAGTCTTGGATTCATTATAAAGTCTACAGTTTCTACAACGGTTGTGCAGGGAGGTGATTTGTCCGAAATCATGCTCAACCACCAAATATTCCCGCTGTTAGGACTACACACTTTATAGAGACTAGGTCGTCTCCAGCAGTTAACATATTAAATGCCACAGCCAGATTTGATTCCGGGACCTTCGGAGCTATCCCGCTTCATATAAGGGGTGCAGTTCTATATTGAAGAATCTTGAATATGAATATTTATGATGTTATAAATAACGTAAAGAATCTTTGTTGCCACAGATATCCAATGCCAAGAATTTCCAAAAAAACATTTACCATGAACTAATAGGGAACAATCAACAAATAAGTGTTAACAATTAAATAATACGACCTATCATTGTTCATTTCAATTTTATTCGTTTTAAATGTTTTTATATTTTTTTTACGAAAGAAATCAAATCAGATTTAAAATTGTTTGTTTTTAATTATTGTCATTTAATTGAGTAGGTCCATATTTTTCACATATACACAAAATAATAAATTAAGTAAAGGGGCTTTTGGGAGTCTAATATAACGTGATATATTTTAGCGGGCCACATTCTTCAGCGGTTGAAGCTTCCAGTACAGAGCCTTGGTAAGCCTCTTTTCCTTCTTTCACATCCTTTATCCTCAGCCCTTGTTGAAGTTTACCCACCCCAACTATCCCCCCTTCCGGATTTCCTTCAAGGGGAGTACATATGCACCCGAGACCACAGTCACACCTGCTAGGTCTGTTCGTTAATCGTGAAGAAGATGTATACATTAATTATTCTTTATCGCGATTATATTGATTTGTTAAGCAATTATTACAAGGAATTACATAAGGAGTTGTATAATTTGAAAAAGGTGGTTGTTCGAATGTTAGAGTGGTACTACCCCCCCTCCTTCCTCCTTTCCCCCTCCCCCTTTTCTCATACTAATATTCATTATATTAGCTATAAGATTTAATTTGATTAAATCGTTTAAGGGTCATTTGTACACAGTGATTTCCAATTTAAATTCTTATTTTTATTATTATATTTTTGGAAACCCGATCTTATTTATGTTTGCTAAAGTATTAATACATCTCTTAAACAGTTAAACTTCAAGAAACAAAAATATTGCTGGATGCCTATGACTAATATTTGGAGTTAATGTAAACTATATGTATAAAAAAAAGAAAAAGAAAAACAATACCATAAGATGAATAATAAAATTGATTCATGAAAAAAAAATGCTGTCTTTATTATATATCAATAGAAAAACATTTCAGTAGAAATAATACTAACTGAAGATACTAAAAAAAAAAAAAAAAAAAAAAAAATCATAATGAAATAATAATTTTATATACCTAAGTTCCGCTCAAAACGCGTATCTTACCTGAAAAACAAAACAAAGTAATTAACTTAGAGAAAAAACATTAGCATAACTTACACAAATTGATAGGAAGAGACAAAACTTAATAATCTGGGAGTCATTGGCTTACGAATGACAAACATACACAAATAAAATGGTATATATATACATATATATGTATGTCCAAAATACTAAAATTAGTAAACAAATCAATACTGTTTTATTAAAAAAGTATTAGTAATTATCAATTACCTACTATAAAGTTCGGGTTATTAAAAATAAATAGAACAATTAACCAATAGTGTTTTTTTTTAAAAGATATAACTGTTATGGAAGCAAAATAACAAAGAATCAATTAGGTACCTGAGTTGAAACTTAAGCATTAAAAATAAAGAAGCCGTGGAGCTCAGAAAGGCCTGCTTTTCTTGCGGTGACCTTAGAATTTCCTTTGTCAAAAGTTGCTGAGGTAAGAACAAAGAGTTGTCCAGGATTGAAGAGAAGTGTTTATATTTTGGTAAAGAAAAACTCTGTGAAGATTATAAACCCTGTAGAGGAGAAGACCTTTCGGTCTCCGTAAGGGCTTCGATAATTACCTTTATAGTCTGCTGAAATTTCTGAGAATGGAATTATTTTTCTGTAACGTCAACTTAACCTAAAATTGTATTGAAGAATGATTAAAGCTCACATTTCGTGTGTGTTACTAAACAGAGATTATATGTGTATTGGGTTGCATAGATGAAAACGTCGAATATCCTAAAGTATGGAATGAAGCAGTGTTGAGTATAGGAAATATTTAAAACTATTAAGATAAGAAAGATATCTTACCCAAGCCACATTAATATAGGAGAGTGAAATAAAATCCCTCATGTTAATTATAATGAAACACCAAACTTTTTATAAAGGATTCCAATGATAAACTTTCTGAGAAAATCAAGATCAATCAAGAAGCGGCTTGAATGCTGTTATCCGGTGTAGATGGTGCATAGAGGAGGATGAAACCCCTGGCACGTTCTCTTTGAATGTAATGCACTCTGTCGGAAGAGGACATTTCAACTTGGCCCTGGAGGACACGAGGAACTTCTAGAACTGAGATTAAAATAAAGATTACCTAAAATACCTCCGAAGCCTAGGAATTGTGAGGACTCCAGCACAATGGGCCTCTTTAGGCCGAGGTGCATGCTAGAAGTAGAATCAGGTATTATTATTATTAATTATAATGAAAGGTATAATCGAGTGATGCAGAGTAGTCGGAAGGAAGTAGATGTCTTGGATGAAGAAAACTCGCAATGGGAAGAAATTATTGCAATCCCATTTACATCAAATATACAATCCGCAATGCTAGAGTGTGGAAGTAATATATCTCATAAAAAGGGTTGTCATATTTTCACTTTTTCTTACACTCTGAACGATCTTCCGCTGCTCTTCTCCTTGTTCTTACCCCCAGGAACTTAAGGTCTGGTTCCACATCGTCCAGCCATTGCATTCTAGGCCTTCCTCTTCCTCTTTCTCCATCTGGACGTCCCTCCAAAATCAGCTTTGGGGGCCTTTCTTTGTCCATTCTGTGAACATGCCCCGACTATCTCAATCTTGCTTTTTTAATACTAGAAACTATGCCAGGTTCTCCATGTAGGTGTTTAAGTTCCTTTTAATGTGAAAACAATTTTCTATCTTGGTTGGACCATACACTCTTCTAGGAATATTTCTCTCCCATGTATTCAATAATCTCTCATGGTGTTTGGTTAGAGTCCATGCCTCCCTACAATAGACGACGATAGGACGAAATATCGTCTTACATACCCTTAATTTGAGCCTATGGGGTATAGCTCTGTTTCGGAACACGTTTCTGAGGGACCAATAGCATCTGTTACCGTTTTCAATCCTCGCCTTTTTTTCATGTTCCAGTCTGTTATCTTCTGTAACAATGGTGCCAAGATATTTAAAAGTCTTAAAATTTTCAAAACTGCAAACTCTTCCTTGGAGATTTCCACTGGATGATAGTTTTCTGGATGAGAGCATGTATTTTGTTTTATCTTTATTTATAATGAGCCCTGCCTTCCTAGCTGCCTCTTCACATTCCCATGTGCTTCCTAAGCACGTTTTCATTTCTTGCTGTGATGACCACATCATCAGCATATGCGAGGTGTTGGGTCATGTTGTTATAAATACAGAGGGGTATACAGAGGAGCTCCTTGCTTTCTTTGTCATTATTATCTGCAGCTCCAAATTATACAACAGTAGAGATTTAGGGTCTCCTTGTTTATAAGGTTAATAGGGAAGTTTCTGGAAATTCCTCCCAGGACCTTAACCACATCGCTACTATTCTGCAGTATCCTTATTAACCTGATAAGTTTTTTAGAGCACCCAAGAAACATCAAGTTTTCGTATAGCTCATTTCTTTTTATGTTATCATATGCCTGTTTGTAGTCAATGAAGATCTGCGTTCCATTCGTTACATTTCTCAATCATATTCCTGACGGTAAATATGTGGTCATCAGTAGATCTTCCAGGGTGGAACCCACATTGATAGTAGCCCAAAACTGCTTCTGTTGTTATCATTAATCTTCCCAATAGTAGTAATGATAACACTTTGTGGATTGAACAAAGCAGTATCCCTCTATAATTTTGGCATTCTTATTTATCTCCCTTCTTATGTATCGGCACAATAATGGCCTTGTACCATTCGTTAGTACAAGGTTTTTTCGATCATTTTGCCCCCTGTTATATTTTAATTCTAGATTTGATTTTTCAGATATTGTAGAAATAAAATTAATAATCACTATTGAGATTACTTAATAATTTCCTTCAAAATGTCTATAATTTAATTCACAACAAATACCTTTCTCATGAACCTCCCTTAACTGTAAAAAATGAAGTGAAACCTGGATGGTCATACACTTTTTGGGGAGTAAATGACAGACTCCCACAATATTATCATAATATTTATCATTTCTGGTTTATCATACAATAATTTAATATTAAAATTTATAAAACAAATCAATTTAAAATAAATAAAATGTTGTTTAAAAATAAATTAATAATCTTTTTAAACATTTTAGTTGAAAGTTTATATAAGAAAACGAGGAGTGTAGTAAGATTTGTCAACTTCACTTCTCAAGAAAATGAGATCACCATAGGAGTCCGGTAGGGATGCAGTTTGAACCCACTACTGTTCATTTTGGTTATGAATGCAGCTCTTCGAAAGGCCAAGAAAAAAATGAAGAAATTTCATTTGGGATATGCCAATCTGAGCCCTATAAGCCTCTCACTCCTGGCATTGTCAGATGACATTGTTGTTTTCTCGGAGAACGATTATATGTAATAATGTATTAAAAGATTGAAGTAATGTTCCATTGCTTGAGATCAGATGCATATAATGCTAAATCAAGGCCAAATATTTGATTTAAAATTCTTGTAGCTAATACAGACGTCGATTAGTGAAAACGGATTTAGGTTACATAAATTTCGAACCAAACTTTACCAAAGTAATTCGATTATCCCAATTTTTAGCGCTTAAAGTTCTTTACTTTATAGAAGGGAGTAAAAATATATTTGCTAAGTATTTCATTTTTGTGATGATCAAATAATTCAAAAACCTAAAATTTCTGGAAAGTATTTGATTCGGTTTTATGAAATAAAGTGGTTGAGAACTAACCTCAGTTTGCTACGAAGCATGTTTTCCCTGTTCCAGCGGCTAGCCATTTAACTCCGCCCATTAAATTCAGTGACAAGGGAAAATTCTCTCTCTCACTCCCGTTAATTTCGGCCCTGCACCATTGACAGAAATTCTGATACTCGATGAGCAGGTCTGGAGTATATCATAGTTTATGTTGATTTTAATTTTTGAGGATAATTTAAAAATCACTTTTAGGGTATTAATGAGTACTAAAAGAGTAGTTTTAGAGTTTTAATACAGATTTTTATGGAATTTGGGAAATACAAGCAGTCGGACTATGTTTATAAGGAGCAATTAAGAGAATATCCCAGTTATGAGAATTTCTTTTCTAAGAGTCTAGTGACTCGACCACTAAATAAGACTTGAAATACATGGGTTTAATACCATTTTAAAATCTTTATCTTATTTAATAGTTACTTAATAAATTATTATTAATATTTATGTAAATATCGACGAATATGTTTAATTTTTTATGTTATTATAGGAGAATTTTTCGACTCAGCAAGGACAATGATTCTGCCGGGAGGTGAATTGACCGATATAACACTCAATCGTCAAATTTTCCGCCTATTAAGCGTACCCACTTTGTATAGAAGTGAGACCAAGGAATGTCTTCAGACCTCACAGGATCCATACTTGGCTGTTAACAGACAAAGTAATTTAACTTACAGTCTAGTTTGAACCCGAGACCAAGGACTGTAACGCAGAATATATGTAATATAGTGATAAGAGTATAGTATAGTATATATGACTCGTAGCGGATCCTCAGAATATACTCTACCAAAATAACCATTGATATATATATATATATATATATATATATATATATATATATATATATATATATATATATATATATATGTATATATATATATAAATTTTAAAAAGCCACAACTGGTATTAAATTCTCTGTGTTGGCAACCCAGCACCAGAAGTTTCTTCAAACGTGTCCATTGACATTCCGGATGTTCCAAGTGTAATTAAACTGTACAAAATCAAGATTTTAAATATTTAATTTCGCTTTGAAACTCAATCCAACGTCCGAGTTCTCATCAGCCCAAAGCTAACGTTTGTTTTAGGTAAGAGACGAGTTGCGGTAGAATTATTTAGACGAAGGTGGTTTCAACTTTTTGAAATATATGAATTTTCTATTAAGGACGAAAGTATAATTCGTGAGGAAATTTTGGATTGAGAGATCTTCATAGTATTATTTAATTCTGAACATAATTTATATCAGGTTAGATGAATGAAATTGGCATATTCAATTCATATTTGTCAGACTTATGCCAGACCGACTTATTTATAATAATTTTTTTAATATATATTTTTATAACAAAGAAATCCGTTGAAAACAATACATCGAAAATTTGAAAGTTTGAGCTTAAGTTAAATTTAAAGCTTCCTCTTTGGAATTTATGCGCTGATGCCCTGACCGTTATTTTGTCTCTTCTATTTTAATATGCTGTGAGAATTAACCCTGTATCCTTTAAGTTCTTAATATAGATTATTATTATTATTATTATGAATGACTCTTATAGTTTAGTAATTTAAGTTTGCTTTTCTTAATTATTTGTTATAATTCTTTCACCTTTATTATTTATATAAATCTTTTAGGATATTTACTAAAAGTATTTTATTTATAAGTTTATTGAAAGGTGAATGATTGTGAATTAAATAGTTTTTCAAAAGAGATATAATAATATTCTCTCTTTTAGCCTTGCTTTTTTTCCCTCTGGAAATATATTTATATTTATTATTGTAAAGATATTTTTATATAAACTGATATGATAGTTCTATCCTTTTAACTTTTATAAAAATAAAACAAATCAAACTTTTTCCTATAGCCACGTTAACTTAGCTGGATGGTGTATAGATAAAATCTGGCAGATATAAAGGGCTGACTGGTAGATAGCAGGACGTTTATAGTAACTACTTCGGAGCTCCGTCGCACTTCATCAAAACTTTCTGTTCCCGGCAAGCTGTCGAGCCTGTTACTGTGTCACAAATTAAATGTAAAAAGTTTTGAGGTTTTAGCTGTTTAACCAGTAAGTATACAATTATGGGAATTCTCTATTAGTAAAGAAAAACGTTATCAATATTATTCTTTAGTTGCCCTCTCGCAAATTTGTCACTAGAGGTCAGCATAGAGTATAGTATACGAGTATACTGATAGTTATGACATTTATTTTCAAGCGTTCCCCCACTCCTCAGGTATGTGAGGCCGTCAGTCAGTCTACTGGAATAAACTTCCACTTTCAAAAGTCCGGGCGAAGGAGTGAGGACTCTAAACCGAGTACCCCTATAAGATATAGCATCGTGGTTTTCCAGAATGTCAATGGTCATCCGGATCGCACTAAGGACTGCCTGATTGACAGATAATCGAGAGGGAAGGAAGTGTTAACGGAACCACCCCCGTTAACACGTATAGCCAAGAGAACTTGCTCCATCCAACTACCATTTGTTTCGGTCTCTGCAGAACAGTTTGGGTACATAAAAGCTTTCTGTTTCGAAATTATCCATTTCATCACGTCCTTTTTCCCTTACGTCCTAACAAAAACTTTATGTCTCTTTTGTGTTATTATTCTTTGATAATCCAAATACTTGTAATGCGGTAAGATAACTTTTCTTCTGTCATATTCACTGACCAATTCAAGCACGAATAGTGTATGTCACTCAAAGGCTTCAGAACAGAAAATTATATTGCGTGACATGAAGAAGAGTTTGATCAGGTGATATCCTGCAGGAATCGACTACACAATGACAATACAGAACTTGTTTTCCAGTTTACTTTTTAATATTTCTTATACTTCAAAGAGATACAAAACTTGTGATATAAATGACTAGTGTAGTTAGTTAAATAAATAGGTTTAAGATTAAAGGTTTGTCACCAGTTTGTGTTAATCACGCATGCTCAATTTCGGAATAGAATTACCCAACTTCAAACCATTTTTGACCTTATGTATTAAACAAGTGTTGCTGCAATAATAAATAGGAAGTTCAAATAGTATTTATATACTGTTCAGTGTTGAATATTATAGGAATGATGATGAAACTGTGTGTTTCCCCAGCAAGCGGACAGCGATTAATTAATCGATGGTAAGGTCGCATCGATTCTCGTACCTGTTGACTTCCTGATATTACTTATAGCTTCAACATTATGGACAAGAGCGGTTGCTAAATAATTAAAAGGAAAATATTTCACATAACTAAACATTTTAATAAACTTAATTTCAAATTTATTTAGTCAATTAACAATCTATAAGTTCGAAGATACATAAATCTTACATTTCAATACACTAATCAAAAAATCAGTTGACTTTTCACCTACTGTGGACGTGTAATTAAATATATCATTTATTGACGAAGAATATCCTCTATACTTCTACTATCTTCATTGTACCGTCTAAAACGATACACTTTGTTATCCAGAGTACACACACACACACACACACACACACACATTTAGTGAGCTGCATGCTAAAGTCGGATGAACAATGGGCAGCGGTGAAAAAAATGGCCACAGGGGTCCTCAAAAGACTGAGAGAGGAGGAAAGGACAAGGAGAGCAAAGACTGGTGCCTTCTTGAAGAAGAAGTATTTATACCAAGAAGCTAAAAGATGGAAATGGCCATGATGCGGCACACAGTCATTCCCCTCCACGAAGTAATGCCTAGCGACAGTCCCGTGGAGTGTGGAAGACAGGCATAGGGAGCTGGTTTTAGTGGGTAAAAATAAAAAGGTAGGTACGGGCCTGTCCGTGTCTTGTGAAAATTTCCACCTGCCCACGTAAATAAAAAAAAAAATCATTTAGTAAGATTTGGTTATTTACTCAGGAGATCTTGAAAGCTTTATTTCCATTGAAAGCTTGGGTTCAGAAATTTTCCTGATCGCATTTATTATCTCTCCTATATATTTCATCTGTTAAGGAATGTAGTAAATGGTTAAAATAAAAACTATATGTATAAAATAGTTATATATGAAATATGAAATTTAATTTATTATCAAAATTATGTATATAAATATAGATCACTAAAATGAGACAATATATATATATATATATATATATATATATATATATATATATATATATATATATATATATAAAATTATACACGTATGTATATAAATATATGTCACTAAAATAAGACATATAATTTAATTAGGGTGATTACATATTTTTTTAATAATGTATGATAACTTATAATGTATCAAAATAAGTTAGGTTGTTACATCACTCAGACAAAAGTTATATTTCTCGATATGATGTGTATGAAACAGTACTTGTTTCTATGTCACTTTCAGTTCATTTCATTAAATTGCATCATAATTATTCGATAAATTGACAATCTTACGCACAGAGTGGATGTTGAAAATACATGAATTTGAAGTAATAAAGATATATATATATATATATATATATATATATATATATATATATTAGTTTTGCCTTAAACTGTTATAAATAAATTTAAGTTAGCATTCGCCACAGGTCCCACTGCGATTGAAACTGCAAATTTATAAGTCCATAATAAGACCTACAATGCTCTATAATGCTCCGCTTTTGAGACAGCTCTACAAAACCTGATGTGCCTGCAGCAGTACCACAACTCCATCCTTAGACGATTGTTCGAGGCACATCGCTCGAGAGGGAACGTACCACCATCATCCGGGAGGAGCTTCAGCTCCTCTCAGTGCCCGAGTACATAGGTCGGAGGTACACCAAATTTTTGGATGGGGTGAAGGCCTGTGCGAACTTCCTATTTTTATTTTCAATCGGCGCAACAACCCATTACTGGGTCCTGGCCTCCTCATTTGAGGTTTCCTGATAAGATAGTTTAAGAGGAGCTGGTTATCAGCCAGTTGCCTCCTAGTCAGGTGGAGGGGCTGCCTCCTAAGAGCATCCTGACACACTCCCCATCCGGAGCGGCTACCTAGGTAAGGTGATTCTAGGGTAAGTACTGTCATTGGCCTTGGTCTGTAATGTTGGGGTGAGAGGAGTGTGCTATTATTAGTGTAAATGAGTGAGTGTCAGTGTACTGTCCCCCCAACCTGGAGGACCAGTGGCTATATGCGGTTCAATGACCGGGCGATGGGGCCGCCAACTCCCTACGCCGATGAACCTCCTATTTAGGGACATAAAGCCATCTCCCAGACCTGGGAGATGGCAGGGTAGTGTCCCCTTGGTCGATGTGCTCTCGTTGATCTAGGGATCGGGAGGGGGCTCCTTTGTCCTTATGCTTTCCTTTCATTTAATTCCCCCCTTTCTTTTCTTTTTCTCTTCTTACTTTATCTTCACCCTTCTTCATCGCTTCCTTTCCTAATCCCGTAAGCGGTCCCTCCCCGTTTTGAATTGTATAGTCAACGGCCTTGTGCCCGGTTTTGCAAAAAACCACCTTCAGCGGACTCATATAGTGTATATCCTTGACATACCTGCGGGTAATAGAAGGCTGTACAAAACTTAACCTACATGTACAAATTATATGTTCAATATGTCGCAATTGTAATTTCATAAAATAAAGGAGGTTTAGAAATAAAATAAATAAAAACAAGTACCGTAATACCGGGCTACTTTGGCCCTAGGGTCCTTCTTTGGCCCAAATGTAGGAAAAGATAAAACGTTCTCTAAATACTTTCAAGTAGTAGTTGTTCAACTAGTTACTGCAGTTTCTGCTAGGCTGAAGCCCCAAGTCGGCACTGATGTACACGAAATAGTTCGATAATTGTCTGCTAGTATCAGGACCTGTGGATTTCTTAACCTTGTGAAAACACGTGTTTTATTTACTCTCAAACTTTCAATTTTCGAAACCGTTCCACGTATGTTAAAACTTTGGTAAGTACCTAATTAACTAATTTGCTTAGTACGGTAGGCAGTGGTATAGTTGTATTTGTCATTACGGTTTAGGTTTTTGGTAAAAAAATATAAAATAACAACAGCTCTAGTAACCTCAAAAATACGACCTACTTTGGCCCACCTGTTTTGTTGGCCAAAGTAAGTCGTGCTTTTGAAAACTTATTTTTGTAGTTATTGCTATGCATTATGGGGGGCGGCATCATGAAAGTAAATTTGTTTTGCACCAAGAACAATGTTGGTTTACGAGAATTAGGTCACGCAAGTAGAAGGGTGTCCCCCTATGGTCCCCTTTTGGTCAAGGTGACTGAAGAATTAACTAAAGGTGGGGGTCGAAGACTCACTAGAAAGGGACTCTCTAAACAGATCCCAAGGAGCTAGGAGGAAGCGGAAGACGGAGCCGAAGAAATTTTAAGTCTGGATTTAAGAAGGCTGGAATACATCCTATTAATAAAGAAGAAGATTTAAAACGGTTACTTTCTAAGGATGTGTCTGTTAATTTGGATCTGGTTGGAAAAACTTTCATTCACTATTTGGAACAAAAAAGAAAAGAGGTTGTTCACCCCAGAACAATTTAAAGACAAACTGAAAGTTGCTGCTGGTAAGAGCAGTCCAAGGTATTCAATATCAAGAAATGCAAAAGCATCAGAAAGAACAACAGAAAATAGAAAGAGACATGAAAAAAATCAAAAACAAGAATTAAGAGAAAAACAAAAACTTGAAAAAATACAACAGAGAGAATTAAAAAAAATAAAGGAAATGGTAAATTCCTGAAGAGGAAGACTACAAGAAAACATAACATCTCATCAACAGAAGAAGATAGTGATAACTACAGCCTCATTTCTTCAGGGCACAGCGACCTTGTTTTTTCAAGTGATGATGAAAAGGAAATGGTTGACTCAGTTGTACCACCAACTTCCCAAAATGGCAATTATCCTCAAGATAGTAACGAATCTCCAGAAGAAAACACCAATACACCTCCAGAAAGTACTCCTGAAGAAAATTAACAAAAAGAAGGGAATTTTGTTGTTGTGCAATGGAACGGGCTAGAGTTCCGTAGGATAACTGTGAATGTGACGGATGAATGTGGTGATGTTGAGTGCATGGGACGCACTAACAAATTTTGGAAGTGGCCAGCAGTAAAGGACACTTAGTTTAAGAATGGGCTACTATAAAGAAGATGATCGACCCTCCAAAACTGGGTGAAAAGAGGAATCTTCCTTGTCAGCAATTAGTGAAGAATAAGATAAATGTGTATTTTTTAGATTGTTAATTTTTTGTACCTTTTTATGAAAACAATAATGTTGAAATGAATTTTAAATGTATTTTTCTGTCTTATAAATGAATTTTCTTACTAACCCTAGTCTTTCTTTGACTCAACCTAATTCCACAATGCTTTAAAGTAGGTAAAATATCATTGGGCCAAAGTAGCCCAAACATGAGGGTAACATTGGCCCAAGTAAAAAATAAAAAAAAAATAAAGAAAAACTTAATTATTTTTGTTAAACTCATTAGAAATTAAATTTAGGGTAGTCTAGTTGTGTAATAAAGGTTACCAGAGCTTAGATATAGGAAAGTTACAAAAAAAATTTAAGGGTGATTAAAAATTTTTAATAAATTGTGCCAAAGTAGCCCTGTTTTACGGTAAGCAAGTATTGGTTTTATAAATTTCAACCAAATCAAATCATGATCAAAGTATCTATTGATTTTTAAAAAAACAAAAAAAAAGTCCTAATGACAAATTTTTGGTTGAAACATCGACTTTCACAGACTTAAATTAATAAATAAATTAGTTAATTTAAATGCATAAAAACTAATTATATATTTGTGCTTTCTCAATTACTGACACTCAAACTATTGATTGTTCTTTCTTAAATTGCTTTAAAAATGTACTTTATTTATATTGGTGTAAATATTTTTATCCTTATTTTTTGGAGGATTCAGCTTCGGAAAAGTTATAAACTTTAAGTAACTCGTCTTGATAATAACGGAAAAGAGTGGAATAGAAGAAAAACTAAAATTCAGATATAAAAGTGGCTAAAAATACTCCCAAGCACTCAAGAGTTCCAATTCAAAATATATCCCGAGAGATCAAAGTGCGAGTACATAAGACCGTTCTCCGACCACTAATGATGTGTGCTAGTGAGGCTTGGACATTTACAAAGCGACAGGAGAGTTACATTATTGTTTGGGAAAGCAAAATCCTAAGAAAAATATGCGGCCCAACTAAAGTCAAAAACACATACAAAATAAAAACCAATATAGAACTTAGAGAACTGTATAAAGGCTCCAATTTATATTTATATTTCAAAAAGGGAATAATAAGATTAATAAGATTAGGTCATGTCCCTTGATTGGATCAGGAAAGACTACCAACGAAGATAAGGTAAACGAGGAAGAGATAGACTCAGCCTACGATCGCTTGAAGGAGTAGAAGATGGCCTATAGCTTTTGAGAGTGAGAAGATGTAGAAGAGCTGCAGAGGATCGTTCTGAGTGGTGGAAATTAATTTTAAATGGCAATTTTACTCGATTTTATAAAATTAATCAAAATGCATAAATAGTAGTTTTCTCATTAAAAACAGAACAATGACGATTTTTCACCGTTTTTAAAATTCTTTGAATCTAACATTTATAGTTAAAGTGTAAACTATAATAGTCATGCACTTTACATTTATAATGTAAATGGGAAGATAGTGCTAAAAAAGTTTGGGCCAATATTTCTGTGTTATAGGCAATATGACGGAATACGTAAAGAATTTTAAAATACTAACAACATAGTTATTTTAAACTGTAGTATATAAAGGCAGTAGTATAATCATTCTTTGAGATTTTCAAGGGTAGGAGATGCCTACTATTTATTAAACAAGTATTGTATGTTAAAAACCTCATGAAGACCACGGCTGTTTTCATAATTTACATCCTATAAAGAACCTAACCACCCATAAAAAGCAGTGAATAATTTTGTTTTCATCAAAACATTATCATATCTAGTATTCATGTTATCAGTATAGTTTCAACCTTTATGAAGTTGCAGAAACTTCAAAAACCTGATAAGTAACTTTTTTTAATGACAAACACTATTTCGATAGTGCTTTGAGAGCTTGGTGCAAAATATTTTTAACTGAGTCAATATAATAGCTCCACAGATGATTATTAATGGATGACAAAATATCTAGAAAAAGTTAGTGAGGTACCGTTACAAAGGAAACACTAAAATATTATTTATTTATTGTTGACACTTAGGATTATATTTTTAACCATTTTTATTGTGAAAAAACAAGGTGTGTGTGTTTTTATGTGTAGGTGTATACTGCTTTATTTTTATTTGTTTTTCAGATGTCTTGTGACGCAGATATATTGCTTACTTAAATAGCTTAAAGGAGTGACAACAAGACTTATACCTTCGGGTAGAAAAAGTTATGTATTTTTTTTTTCAAATCTCCGTTTATTCAAATAAAAATATTTACAATACAGTATATATACAATACATAATCATAATTATTTTGCTGTTTATATATATATATATATATATATATATATATATATATATATATAAGTTAAGATAAGACATACACCAGTATAGGCAATAATCCTAAACAGTGAATGTCAACAATGTAAATACTATAAATAGAGCATTGTAACTTGAATAAAGCTGTGTTTAACTAGACTTCATGCGTGTTATTATTCTCCTAAACTTCTCTTTTTTTCTATGTTTTATGTGCCGAAGCTCTTAAGTGGTGCCGAAACCCGGGAATTCGTTAACAGTTCCTAGTGAAGATTTTTTTTTTACGTAAAACAGTTCGTAAAATTTTTTATTTTCCTTTTTTCGAATTATTATTGTTTTATTTATTTTTTATTAATTCATATGTCAACAAGTGCCAGCATGAATGAACACGGTCAAAGTATTCTCAGGCCGGCAACGCTAACTTTAGACCCGCAACAGCCGGAACAAGAGAACCCGGAGTTCCCGCCGTATCCATCGACTACTCTAGCCATGGCGCTGGCGGACTTAGCCGCACAAGATGCAAATCGGATAGCGCAAGAGACAAATGCGCTGGAGAAAATGAAATTGAGGAAGGCTAACGCGCAAGACATTAGGAGAGAGATATCTGATCTAGAGAAATTCAACGGAGATGTGGGTGAGCTCAACCACTTCATCAAAGGCGGAGACGGCATCATGGGCAGCATAGAGTCACAGGAGGCAGCCGATCTTTTGGAGGAAACAGACGCGAGAAGATTGCGAGTGGCATTAGCACGTCGGGTCAAGAGGAGTGTCCTAAATTTGATCCAAGCCGATGAGGATACTCCATGGATGGTGATTAAGGAGAGGTTGAAAAAAGCCTACGGAGGAGAGCGATGGGCCCCAGAGGAGGACATGTTACAGATGTTTAGAGAGATGAAGAGGACAGGGCAGTCGAATGGCCAATACGCAGCAGGACTTCTCGCCAAACTAAATAAAATAAATGAAAAATTGCGTGAAGTGATGGAAACCAGCGCAGTGGAAGCTTGGATGTTGTTCATGACAACAGTCCTCAAAGTACAACTGGCTCGGGATACCGGAAAGAAGGACGGTCTGCCCAGGGATAAGTCATTCGTAGAATGCGCTCAGGATATGGTGGATGCGAGTGCCCGGGACGAGGAGGAAAAAGAAGTGCTTGAACCAGGGTGGAGTAAAGTGTCCTATCGCAGAAACGAGGTAGGTAGAAATCGAGCAAGAATAGAACCGGAGAGAAGAAGAGAGGGAGAGTTTGTTAGAAAGAAGCCGATGATCAGAGAGAAGCGGCAATTTGGTGACAGAAAGAACTCGAGAAGAGACGACAGGAGGTGCCACGAATGTGGTAAGACAGGGCACTTGTTGGCCCAGTGCCCACGCACGCGCTGCTTCGAATGCCATAGCGAGGGGCACATGGCTAGGCAATGCCCGTACATAAGAAGGAGAGATCACGATCGTGGAGAACCGATGGAAATAAACGCTCAGCGAATATGGAGGAGGAGTAGAGTTCCATCTGTTTCATCGAGATCTTCTGGGACTTCGGGATCCGAGACGGAGGGCAGCGAACCTGTTGGCAGGAGAAGCAGTGAATCCGGTAGCAGAGGGGCTCCTGGAGGAAGGCGCAAACAGCGGAGTGCAGGGAGGAGACACGAGGAGGTAAGCAGGGAATGAGGATGGTGTAAATGGAGGGGCAACCTTTTGTGTTTTAATACTATTGGGAAAAAGTGTGAGCGGTTGCCTATAATTGAATTTTGTAAGGGGTGGAAATGCTTAGTGGATACGGGGAGTTCCTGTAGTTTAGTGAATAAGGAGAGTTTAAGTATAATATTTAAAAGAAAGTGTATACCAGAATTCAGGAAGTGCCTGTGTAAGTTGGTCACTTTGAGTGGTCCCTGTACCGTCGAGGGTGAAATCGAGTTAACACTGGATAAATGGGGACGTGAGGGTGAAGTGGCGACATTACACGTGGTAGAGGACATGCCGCGGGAGTACGGGGGAATTCTGGGTTGCGACCTAATCCGAAAACTGGGTGTGAAATTGCGAAATTCAGGGGGTGCATGGGGTATAAAAATCGGGAAAAAGATGTATAAAACGATTGAGGAAGGGAAGAGGGGCGCGGGATTTGTGGGAGCGATCAAACAGGACAGGGAATGGCGGACAAGGGTGATAGACGAATATGCGGACATTTTTTTTCGCGAAGGGGAACCGCTAAGTGTGACAGGTGTGTTTGGTGAGGCGCTAAGTGTGTTTTAACTCTCCATGAAATTAACCTTAAGTCGGAGAAAGTTACCTACGTTAAGGAACGTAGATACCCACAGGCCTTGAGAAACCACATCCGGGACGAACTAGAGGAGCTGAAGCGGCAGGGGATCATCGTCGATAGTAAGTCGCCGTTTAATAGCCCCTTATGTGCAGTAAAGAAAAAGTCCATTGAGGGTGAGACTCAGGACCGCTATAGGGTGGTGATCGACTATAGGCTGTTGAATGAAAACACGTTAGACGAGAAGTACCCCATCCCGAGATTGGATGATATCTTGGACAGGTTAGGCGGGGCGGTGATTTTTACCACATTAGATCTGAAATCCGGGTATCATCAAATACGTATGCACCCCAGGGACCAGAGCAAGACAGCCTTTACATTCGAAAGGGGGCATTACGAATTTACGCGCATGCCCTTTGGTCTGAAGAACGCGCCCATAACATTTCAAAAGCTAATGGACGAGTTCCTACGTGGTCTAGAAGAGAATATGTGCCAAGTGTACATGGACGATCTTCTCGTTTTTAGTAGATCGGAGGCGCAGCATATTGCGGATTTGAGACAGGTCTTTCAGCGCATTAGGCAGTTTGGGCTGAAACTTTCCAGGGAAAAGTCTATGATAGGGCGGAAACAGATTAATTTCCTGGACCACACGATATCGGAGGAAGGGGTGCGTCCGGACGGAAAGAAGGTCGAGGCGATTGCCAAGATGGCAGTTCCCACTGACGTGAAAGGAATTCGGCGACTGTTAGGAACCCTTAACTATTACCGTCGTTTCGTCCCAGAGATGGCCGAAAATCTCGTTTCGCTGAACGAGCTCCTACAAAAGGGGCGTACGATTCGGATTACTCCGGAAATGGAGGCGAAAGTTAGGAAGTGCATGGAGCAGCTGCAGACCCAACCGGTTCTGGCGTTCCCAGACTTCAATAAACCATTCTTCATTACGACGGATGCTAGTGAGTATGCGTTGGGGAGCGTGCTGTCCCAGGAGTGTGAGCAGGGGGATCGACCGATTGCGTATGCGAGTAGGAGGCTCACGGACGCGGAGTCTAGGTATAGTGCCCTGGTGCGCGAGCTACTAGGCATCGTTTGGGCGGTCCAACACTTCCGGCCCTACGTGTTCGGGAAACGGTTCAAGGTCCACACAGACCATCGTCCCCTTCTGTGGGTAGGAAATTTAATAGAGTCGTCGGCGAGAGTCACGCGGTGGAAAGAGATCCTCAGCCAGTATAACATGGAGGTGGTCTATAAGCCGGGTAAGGACAACGTGGTGGCGGACTGGTTATCTCGCGCTCTCCAAATTAACGCCATAGAACCGGAGGTGGGTGAACCGTCGGGAGAGCTGCAGAGATTTATCCGGGAATGGACGCCAGATGGAGAAGGAGAACTCGGGACGGACAATCGTGACAATGCAGTTTCCACTGACCAGGACGGATCAGGCGAGGAGAGGTCAACGGAGATGGAAGAGCTGGACGAGCCAGTCAACGATAAAAACCGACAGATCATATGGAAAACCAGGACGACAGGACTTCTGAAAATGGAATGTTCCAAGTATGAGAAGCACAGTATCGTTACTATCTGGTCCCAGCCGGGAGTCAAAGAGGAGCAGATATGCAGGGTCTTGAAAGATGCGTCCAAAGTTGGTGCGACCCACTACCTCTACGTCGGCAACGGGACAGTATGGGAAAAAATTCGAGGTCTATGGAGAAAAGAAAAGATAGGCATGGACCGAGCGTTTATTCGGTGTCGTCTGATGGTAGAAACATTACGGGATGCAGAGCATCAGAAGGAAGTGTCATTGGCGTACCATCAGGGTAAAACGAATCATCGCGGAATTAATGAGACCATTGCAGCCCTAAAACATAGATATTATTGGGTAGGGATGAGGAGAACGGTGGAAGATATGGTGCGGGAATGTACCGTCTGTCATACTGCGAAGTATGATCGTCATCCTCCGATTGGACTACAAACAGAGACGACTACCCCCACTGGATGTCTTCAGTAAGACAGCTATGGCCCATCCGGTGAAGGAGAAGTCGGCAGCGGCGGTCAGTGAGGCCCTTCGAATCTGGTTCCAATTCTACAGAGTACCCGATAGAATTTCCTCGGACGGGGGAAGGGAATTTGATAATGCCCAAATGCGGAGGGAGATGCAGGAACTTGGGGTTGAATGGCATTCGAACACGCCTGGGCATCCGAAGAGTAGAGGGGGGATCGAACGTCTACATAGCACCCTAGGTGAGCATTTGCGGGTTTTTCATACCGACAAGGGTCTGGAGGCAGATGTGTCCATGCCCCACGCTGTAGCGGGGTACAATCATTCGATCCACATGGCCACCGGGTTTTCCCCATTTGAAGCCCTTTTCGGTCTTCGGCCTCGAAGGAGAGATGTGCGGGATACGGTCGTAGACGACACCGTGGCGGAACGCCTCGTCGCGAACAGATTAAAACTCGACCGAGTATGGGGAAAAGCGCACGCACGAATGGCCTCGGAAAAGAGTAAGAGAGTAGCCAAGGATAATTTCGGTGTCAAGGATATCATGGGGACCCTTAGGATAGGCGATATTGTGTACAGAAAGATCGTGTCAAATCGCGCAAAGGAGGTACTCAGGTACGAGGGGCCATTCAAAGTGATCGCGATTAGGGACCACAATCTGGTTTCCGTTCAGAGTCTGGCAGAGCCCAGAAAACGTAGAACGGTGCATATTGAGCAGCTGAAAATTCCAGCTGGAGACAGGAGACTGTAAATATGTACGATTACTGTTGTATGTAATTTTTTTTTTCTTCTCTCTTTTTCTTCTTAGTGTTATTATTACTTTGTATTTGTAGGTGTATGTTATAGTGGGTCAGAAGAAGATGACGTTAAGTTAAAGTGCTAAGCGAGCTCTTGTACATAGTGTAAGATTTCTTTTCTGTTGTGTTTTATAAGTGCTAGATTTCTTGATTGGAAGATATTGTATTTAATTTTCTTTTTATTACTTTTGGTACTCTCATGTTTTGTTTCTGTTTTTCGAGTTTACGAGAATGTTCGTAAACTGGCAGGGGGGAGTTAAGATAAGATATACACCAGTATAGGCACTAATCCTAACCAGTGAATGTCAACAATGTAAATACTATAAAAAGAGCATTGTAACTTGAATAAAGCAGTGTTTAACTAGACTTCATGCGTGTTATTATTCTCCTAAACTTCTCTTTTTTTCTATGTTTTATGTGCCGAAGCTCTTAAGTTATATATATATATATATATATATATATATATATATATATATATATATATATATATATATAGCAAAATAATTACACTACTTTTTCTACCCGAAGGTATTTTAAGTGATTGCATAGTCTGAGGCGGATTCTGTAAACCGATACAAGGCCGCTGACTCTATATACACGAAGCAGGTAGGAACCGCTTTACGCGATTAGGTGATAGAAAAGAAGAAAGGGGCGAGAGGAAGGAAGAAAGGAAGAAAGGTTAGGAGTCCTCGCCCCATCCCTAGGCCAATGAGAGCACGTCGACCATAGGAACACTGCCTTGCCACCTCCCAGGTCTGGGAGGGGGAACTATGTCTCTAAAGAGTGGGTTACTACACGCCTTCAGCCAATCAACAAATTTGATCTGCCTCCGGCTAATGTAGTCCGGTATAGACGGGAGTTTCAGCTCCTCATGGAATTTAGTATTACGCGCCCTTTGGAGTGACGAGCCTTTAACTACACGCCTAAGGGTGGAGTTGTGGAGCTGCTGTAGACTTTTTAAGGTGGTTTTATAAAGGTGTTTAAGGAGCAGCGTTGGTCTAATGATTGATTTATAAATTAGGCATTTAAGGCGTAACGAAAGTTGGGGCGAAGTGAGAAGGTGGTAGAGCCTATTTGACTTCTGTAGGGCCAGCTTCATGACATGACTGAGAAGATGAAATGCCTATCAAGAGTGACGCCAAGGTAGAGGATAGAGTTAGATACACGACGATCTTCATCTTCAAATGTGAAGGCCGTCGGTAGGCGCTTTTTACCTTCCTGAAATAACATCACGTTGGCGTCCGTCTTAGACGGGTTCACCCTGATGCTATTCAGCTTTAAATCATCAATAGTCGTCACCGACACCTTTTGTGCCTTTTTAAGGGCATGCCAGGCGTTGGCACTTGAAGTGTAAATCCCTATGTCGTCTTCATAGGCCGATACTACTCCTTAATGCTTAACCGAGACCACGGGTGCTGTGAATATCACAAACAACAGTGGCCCCAGTAAATAACCATGTGGTACTCCAAAGGTGGTGTTGCTAAAAGTCGATTAACATCTAAAAGTATTGTAATTATTTTGCTGGGTTGATATATATATATATATATATATATATATATATATATATATATATATATATATATGCTATGTATATTATCATGTATTGCATATATATTGTATTGTAAATATTTTTATTTGAAAAAACGGATATTTGAAACAAATAAAGGACTTTGAGAATAATAAACTAGAAAACATTAAACCGTGGAGAGTGATGTTCAGCGGGCCCTATCAAAGGGTAAGACTGGCACTTCTCCGGGACCGAGCGGAATTGCTATGGAGCTCCTGAAAGCTGGTAGCGCGAAACTGGTAACCCTTTTGTTGGAGGTGATTAACCTTGTCATCAGTGGGGATAGTATCCTGGATGACCTGAGGGCTGGCTACATATCGTCAATATATAAGAAGGGTGAGAGAAAAGTTTGCCGAAATTATCGCGGGATCTGCGTACAAAGTTCGATTGCCAAGATTATTGGTAGACTGCTCCGGGACAAGTTAGAACAAGCGTACTCTACTCCTCAGGAACAAGCGGGATTCATGCCTGGATGGTCATTTACGGACAATATTTTTGTTCTTCGTCAACTAATTGATAAGTCCCAGGAAAGGAAGCAGGAACTTCACATGGCCTTTAAAGACCTAGAACAAGCTTATGACAAGAGAGAGGTTATGGATAGCACTTGAAGAAGCAGGCATTAGTAAGGCTCTGATAAAGGCGTTGAGACACCTATACATCAATGACATGTATCAGATAAAATGCATTAACCACCTTTCGAACCCTTTTCATGGTACTAAAGGATTGAAGCAAGGGTCACTATCTTCAAGATATACCTTCACGAAGCAGTGAAACATTGGTACAAGCAATGGGGTTAGGGGGTGTTGGACCGTTCAATGATGACGAACAGCTACTATCCTCGTTCTTCGCTGACGACCATGTCGTGTTTGCGGACAGAAGGTCTACCTTGAAATGATGGTGTATGCCCTAAAGATGTGCTACGAAACGGCGTGATTAAGGCTATATACAGCATCCCACCGAAAAAATGCTTTTGATAGATCTTTCCTTATTCGATCCTAGTCCCTTTGGAACTCTATACCCTCATCCAATCGTCGTTCCAACAATCTTTCAACATTCAAATCCCATATATTCAATCACCTTATATCCTTAAAATCCCCAAAAAATCGGAAATAACATACTCAGTTATCAGATTAATATTTTTCAACTGATAAATGAATGATGTGTTTTTATTTATATATATTTATATTATTAACGCTTCACTCATCCATTTAGATATTTTTAAAAACAAGTTATATTAGTTGAGATTGTTCGTATTTTTGTTTCATTTTCTGCTTTCTTAGTTTCTACTTGACTTTTTAATTTGCAAACATATGTAATTATCTATTCTTTATCTTTATATAATTATTTTAATCTTATTTCTGTTTTTATTTTTTTATTTCTTGTACTCTTTCTTTTTCTTTTTAAATGTTATCACTGTCGGTAATTCGCAACTTTTTTTTTCTCTCTCATTAATTCTTTCTTACTTAATAAGACATAATAATACTCTGTATTAATATACTCTAAGACGTAATAATACCCTGTATACCTGTATTGTTATTCTAAAGGGACTTGTGCCAGAATAAATAAAGAATTTATTATTAAAGCAGCTCTAATACCTCCTTTGGAAGACAATTCAATTTCTTTTTAGGTAATCGTCTCATTGACGATATTAATATGTCTAATGAAATGAGAAGTGCGTGCAGCAGGTCCTCTAAATTTTCTTTGCTTCCTATTTTCCTGGTTTCATGCTCACGAAAATATCGACATTCCTTGTGCTTTGCTTTTAAGGCTTCTTCGCTAAGTTGGTCTATTGGAAAATATGTGAGTCCATGACATCAGCCCCGTGTATTAGGATTTTATGAACACTAGCAATAGCATCCTAAACCAACCGTATGATTCCACAAAAAGTTTTGCTGTGTCATTAGAATATATAATCGGAATTTTTCGGTATTGATTTTGTAACCGCTTGAAATTGATAATAAAATATAAGAAAACCGCTTTATAAGGTTATCTTCGTAATTTCAACGGCGTTTTGCGGGTCTTTAAACAATTTTCGGGTAGTATTTCCGTCATTGGTGTTGCCAGTACCCTGTTTCACAGTGCCTATTAGGAATCCAGTTTCTGGGCGAAAAATATGAATAATCTCTTTTTTTATAGCATCAACAATAGCTTTTTTTTCAGCCATACTTATATAAAAGATATGATATGCGTATATAATGTTTATAAATCATAATTGAAAGTATTAAAGTTATATGGTTGTTTCTTGACCTTTTCTAAATTGTTCAAATCTTTTGACGCTATCTTGCAGATGTAACAGCTTTGAGTTGACGGATTAGATGCAATCGCGTTAACAACTTTCCTATCTAACATTGTTTTTAGTAAGGTATGATGTATGTTAATACTTTTTCCTTGAACACTTACTAGAGTTGATCTATGATCCGCAATTTGTCGTTCAATATATTCACTTTCTTGAGAAATGACAAGTCGTGATCCATTAATGAACTGAAATTTTATAGCCATACAAAATCTCGTTTATGCGGATTCATCCACACCACTTTTCTTCTTGGCCATTCCTTGCTGTTAACTTTACTAACAACAGTAAATCTGAATTTACAACCTTGCACTTTGTGTTTATAAAGGGAATGATTAGAGCTTCCTTCAAAACCCCACTTGGGAATAATTTCCATGTTACTAAAACCTTCTTTGATTGCACTTGATAAAACTTCCTCCTGGACGATAGTCAGACGTTTGAACGTATGGTTTAGTAAACTCTGTAACATTATTTTAGCAATAGTTTCAGTTATATGTATCTCTTCAGGATAGCAAGCTTTCTTTGGATTATAATAATAAAAGTCATATAAAGTCATTATAGTGATAAAAGTCACAATTGTAGTCATTTACTGATTTTCTAATTTGAATATATTCAGACTTTGTCAATTTTGTATCAATAAACAAAGCAAGGACATCATGGGGCGTGTATTTTTTAATGCTCTTTTAAAATACCTTGTCTGTTTTCAATATCTTTAGTTTTCGTGGGCTTAGGTTCATTCTGAGAGATCTTGAGATATTTCTTCTCTCACCCAGTCATAGTTCCGATTTAAAAAAGCCATTTGGCAGTTAGTAAGACTTTTACATTCTGTGACGTCATTATTCGACCTTGAACCAGATATTTCCATTGTTTTGCCTGTCGGCATTAATGAGTATTAATCCGTCACTGTCTACGAGATGAGTTACAGACGTCATTTCGCACGACATTGGATAAAATAAATCATAATATATATTCTACATCACATAGAAAAAAAAAGTTTATGAAAATAAAATGAAACCAATAAAAAATGAGAATCTATACAACTTTTGAGCCTATTTCAAAATACGGCTCTGAATACTGGCAACCTTGAGAGGAACAGAAAAATATATAAAGAGTGGGAATTGATTTCTTATGAAGATCAGGTAACATTGAATTTTTCTATATAACAATAAGTAAAAACGAAGACACTAGAAAGGAAAACAAGGCGCACATTTGCAAGAGCAGAGAGATTTAAGTCCTGACAGATATTATGGCATGGCAATGCAATGAGTTACAAACCAAAAAACAGTAGATGGAGAGGAATATGCTGAACACTCCTTAATGCATAGAAGGAAGGAAGAAACTAGGAAAAGTACGAGAAATCTAACCATCAAAGGGTAACTGGGTGAATATGTAGAAATGACGATCGAAATGGTTGTAACAGAAGAAGCTGTAGGATCCCCGCATAGTTAATTTATATTACAACATTATCACATAAACAATCTAATGTGCACAACACATTTTCTTGTTCAGATGGTAACAAGATCCTGAATCACATTATCATCAATAACATTGATCGTTAATCAACATAAAATCTACTCTCACCATATATTACAATATACATTATATAATCATTTATTAGAGAATGTAGAAAATTATTGTATAAAAAGAATAATAGATACGGTTATAAAATATCGATAATCAAATCTCGATAAGTGATTTTGATTATTTCGTAGAGAGTATATTTCGTTTCTTAAAATTTGTTAAGAGGTAAAAATAAGCTTTAAATCCAAAGCAAAGTACCTGTTTAGTATTAATGATAAACCAAAACTTAAAATATTGGTTTTACAGACACCTAATGAAGAGAAGGGTGCTGAATTTAAAGTAAGATAAATCATTTAAGTTTACGCGCATATTTGTTTCAAAATTTATTAGGTGCTTCAACAAATCACTTTTTAGAGTTCGAGTAATTATTTTTGAACTTATAAATTGTAAGGAGGAAAAAAATAGTCGGGGCGATGGTCAAGTAGTAATTGGCTTGTTTCGTATTCGTTTCTTGCGAAAAGTGCCAGGCTAGTGCTGTAGTTATATTGAAGTGCATAAATGTCTTTATTTTATTACTATAATTGTTTCAAAATAAAATAAAGATAATTACAATCGAAACTCGTGGGCGACAAATGTTCCAATTAGTGAAGGGATAAGCTAGTTCGCTAAGCTCCTTTAAAATCCTTATTACATGTTTGTGTTTGGACTTGTCTTTTAACTTTTCCAAGTTGACAAAGGCTTGGAGGTTCCTTTAAATGAAAATGATCTCTATCCTAAATCTTATCTATTAAATACACCGTTAATTGCCGGCAGGCGACCCTGGTGGCCCAAATGGTCTGTCACGGAGAGACAGAGGATTCGGGCTCGAATCCCGGCCGGGGGCATATCTTTTCTCTTTAAAATAAAAAAATATTTAAATATAAAAACAGCTGACCAATAATTATAAATATACTATACTTTAGTTATGTAAATAAAATTCACGAATTATTATTTGCAAATAATACGTCATATGTACTTATGTTATAAACCACTGAATGAAATATATGGAATATATTAAGGTAAAATTCTGAGATTAATTATGTTTTGGTTGGCATTTAATGTCCTTCTTTACTACGAATATTTATCTTTATTTCCACCGCATCTTAGACTAAGACTGTGATCTGTTCAGAACAATAATCTAGTATTTAATATTAAATATATACAAGTTAAGTAAATACAAGATACCTTTATTAATAATTTATAGCGTTTTTCTATGAAAAATGGGAGATAAAAAATCAGATAACTTTGTGGTTAGTGTTGCGTGTTCAACGGCTTGAGGACTTAGCGTAGTCAAAGCGTCGGCAGATCACGAAGGTAAATTGATCGGGAGCATGTTATTTTTAGAAAGAATTTATTTTTAATTTCTCAGGTGATCGAGTTAAAGAAGAGAGTATTTTACTTTTAGTATAAGTCTTGTGTATGACATTTTTAGTTCATTTAAACGAATCATCAACCTTTTAGCCCCTGATTGGTTCAACATTTATTTAGTTTCCACTTGACTATATCTATTTTCGTTTTCTTATACATTTCTTTCTCCTTATTTTATCCATTTTTCTTCATCTCATATGATTTTTCTACTTCTTCTTTATTTTATTCTGGCTTACTATTTACATTTTTTTTCTTATATTTTATACATGTTATACACTTTACGGATCTTTAAATTTAATTAAAATTATTTTTAACTTTACATTACATTACATGCCATATAATATTGATTTTTTAAATATTCTTAAAATGCTTTATAATTAAACATTTTATTCATTACATGTTATCATTCTATTCTTTTCTGTCTGTATAGCTGTTTTATTTTCTTTGGTTCTTCACTGTTGATGTTATTTTTTTTCCATTCCCGAAGATGCGCGAAATGAATATGACATAATCATTTATACTTATTAGTGTTTATAAATTTATTTATTTAGTTAATTTCTTCTCAAACCATCTTCTTTTGTTTTAGTTAAAGTTTCATAACATTATAAGGGCTAGACGAATATTATAAGGTGGAATAAAAAAGATCACTATTATTCTGTTAACTAATACTACCTCATTTCTGATATCCCTGTCGTGTTAAAAAATTAATTTTCTGTGAGAAGCAGATTTTATTTTTCAGGATAGGATATTAAGTAAGAAGAAGATAAGTAAAAACTTAACGGTAACTTTTCTTTTATCGAAATAAATTATTATTGTTCTAGTCAGTCTATCACCGTCCATTCTATAAATAAGATCAAAAATATTAATAACTTAATAATTAATATTAATCTCCTAAGTGCTTCTATGTCTGTATTGCTGTTCATCAGTGATTGTTGACCTTGATATCTTCCTAACGATTGCCTTTTTTGATCGAAATAGTTCTTTACTAAAAAAAAAAAATCAGAACCGTATAGGGCTTGGGTTAGAATTACTGTCCGACTTTTAGATATTTAAGCAAGCTTTTTATAATAAATATTTCATATTTCTAAACGATGATTTATTTTTTTAATGAATATATTTGTAATTTAATTGTAAGAGTGTTTAACTGAGTGTTTAACTGCATGGCTCTACAACCCTAGCTGGATCCTGGCCTCCTCAAGGAGAACTCTAAAGTTATATCTACCCCCAGTTACGTATACCCAGGTGTTTCTCGGGCGTAAAGGTAGTTCTCACATGTCGAAGGTTACATTCATGTTTCGGAATAGTGGATGATATGTTTCTTATGATTACGTTGTCATCATTCGGTTATTTAACTTCAGATTTCTAATAATGTCCGAAAGACACTATTATATTTGAAAATTCGTTGTCTTGTAGATGGTTAAAGGTATTTTGCTAATATAATTTATATATTCTATCTATTGTAATTAAAGCTCAAAGTCAACAACCCTTCTTAACAAAACGCAAAATGCCAATTCCCTTTAGTCTTTTCAACTCTACGCCAAAGCGAATTTATACTACATAAACTTACTTTTACTAAATAAACGCCCTTCATTTTCTATTCACACTGTGGTGGAAATGCTACACAGTACCTTTATTTTAATTTCCTTGTCCTTTTAGTCATAATTTATTAAAGTCGTCACTGCTATTGATATAATTTAAAATTATTATTGAAGTTATGATTCCTCTAGAAGTAAGGATAACTCAAAGGATCCTGTAAAGCTGAGGTAGTGGCCTAATTACTTTGTATTTTTATCATTTATCCACATTTTTACTTCCTTTTATGCAGTAAAGATTGTATTGTAATCGTTTAAACATTTTCGTATTTTTAGAGTTGAAAAGATACATCCTGTTTATCACCTTTGAATCCATGTTGATTAGGTTTTCTTATATGATAACTATTTAAAAATTAAATAATTGATAAGGTGATTAAAATTATATTAAAACTAATCAAGTATAACTATTTTAATTTATTATACTAGATTAGAATTGACTCAAACAACCAGGGCGTACATAAGAATATGACATAAAAGAGAGAACTGTACACAACAGTTGCTAGTAAAATTGACTAATATGCTGCTAAGTTAGGTAATAATGTCAAATTTAAGTTGGGTTTCCATTAAAATACTTTCACTACAATTAGTAGCATTCCTGGAATATTTTCACCTGGAAGCGAACAGCGGAAAAGTGCATCCTTGACATTTATAAACATTGGAAAGGGGAATATGAGTGCTCAAGAAGAGGAGAATATTTTTTGAGACTTAAAAAAACATTTTGTAATGGATTAACAAATAAAATTACCAATATTTCAAAAATGAAATAAATTTTATTGAATAACTATTGGTTGAAGGTTATAAGGATTAGAAAATGGTATAGGTGTAGGACAAAATAATTCTGAAATAGTAAGAAACTAATAACTAATTACTAATAATAATGGTAATACTAATAATAATTACTAAACTAGTAATTGGAATAAAATGATGCAAAAAAAAAATAAAACAAATAAAATCAATTGATAGACGTTAGTAACAATAATGATAAAAGTAATATGATACTTTTTTTATTTTATATTATTATTATACATTTTATAATAATGTTTTAAAAATAATACTTAGAAAATTATTTAGATAAAACTATTATTATATCAATTTTCAAATTTAATTATTTTGTAAATTGTTTATTAAAATTATTTAATTTTAATTTTCATAATGCAGAAATGATGGAGGCATGAAATGTGAGTTGAAGCGTCGCTTTACAATAAATAGCTTCTTATTATTTGAGAATTAGTTTACCGTAACTCATAGCATTTCCTCCTCCATGAAATTTATTGTAATACTTAGTAAAGAAAAATATATAAGCTACGCGCTCAATTTTTGAGATCATTACCATAGCATGCCAAATTATATAAAATACAAAAAAAAAATGAAAGGGATGCAAAAGAGATTTGGAAGTTATAAAAAAATTATCGAACTCACGGATGCTCCTTTAAAAAGAATACACTTTCAAAATTTGCTGCGTTCAGCTGATGAATTTTAGAATTTTCAGTTAATTACCAAATTTAGGGGAAAAAAGAAACCTCAATATTGCACGGTAGTCGACGAATGGATGATTATATTCATGGTGTCGGCATCAAGCCTTCGGCCTCTGCAATCTTATTATTATAATTGTTTTTAAAATATTTTATTTGAAAAGAAAATGACTCGAACCCGGGTCTTTCACCTCTCCCTTGTGACGCCTCAGCCTTCTCGGCCACCCTGGCTCGTTTCTCGGCCAGCCATATCAATTCTTTTCCCTGATCCTATTTTGTATTATATAATAAAGGATCAGTGAAAAGAAGTGATAAGGCTGGTCGAGAAACGAGCCAAGGTGGCCGAGATGGTTGAGGCGTCACCACGGAGAGGTGAGAGACCATGGTTCGAGTTCCCTCTGAATTCAAAGGGGATTCCTCAAGCTTCTCCCTACTCTTCGGGTTTTGAGGCTAGCCAGTTCAAGGGAGGCAACTGCACGATCAGTCGTAGAAATGATGGTCCTTCTCGTATATTTCTTTCTGCGATCGCTTTGTTGTTTTCCAAGATATCAAGAAGCTGCCGGGAGGTTCGGGAGCTATCTGTTTCGGAGAAAGATCGTGCGCTTGCTGCGATTCATGCGATTGATCTCAGTCATAATCTATGGATATAGATGAATTTGGATTTGGAGTGAGCGCGAGTTGGAAGGACACTTCTGGAGTTGTGTTGAGGCATCGGATGTCACGAATATCTTAATCCCTTCTTGAATCTCTTTCCTGTGAAATATTCTAAATTGTCTACGTTATTATAACATATGTTATATATTTAATCAGATATATAGTGGAATTAACGGCTCAACTATAAAGAGTACTATTCCAGAAGCTTTGAGTGTTATTGTGTCAAGGAAATAAAACACAGATTATCCGGCTTGGCTTATTCAACTCGTTATCTATTTTTATTTGTTTAGAATTTTAGGATTAATATAGAAAAAAAAAATAAATCCAAATTGTTTTATAGGAATACGCTATATAGGAATCGCTACTGAAGTAATATTAAGGAAGCATCAATAAGTTTTATAATGCCGTACATTCTCGTTCCCGAGAATTTTTGCACTAAAAGATAGAACAATAATACGTATATAAGATTTTCAGCATATGTACTTATATTGTTCTTTGCATTAGAATATTATCTCAAAACTCAAAAGTACAATTATTTTTTATATATATCCAACTTTTAAATGTTTAAAATTTTTAAAACTACCACTGGTTTACTAACGTCTTTTATTACATACCAATTAGGATACAATTAATATGAAATCTTAAAGCAATGATAAAAGTAAATTGTCAAACCAGTTAATTATCAAAAAAATCAGTTAAATAACCGAATAATATAGATTTTTATTTGAATTTGAACATGTTTGGAAAAAATATGCTATACTAAGGTTAACACTATTTACATTAATAAATAAAAAAGTGTACAGTAAATAAATTTATTTTTAATTTATTGTGTATGTATTAATATTATTTTTAACCGATTAATTACACCTTAGTTTTATCTATAAGGCTGAGAAAATCTAAACTGTAAGAGGGTATAATCTGAAAAACAAGTAATGCACCTTTCCACGTCCATTCAACATTAATAGCTCTTATTGACAAT
This sequence comes from Arma custos, assembly GCA_037127475.1. Lineage (NCBI taxonomy): Eukaryota > Metazoa > Arthropoda > Insecta > Hemiptera > Pentatomidae > Arma > Arma custos. Next base: position 48,686,264 of record CM073764.1, on the reverse strand, counting down.
GATATAATAATTGCATATAATACATGTAAACAACTATGGTGGTCAACATCGAATTATGCTTCCTGCATATCAACTGACTAATCTGCAAATATTATTGGCCAAAGAAGTAACAAAAGATTTTGGATGACTATCCTGGAATTCAAAAATACAGATAAAACATACACGAGGCTCGTTTTTACTATATTTTAAAAAGTAGTTTATTTATTCGTGGAATGCAATATAGTTTTATATTTTTTTAGTTTGATACTTTGTAGATGGCAATAGATAATAAATACTTCAGATAACGGTTTTTTAAAAAAAATTCTTTTTTGCTATTGCTATGTAGTGTGGCTTTGTAATTTCTTAAGAATATTAGGGCCAGTATTATTATGAATAACAATGTATTTGTTATTAAATACGGTATTATAATATCTTGCTTTCATATTTTATTGGCCACTAGATTTTGGATCTATGGAAGGATATTGGATGACATTCATGAAGTTGAAACAAGGATATAATAAACATTAAGACTTGTTTTCAATCTTTTTTTTTTTACAAAATCATAGATTTATTATGCGCTTTCGTGATTCATCACGTTTATATATCATAGGACAATAAACAAGGAAAGAATTTGGATGACATTTCGGAAGTTCAACCATAGAGAAAACAGACAAAATCCCTTGAATCCTTGTTATATTGTGTTTTTTTTGTATATATTTTATATTTCTTATAATGGGTTTGCTCAATTCAATAGTTGAATTTTGATTGAGATTAGGACTTGGTTATTTTTTATCCAAATAGAAAAAGATTTTCAACTCACCTGAGAATATAGATTGAGGTCGGACTTGCTGAGGCCGAACAGACTTACGAGGTAGGTGGCCGACATCCCGAGTGCCAAGACGAGGCAATAGCGAAGTCTCAACGGGAGGGTAACGTAGACGAGATAGTCGAGGACCAGGACCCATCCTAAGTCCATCCTCGGGGTTAGGTCGGGGCTGAAGAACATCCTGGCGAGGACTTGGAGGTTGGCGGCGTGCCATGACAAGTGAGAGAGGGCGGACCATGTGAATCTGGAGCCCGGGAGGCGGGTGGCCAGGAGGAGGCCGAGGTTGAGACAGACGAAGAGGCCGGAGATGGCGCGGTTGAGGGTGTCCTGGTGAAGAGGGAGGACCAAGCAGAAGATGTCGTAGAGGAAGGACACGATGAGGAAGACCGGGAGGGCAGGCCTCCGCTGCCGAACGCTATAGCTGGTGTAGAGCGCCTCCAACTGCATCCCCGCTACTGTCGCTCGATACCCCGGCTCTGGTTCCCTTCGTCCCTCTTCGCATCTCCTCGGCACGTCTCGGCTTCAACACTCCAATCCTCTACCATTTTTTTGTTTCCATTTGCATTGCACTTTTATTAACGTTTATGGACCATTATTATCTAAACCTAATCATATGTCAGTAATAATGAATTGCTTAAATATATTATCAAACCAATTCTGACTAATTAAAGCCGAGGGATTAGCGAATAGCAACCAAACGGGAAAAGGATAAGTAAGATGGTTATACCATTAAAATACGGCACTAATGTGTGAGTGAAAAAAAATTAAAGTTAGGGTATTGGTAAAGCAAAGCATTCCTATCGTAATAATGCTATTGAAATTATTTTGTTAACTATTAGAAAATAATTAAAAGCTTAAAACTTTATAATTCATTATTAGTCATTATTCCGATAAAACATCAAGTTCAAACTTGATACGACTAAAAATATGGCTTTATTAAAATGAAAAATCACGTTGGAAACGGAATATCAGATATGTCGTTCTAGTAATAAAAAGCTTCAACCAATACAATTTCTATTAAAGCCGTGACTCAAAAATGAGATTCTTAAAATTCATATCGTTGTTCTTTTGAAGGAGCAATATGGGAGAGGATAAACGGTTTTAAGAGTCTTGCCTGAGCCAGGGTACAGTTGACTTCGTAGTTGCGCTCGTCATTGATTTCATAGTGAATAGAGCTTTAATCACTATACAAATTTACATGCATGTGCGATTATAGTCATTTGGAAAACTGACAAATTCTGGTGCCGTTACAGTGTTCCTGGAAGAGATATTGGAAGAGAAGTATTGGTGCATTGTTAATGGAATTAGCAAGCGGCCGGTAGGAGGAGGGATATTTAATACCAACAAGTCTAACAGCTGGTACCACTGATAACTATCAAGATCAAAACAATCTAACTTAAGTAAAGTCAATTTAAAAATTATTCAAAACGGAAAGTAAACTAGACGAAATCTTGCAGAAATTAATTAAATTAGATAATTTAGAATAGCACGCAAAATGAAATTAAGGAAAAATTAAACGAGGATATAACAGTTATTAAAGAAGATATATTAAAAATGAAAGAAGAATTGGAATTGTACAAAACAAGGGAAGATAAAGAGAAATGAAAATATAGTATAATGATGTTTGGAATAAAGGGGAAAACATAACTATCTGAAAATCTATTCTCAGTGAAATAGATATCATTCTTAAACAAATGAATCTGCTCTCTCAGTTGCAACACATAGATTACTTTTATAAAACCAATCATAACAAAGAAAAAAGCCCTGTGTTAGTAAAATTTAAATCAATGCTAACTAAAAATCTAATTATAAAAACAAAAAAATTACTAAAAGCATCTTAACATCTCCGTGATATAACAATAAAAGAAGATTTTCCGCCAGAAATTAAAAAAAAAAATAGTTAACAATTATTCACCTACTTATTAGAAGCAAAAAAAGAATCAAAAATCCACTATAAGGTACGATAAATTTATTATAAATAGTCAGACCTTCAGCTTAGGAGAACTCAAAGCACAAGAAATTCTTCCTGGAAAATGGTTCAGAAGAGAACAAAAATCACCGAATGCTATTAGAACAGAAATGAATACTCCAAGAAACAAGAAAAAACCCAAAACAGATCTGAAAAAATCCAAAAATACATGGATGAGTTTGGAAAGATATGCACGAAGGTCAAGAACGAAATCTCTCAATAATGAAAAAAGTGGCGTGTCAAAAGACGAATATCAGGATATAAAAACGTAGCAAAAGAAACAAAAAGTCATAAAAATAGACTGATTATAGGCATTTTAAATACCCGGACACTCCTAGGAGATGGAAGATTATGGGAATATACAATTTTCAAGAAGTATGATGGGTATTAGAAGAAAAGACCAATCAGCAACAGAAACGTAAAGGCTAGGATTAAAGTTAAAAGCCTAATAAAATAAGCACAGAAACTGAAATGGAGGTGGGCCGGACATCTTGCCAGACTCGATATGAAAAGATGGTCGAAAATTGCAACAGAATGGATACCAAGAGATCAAATGAGAAGGAAAGGAAGACCATGTACAAGATGGCGAGATGAGATCGTGCAAAGAGTAGGAGACTGTTGGGCTACTGTGGCAAGGAACAGGGACATATGGACCAAAGTTATAAAGAACTTGCAATAAACAAAAGAGCATAACATTTTATATAATTACTGTAGAAAATTTTCTTACTTTTTTATTATCTATCTAACGGCGCTATGATCCTTGCAGGACCTTGGCCTCCTCCGTGATCTTCCTCCACTCCGACCTTTCTTCTTCCATTCTCCATCTGCCGACGCCCAACGTCCGAAGGTCCTCCTCCACATCCTGCAGCCAACTAAGTCTAGGTCTCCCTCTGCTCCTCCTTCCACCAGGGTGTCCCTCCGTCATCATTTTTAGTAATCTACTTCTGTCCATTCTTTGTACGTGCATCAGCCATCTTATCACTCTTAATTGTGGCAACTATATCTGGAGTACCATATAGATTTCCTAGTTCCTCGTTTGTCTTCATCCGCCAGAGATCTCCTTCTTTTGTAGGGCCAAATATCTTTCTGAGGCTTTCCCACGTGTTTAAAAGCCTTTCATCGTTGCGGTCAGTGTCCAAGACTCACTTCCATACATGACCACCGGTTGAAGGACAATCCGATGCACTCTTATTTTGAGAGCTCTGGATATGTTCGGTTTCGAAATATTTTCTTTAGAGACCAGTAGCACCGATTGCCAGCGGTTATCCTTGCCTTGATTTCTTCTCTAATCTTAAATCTTCAGTGATAAATGCACCCAAATACTTAAACTGCTGTACTCTTTCGAAACGATATCCAGCCCCCTCGATATGCCTGTTCCCTTCTTATTCCTTTCTGGTCCTCATACTTTTTTGTTAACCTCATGTAAATACTGTATTCATTGAAGAAAGGGAAATTTTTTAAATTTTTGTTAAACAGACTCATAACTCCCAAGGGAGAAGCTTTTTTGTTCTGTGAAGGATGTAGCAATAAAGCTGTTATTATTATTTTAACGGTTTTAAGTTCGAATCCTGTTAATGGAAGTTCTCTGGTATCACTGCACTCCTCAGGTTTTAAGGCTCGTCATCCTACTGAATTCATTTCACAGCGACCGGGCTTAGGGATGCCCTTGCCCCTTAATGGGAACTTTGTAATGGTTATTCAGAAAGTCAAACAGATTCCGATACGTTTGTACCTCAGACGTTCGCTTATAAACCCTGTACAGCAATGATCCAAGGATCTAGATCTTTTCACTGTCCTAGGACTGGAGTGTACGTAATGTGAATTTTTGATATCTAAATTTATCCATGAGTCCGTTTGGTAGCAATGTAACCATGGTTCGAGGGTACATATCAGTGGCCAATTATTCATGAAGCACTTATCTCCAAAACTTTTATAATTTTCTTTTACATACTATGGAAGGGATTCAAAACGAGCACTTACCTTCTCAATGCATATATTCCTATTTCTATTTTAATTTATTAATACTAAATATTCTCACATCTTATAAAATTATAGCATAGCCAAGAGATATCCAAGCATTTGTATTTGTAATGACAATAGAAATTTTTTATAGGATCCATACAACCCTGCACCCTGCATTATATTTAAAATAGCTTTTTGGAATTTAAAAACGAAAGATCTAGCAATGTCGATGTTCATTTAAAAATATTCAAAAGCCGACCCGTCCCATATAATCACGATTCCTTGATTTACCACTATTAGAATTTTGACCCCTACTTCATTTTCCAGTTTTATTTTCGGCTCTTCTGAAACAACAGTCTTCATGACGGCTGTCAAATTTGGGCCGAAACGTCGGATTTTGTGATAGATAATATTACATTGATTACTCTCTGATTCCATCATTCTATCATAAACAATCAACTAACAAATACCAATACTGAAATTTCGAGAAGAAAAGGATGTCTTTCTAGTCAGAAGGACTTACAAAAATATTCTTGGGCATATTTATATTTCCCTTTAAACAGGATTAAGTTTATAATTGTACACCAGTATACATTGGAGTTCATGGAGACCCTACACCTCACATAATTCTTTGTGAACACCCTCAGATGTGGCTATTGTAGCATAATACAAACCGCATCACGTTCTGTCTGACTAAATCTTCGTCCCTTCCAAGCGACCATTCCCACTCCCACCTTTATCTCAGATCTTGATTTGACTGTCTTAACAAGTATACCTATTATAGCATTTTTTTTCTTCAAATCTCCGTATATTCAAATAAAAATATTTACAATAAAATAAATATAAAATACATAATAATATACATACCATATATATATATATATATATATATATATATATATATACAGCAAAATAAGAATCCAGAGGCCGGACGGCAACGAGTATACATTGGGTTTTTTTCGCCTGATTTAGTTCAAAGTTTACACGCTTGTAGTTTTGTGTGTCAGGAACTGATTTCTGAAATTTTGTTAAAATTGAGGATTTTCGATAGGAGAAGATTGTAAAGAAATTGACCTGCTGCCTGGACTTGGTTACTTATCAGTGTTCTGAACTTAACCTGCAAACCCCCACTTCAACCGCTCCAGCTGTACAAGGTCAGTGTCACCGTATCTTATCAAATGACTGTCAAGCACTTACATATTTTCCTTCATAATGGTTTCGAACGACGACAAAATGAAAGCTATTAATGAAATGAAAATATCCCTTGAAACTAATAACTCTCTCATAAGTTACGTATTAAAAGAATGTGATCGGTTAAAAAATACCTGCCAGGACCTAGAGTTGAAGAGTGCGAAACTCAAAAAAGAAATAAGTTCTTTAAAGAGGCAGATAAAAAAGAATAATTTTCTAATCCATTACATCCCCTTCAGTGAAAATGAAAATATACTCGAAGTTAGAGACAGATTCTATAGTTAAACAGAATATACCTATACCAGGTTATGCAATTCACATCTGTTATAGACTTCGAAAGGGACCAATTTTGGTATCACCCAAAAATATTAATGTAAAACAAGAGATTTTAAAGTGTAGGGATATTTAAAAAAATATTAACATATTTTTAAGTCATGATAAGACCCCCGAAGAAAGAGAAGAGGGGAGAAAAGTTCACGCATGCTTAATTAAATTAAAAACTATTGATAGCAATGCTTCTTATAGGAAAGGTTATTTCAAAATAACAGAGTCATTCTATAGAAGCAATGAAGTAGAGGACCTAATCAAAGAATCTGAAGGTGATACCCCTATAGTGTTATCACAGGCGGACCTGCTGCAAACATCTGACGAGAAACAACCTAAAAAGAAAATAAAAGCTGAAAATAGACTGGATAAGTTTCGACTACAAAGTTCATCTGTCTCAGCAATGGATAAGTCGTCCTGAAGGACAGAACCCACCCCCTACGGTCTAATAACTATTCATGATTCACGGAAAGGACTCGGTAAAACTATCTACCCCACTAATGTACAACAATATGGACCTCATATCTTGTTTTGCAATATAAATGGCTTAAAAACTTATTCAAATTTACTGTAAAAGAATATGATACTATAAGGCAATATCCCATATTATGTTTTGTGGTTGATTGACGATAATTTCTCTTTATCTCCATGGTTACATGATTATACACTTTTTGGCGATAAAGCTGTAAAACGAAAAACAACAGACAGCGGTGGTTTGCTAACCCTAGTTAATAGTTCCATTATTTCAAGAACAAGCATTGTATATACCGGCCGCTACAGGCTTTTTGTCAATATTACAATTAATAACAAACTATTAACGGTTGGAAACATTTACTTGCCCCCTGTATGTGATATGGATACAATACTGGAAGAACTATGCAACACTATTATGGAAATATTATTAAATTATTCGAACACTTACTTGTTTATTAATGGTGACTTATCTTAGAGTCTTCTGATGACAAAAGTATCCAAGCTATACTCAATATAGACAGTTTAGATAAGTTACATAAAGTGTATTATTACATGATGGGAGTTCAAAAAGTGCTAAATCGTTTATCATATACCATTTTCTATTAATTCTATTTTGTTTATTTATTTTTATAGTTTCTATCATAGCACCATTAATTATTTATTCTTTAATTTGTTATTAATGTTTTGAAAACCAGAATGTGTTAGTAAATTTTATTTTTATTTTGAAGTGATATGTACATAAATTGTTAAAATCATAATATTGTAATTTATAGCCAAGCTGGGCTCTATTAGAATGAGGAAGCCCCCAAAGACAAATACAATTTCTATCTATACAGCAAAATAATTACAATACTTTTTCTACCCGAAGGTATTTTAAGTAATTACATAGTTGAGTCCGCTGAATGTGGGTTCTCTAAACCAACACAAGGCCAATATAGCAATGCTAGTATGGATTTTATTTATAGATCTTCACCTATGGATTTTTATGTAATGAAGAGCTGGTGGAGCTGTTTGGAGAACTCTACTTGGAAGCATGGATAAAGAAAGGCCGAATAAGATGGATGGGACACGTTGAAAGAACGCCTATGATCAGTTGGATGGATGATGTGGAGTTAAAGGACGAGGTAAACGAAGATGGTGAAGAATAGTGCAGGATCGTTGAGGTTGGTTGGCTGTGGTGGAAGAGCACGGGTTCTTGCAGTACCGCAGTGCCATTATAATAAATAAATAAAATATACTCATATATATTATACAATATTTATAATATTATTTTCCTATTTTTATACTTAAATATATATTTTAATGTAAACAAAAATATCGTATATGTTTTTATTTTGTGGTTTATTCTTAAAGGGCCTACATCGTTCAACATTAACGATTTTGTTTTATTAAAGTCTAATAATTTAGCCATGAGACCATACCCCTTATTTTAATAACATAATCATAGTCTTTGTTTTTAATTTCTTGTATAACTATATTCCGTTTTTATTTAATTGTATATTTTTTGGTTTTAAAAATAGTTCAGAGAATAGAAGTTAATCATCTTTCAGAAATGTGCCTTTTAATTATTTTATTTCTGACTAAAACTATACTAATTTGAAAGTTGAAAGAATTTTCATAAAAAGTCATAAAACTCCTATTTATTCGTGATGTTTAGTCAACCAATACGGAAGACAACGACAGGTTGCTATTTTTTATAGAGTCATATAGAAAATGGTCAGGATGTGATCAAACAATGGCGTTTATATAAGCCAAAATTATTTATTAAAATGCGATTGGCTTTTTGTGTGAAATTCTTTGATCGCATTCCCAAACATTTTCTACTTTAATTTTGCACCACTACAAACCATAAAGGGTGTTGGTTTCATGGTACACAGTGTGACTGGATACAGTTAATGGTCGAGACTGTTATGTTTCTAAGACAATAGTGTTACAGGGAATTGATCTATCCAAAATCACGCTCAACCAACGGGGATTTTCCCCCAATTAATGGTACCTAATTTATGCATGGTCTATCCCCGGCTGTTAAAGATTAAATAATTTTGGCCTCAGCCGGATTTGAACCTTTAGCACATCAATGCACTCTACACACTACCTCACTTCTAGTTTCCACGTTACTCAGCATATAAACGGTCAACCATTTCCTTACCGATAAATTACATACCCTTGAGTAAAAGAAAAATACCTGTACCACTACAATCCTTGAACAGGTCTACTGTTCAGTACATTATAGAGTCTGTACTATTTCATGGACAACGGCTTTTTAAGGAGGTCCTAGATTACGCTCAACCTCCAGATTTCCCCTCTTATTTTGGGGGGAAACTTTATAGAAGCTGAGTGAGCCCCAGAAGGGTCCTAAATCCCATATGATGCATCTCCGGCCGCTAACAGACTAAACAAATGTCTTGCCAGCAGCACCAGAATTTCGGCATGGTAGCTCAGAGCTCCCTGTAGGGTAAGAGAAGGATATATAATTTGTTTGCATATATTTGTATTGTATCATGGATATATTTGTAATTGTATTATATTATTGAATAAAGGAGATTAAGAAAAAAAACCCGCTAAAGTTTTTTATATTGATTTTTTGTTCCCCTTGACTCTTCTTATTCGGCATACTGGGCTCTATAAAACAATAAAAGTTATTTTTTTATATTTTTCTTATCACTTTAAAATATTTAACTTTTTTTTTCTTCATTGACCACTGTTTAATATCAATCAGTTAACGAATAGCCCATAGCGTGTTTCTGAAACGATATTGGTAAGACCATATCTCCTTGATATCGACCTTTGAGATAATCTCCTGGCAAAATTCCTGACAGAGCACGGAATTATGTAACGTGACACTGTTTAGACATGTCGAGAATCTAAGTCACTACTCAATGAACCAATTAACATCACAATAGGAATAAATTATTTCACGCAATCTTTTAGCATTTTTAAAATTAGCACTTTAGATTTAACATTTAGTTTGACTCTGTAGACCATGTAGATCTTTGGTCTAGCGATATGGTCATCTTGCGGACATGCAAATCGCTTGCTGGAGCATAGACAGTGTGGAGTGGCTCACCCAACCTCAAGTTGCTGTGTTATCCATATTGTGATTTCTATGGTACAGCGGCAGGCTAGCCATAGGTATATAACCAGTTCCTTTTGAGGCTGAGTCATCACTGTCCTTCGCGCCGAAGTACACTCGGGTTCAAGAACAGTGACAAATATTTCTTTCCCTGATGCAGACCGTCCAGGTACCGATCCTTCGGGTGCCTATTTAACATCACGGATAAGCGCAACCTTATTCCCGATGGATTTACATTAATGGATTTACATGGAGTAGGGCCATCACTTCTAAGCTCGATTTTTTGAGTTGTTACCACAAGCCTATATATAATGTATACATATTGTGTGCCATATCTCTCTGTTTTATATAAAAATGTAGTTCCGAAGTGTTATAACTGAATGCAGGTTTTTGTACTCATCAGATAAAACCTATATATTATTTCTTTTTCAATTTTAGAATAACGGATGAATATAACTTACTAATATCTCCTGCTTCTTTTCTATCGTTGACTACATTTTCTATATTATCATTAATGCACAAAGCTTCTAGGCATTTCCTTTTAATTGTATTTTTTCTTTATGTAAAACTTTTGGGTTTTCAAAATTAAAAGTGTGTAAAGTTTCTTTACAATGTGCAGATAAAGCAGTTCCTGTTTTTGAATTAGGCTTAATATTATTTTTATGATGATAAAACCGACTATTTAAGCTATTTTTTGTAAGACCTATATATCTTTTATCACAATTTTTGCATTCTATGTCATAAACAATATTTTTATTGTCTACTATTGGTATTTTGTCTTTTTGGCTTTCTATTATATTTCTAATTGGGTTTTTAGTATTATGTGCTACTTTTATTTCATGGATATCATAATTCTTAAAGGTTGGTTCTATTTTATTTGATAGGTTTCTGATATATGTGATGCTTCTATAGTTTGTTTTTGTTTTATCTTGTTTAAATTCTACATTAAGTGATTCAGTACTTATTTTGGCAATGCTATTGTTAGTTTGTGGATTTGTGTTATTATCTTCTGTTTTAAAATAATTTGTAATTTTTGATTGATTCGGTTTAGTTTTTTTATAATAATTACTGTGGATAAGTTTTTTTTAATCTTTAATATTTTTATTAGTAATGAAGTTAACGTTTATATTTTTTGGTATGATATTATTATCATTATTATTTATTATTTTATATTGTGTGTACCATAATTTGTTTATAAGACTAATTGGAAAGGCATTGCTTAATAGAATTTTGAATATTTTATTCTTAGTTTCTTTTAAGAATTTGGCATCTGTTAATTTAATAGATCTTCCAATCAGATTAGCAGCTACATTCTTAATTTGGGCAATAGGGTGGTTTGAGTAATAGTTTAACAATCTATAGACGTTATATCTTTTTTGAACCATTTAGTAGTAAGATAGTTATTTATTGGTTCTCTGATAATTGTATTGGTTCTTTGATAATTATTGGTTATTTGTTGGACAGTAAAAGAATTTATGTGCAGTTTTATTTATTGAATTTGTTATATTGTTACAATTGTAGAATTTAAGTATGAGTTGTTAACTAATTAAAACCATGTTTTTATAATTACAAAACTTAATTAGTCGAAAGAAACGCAAAAATGCCGAAAATAATTATAATAATAATTTTGTCCAGCTAGGGTGATAGCTAGGGTGGACTGGAAAAAACAGAGAAGACTGGAAGGTGGCTGGTGGAGAAGGCCAGGAGTAACCTCGTAGAGTAGGAGTAGTAGTAATTCATTTATCAATTATTAATTAATTTTGATTTAGAGACAGTTGAACTATTTTCTAAATAAGGATCTAAATTGTGCTCTGAAATCAATAGTTACTGATTTATAAAAGTTTAAAAAAAAAGGAATCTTTACAAAATTCTTTTATAATCTACATCTTTTTTATTCTGGTCCAATTTCCAATTTAGGTGGTTTTATTTACTTCCTTTCTTTTTTAGTAAATCTCGTTTCTCTGCTTTCTAATGAACATGATGAAATGAATTTTACTTTTAATTCGGAAGGCTCTGAAACTTAGACCAGTTAGAAAATGCATATTGAATTTTGTCGAAATGACCAGATTAAGACAATGAAATTTTCCTATTGCTCTGAATTAAACAATTCCTCGAGAATTGAATAGATCATGGTGAATAACAAATGTCAGCCGAATCGCTAAATAGTTAGTTGAACTGTGGCAGAGTTGAGAGACTGAATTGTATATAATAACTTGTGACGACTCGGCATTTTACATGGATCAGAGCCAATAGAACTCTCATGAGATAATTTGTAATGACCTACAAGAAGTTACCAAAGATTTCTCTTCTATAACTACCAAGCTTTATTCACAAATAGTTATTGTATTGCTTTATACGTTTCAATCCGCACAAATTACTTTAATATTCCTACTCATTTCATTGGTATCGGCCAAAATTAGTAATTAGTGAAAAAATTGTTTTTGATAATATCAATTGAATCTATATCCATTTTAAAAATATATTTTTTATATTTTTAGGTGCTTTGCAAGAAGGTAATTTTGCTCAAACTCAAGCGCCAAGTCTTTCCTTTTTAAGGGTAGAACGTTTATCTTAATTAGTACAAGCAAAACCCTACAGTCAATTTTCCCCATCCAGCTTTTTTCGTGATAGTCACTTCAATTTTTCACTAACATATTTTTTTAGATTTATTTATATCTTCTATTATCAAAGAATGATCTCTGAAACTGGTAAGTTAATATCTCACGATTTTAAGGCAAGGAAGCTAAGATGGGCTCAAAGTAATCCATCCTCAACACTACATGACTAGGAATGCCAAAATGTTTAACAAGAGATATCGTGGGGTGACAAAGACCAGATGGATAGACAGGATCAACAAAGATTTGGTGGAGCAACATGTAACAAAATGAAATCAGTAGAAGGTATATCTTGAAAGCGACAAAAGACAAACTAGATCTATCAT